>OY365812.1:38720875-38749855 GCA_959347315.1 Bimastos eiseni | reverse complement strand
AACTAATTCGCCGCAGGTGGATGAGGAACTGAGAAAATAGAATAGTCGGAAGGCGAGGAATTGAAAGATGAGGAAGCGGAGGCTGGAAATGGAGATGGCAAAGAGAAGGAGGAAGAAGAGAAGGATGAAGAAGAGAAGGAGGATGGTTGAGGACACAGTTAGACGAGCTGCGTTGATAAGTGGATGGAGAGGATGATGAAAACTCGACATCGGGAAAGACGACTTCTAGTTCTAAATAGATTCCGTTGTATCAATCGCAAATAGCAAATCATTTCCTTCGGCCATTTCAATCATTCACGCGCCATACTCACCAATATATAATCCAGATATACATAATATGTTTATATATTTATAGGCAGAGTCGTGTGCATGGCGTGGTTGGGGAGTGATTGGGAATCTTGAAAGGGGGATGGAGGCTAATCAGAGCAAAGGATTTTGACAAGAAGGAGGATGAGGAGGAGGTGGTGGAGGTGGTGGAAAGGAAGAGGGAGAAGCAGGAGATTAGATTCCATTTGGGCTGATGAGACAGAATGATGAGAGGTACTGCGCCTGGAAGGAAGAGACACAAGAGAATCAGTGGCAGAGAGACAGACACGAAGACAGACAAAGAGACAGAGGCAGACACATAGGCAGACACAGAGACAGACACAGGCACAGGCACAGACACAGGCACAGAGACAGACAAAGAGACAGAGGCAGACACAGAGACAGACACAGGCACAGAGACAGAGACAGAGGCAGAGAGTGTTTGTGTGCGAGAAAGAGGCTCTAAGAAGGTTGTAATGGCTATAGGCCACAGAAGATTGAAAGAAAGAACTGGTTAAGAGTGCTAGAGAAAAGGTTAGAGGGATGGATAGATGATTGATAGAGGACAGAAGGACGGACGGACAGACAGACGGACTCGGTTGTTAGTGTGACAGGGTGACAGAGTGACAACCACGTACAGTTGTTGTATTAAAGGTTAAAAAAGGAGCTACTAAATCTCGTTTGGTTTTACGACTGAATCAACCCGTCTACTTACTTATCAGACGCGTTCCATATGATCCGTTTAAAATCCAAACATTGATCTTTCCAATGCGATTCACTGACTGTATCTCTGTCTCTTTTCAAGATACAGGTTGTACAATGAGTCGAAGCTATTCAACGCTTGGCAGAAATAGATACAGAAACACTCGGACAGAAACACAGGAACAAGCAATAGAACCCAGACAAAGACAGAGATAGTAAGGGAGAGGTAGAGACAGAGATTGAATGAGTGGGTGCTCTCAGGTCATGTGTGCATTCGTCACGCATGAAACCAGTCGGGTGAGGTCGTCGGTTCGCTGGACTGACGCCGATGCTTGGGACGAAGTCAGTCAAGCGGAATAGGTGCATGCACGACAGCATTAAAGACCATAGTTTGAGGCTGTTTTGCATATGTAGGTGGCCGACTGCATAGGTGCACTGCTAAGCATTCATATAGCGCCTTTTGGAGATCTCTCAGAGGTGCCGAATAACTATTGGTCGGTCTAGAGCTCTTTCGAAAGAGTTCGCATTTCCCTGTCGTACCTCGTTTTAGTATTATTGAAATTGAATTTTAAAGGATTAAAAGAGTTTAGACTGAGTACCGGATTACAGGACATTAGACTAAGTAGAATTATACCTCATTAGAAGAGATTAGATTAGACTAAGTAATATTGGACCAATATTCCAATAGATCATACTGATAAGAATTTGAGCTGGATCAGAACAAACCAAGTAGAATTGAACCGCATTAGAAAGCACCGTAGCCTACTGAAAAGAATTTAACCGCATTAGAAAGCACCGTAGCCTACTGAAAAGAATTGAACCGCATTAGAAAGCACCGTAGCCTACTGAAAAGAATTGAACCGCATTAGAAAGCACCGTAGCCTACTGAAAAGAATTGAACCGCATTAGAAAGCACCGTAGCCTACTGAAAAGAATTGAACCGCATTAGAAAGCACCGTAGCCTACTGAAAAGAATTGACCCGCATTAGAAAGCACCGTAGCCTACTGAAAAGAATTGAACCGCATTAGAAAGCACCGTAGCCTACTGAAAAGAATTGAACCGCATTAGAAAGCACCGTAGCCTACTGAAAAGAATTGAACTGCATTAGACCGAACAAAAACACCTTGAACTTGCAGACACGAGAAAAATTTCATTTCGCAAATAAAACAATATATGAACCTGGAATCTCTTTTGGCAGATTTTAATCACATATTTTTGTAATCATTATCTATCTAATTAAATATCACTCTAATAAATAACGGAGGCGAAATAAATAAGATGAAACAGTGTTTTTCAACCTTTCAATTAATTTATTTATTATAGCCTTCTGCTTCTGTTTGAATACTCAGTTGCGCTTTCATTTTGATTAAGTATTGTTTTCGCTTTCTATTCTGTTGTCTACTGCCCAGTCTGCGTGACAGATGTAATTCTTAATTAATTTAAATTATTGATTGATTATAATTGTTATCTAATTTGAAATATTGTTAGTTGTTATTGCTAATCTACAGTGACTGCTGTCCAATTATAAATTATATCTAATATTAATTGTTGACAATTTGTGGCACAACGTTCCCCGTGCTAAGACGGTTAAAACAATTTTAGTTGTGCTTTCCACTTAATGAACGATGGCCGATTGGTTAGAGCGATCGACCCGTAACGCTCAGTGTGCGCTGTGTGAGCGGGTTCGACCCGCGTCTGTGGAGTTACTGTGTAGGAACCTTGAGCAAGTGCTCGAGCACAATAGTGCTCTGCATATGCGCCGTTGAGGCGTTAGCGCTTCTGAGGAAAAAATATTGGAAGAAGAGCGATATCAAATTTCAGAACAATAAAAAAATCATTCCTCGGGCCCCGCGTCAGCACGCCGCGCATGTTTAACAGTATGGACACTGCTGCTCTATCTGCTTGGAGAGCGCCGTCTGTTGAAATGAAACGAGTCAACACCAATAGGCGGTCGATTTTAGCGCGTGGTGCGATAGCGGCACCAGCTAAAAATCAAGAGTTTTTTGCTGAGACCTTCACAGCATTTTTGATAGCGGCGCAACCAAACCAACCAGTTAAGTCTATTTTAAAAGGTTCACGTCATGACTACATGACATTTCCCTAGAGTGTGGCACGGTGGATGATCAGTTAGAGCGGTCGGCCAGCAACACTCAGTGTGTGCTGAGTGAGCGGGTTCGAGCCTCGTCCGAGTCATCACTGTGTAGGGACCTTGAGAAAGTCCTTTGCGCGCAATTGCTCTGCAGTACAACTGCAATTGCGCCGTCGAGGCGTGAGCACTTCTGAGCAAAAGATGTTGGATGACGGGCGGTATCAAATTTCAGAATATATGTTCGCTAATGATTTTAACTGTCAAGTAAATGCAATGATGTAATAATCGGTTAACTGTAATCGTAAACTAATGATTGGAGTGGAATCCGATTTAAACTTCAATAAACTCAAACTCACAGTTTCTGCTCTTGCTTTAACAATGTGGCCAATGAGGTTAATTAATTAATTAATTATCTTAAATCGTTTCATCAACAGTTTTTACAATTCTTCTGTGTAGTAAGACCTGCTTTTCCGAGGTTGGTCGCCTTATCATTTCCACTTTTCCAGTTGGTTCATGCAGGGGAAGGGGATGAATCGGTGTGGTAGGGTAAAGGGCGTGGGAGCGTGGAAAGCGTTTGGGGCACTACGTCATCGGAGTAGTACCCGAAGGATGAGAGAAGAGAGGGGCGAGAGAAAGAGGGGAGAGGAAGAGAGGGAAATAGGAAGAGAGGGGCAGCAGGAGAGAGAGGAGAGGGGCGAGAGGTAGGGCTTGTCGTCCCTCCTCCTTCTTCCTGCAGATGCATTAGCCGATCTTTACGCGGATCCGAGAGTGTTGTAAGCTGCAACATCGACCGAAATGTTCTATGAGAGATTATGTCGCCAATCGAATTCAAGGGATGGGAGGAGGGGAGGAGGGAAGGAGGGAAGGATGGGAAGACGGAAGAGTGGAAGGGTGATGTAGGGAGAAGCGTAAGATGGAAAGAACGAAGGATGACGACCAATGGATGGGCGGGAAGGAGCTAAGATGGAGCGACGCTGAAGCGATAGGAAGAAGCGCAAATATGGACGTACGGACGGATGGATGAAGGGATCGATGAATAGATGGATGGATGGATGGATGGATGGATGGATGGATGGATGGATGGATGGATGGATGGATGGATGGATGGATGGTCAGTATGGATAGAAGGATGGAAAGGAGGGCAGGGTTAGGAATGACTGCATGGGTGGATGGGGGATGGAAGAGCGGTTGGATGGGTAGATATATGGATAGAAAAATGGAAGGGAGAGTGGGTATAAGAATGTCTGGATTAGGTGGATGGAGGGATTGATGGGTGGATGAATAGAGGGTTGGATGGAAGCTTGTAAAAATGGAAAGAGGGGCGGGTCGAGGAATGCGTGGATATATGGATTGGTGGAAAATTGGTTCACGGAAAGTTGCATGGATAGGTTTGTGGATAGATGAACAGACAAGTGGATAGAGGCGAACAAAGGGAGTGATATAATGAGGCGTGGAATAGAAATTGTGGATATGTATCAGAGAACGCCCACCCAGAAACCTTTCAGCAGTGTTTATTGGAAATGCGCTACATGATGCCAAAGACATTCGACTCCAGGCAGACGACATTAAACAAACACAAAATCACACATTCAGAACAAATTAATATATCAGCTATATATATATATATATATATATATAAGCTCAATGCATACACAGAATCTATATGTAACAGATAACATCTTCAAGTAATATATTTTTGAGTATAATACCTGATGGATGGAATGAAGGAGGCAGATGTATTCCAATGTCTAATAGAAAAGTGTGTCACTCAAAAGAGCACAACAGAGTTTCACATCTATTGTAGTGTATTGCATTAATTTATTTATTTATTTTTCTCAACGATATTTACTGATAAGTTTCAACAATTCTGCAAAGCAAAAATAATGATGGATGTTTGAACAGGCGTTTGAACTTTCAGTTAAATATCATTATTGATAATAATAAGGGCAGTTATATATTATTATTGATGATAACGGCAGCGCCATAAAACTGAAATTAATCAATTTTACCTGTAGCCTTTCGCATGCATCTTTCTGCGTTTGCACGTAAAGTTCTTCTTGTCGTTTCGTCATAATCATCGTTAATCATATCATATTGTTGTTGTTGTTTTGATTATCGTTATTATCTGTAAATCATCCTTTAAGACGTGTAATTGGATCGCGTGCATGGAGTAATATCGAAGAGTTGGAACGGACGGAGTAGGTTCAACTGAGGTGGAGCCCTACAATGGGAGCGCAGTTCCCTGGCGAAGGGTCCATCGGTTGCAGCCTCGCCAGAATCATGATGTTGCGGCCCTGTCTGCGTCCGCAGCCGACCGCCTGCTCGAAGGCATCACGGAAGGCCTTCGACGTCCGATTGTAGATAATAGGGTTGACGCAGGAGTTGAAGTAGGCGAAGCAGCTGGAGAGGACGCTGTAGGTCAGGTAGAGGTTGCTATCGGGGGGCTCCCCAAAGTACCCAATGAGGAGGACGGTGTGGATGGGGAGCCAGAGAATGGCGAAGAGGAGTACAACAACGATCAGAAGACGACCTGCCTGTTGCTTCTTCCCAAAGGACTTGGTGTTGGTGTCCCGACGAATCATGCTGTGCTTTCGCTGGCTGGTGATGTGAGCCAGAATGCAGAGGTAGAAGAGACCTATGACAACAAGAGGTATGACGTAGGCGAACGCGAAGAACGTGGCGAATATGCGACGACCGAGTTCCGGGTCGTATAGGTCACATCCGGTGTCCGTGACGCCGTAGCTCAGCAGGATTGGGACGTTGAGAGCCAGCATCAGAACCCAGAGAACGATGATGATGACAGTGACGTTGTTCTTCGTTCTCAGGTGGACAGTGCGAGCGTTGTGGACCACCGTCATGTACCGGACGATCGAGATTACCACGAGCGTGTAGACCGTAACGTAGGCGGTCACGTTGACGAGGTAATGTAAGAGTTTACAGAGCCCCGCCCCGAACGGCCAGCTGGGACTGGCCCTCTCGCTCTCGACGTATTCATAAGCTGTGAAGGGAGGGATGACGATGACGAAGGAGAGATCGGCTAGGGCTAGATTCAGCAGCAGGAAATTGGTGACAGTCCGCATCCGTTGGTTGGAAAGGATGACGTAGATGACGAGGCTGTTTCCGACGACGCCTACGAAGGACACGAGTCCGAAGAGGACTGGAACGACGACGGTGTTGATGATGTACTTGTAGTAGTTGTGTTCGTCGCTGTTATCACCGTTGTTGTTGTTGCCTGTCGTTGTCTCCGTTGTAACGGTTGTTGTATTCCGTACAACGGATGCGTTGTCCATGCACGCTGTCAGGAAACCACCGCAGCCGGCGTAGGTCAGGCCGAGGTTGGAGGTCAAGAGGTCATTTGTGGTGAAGGTTATCGCTGCTGGCCGTGACCTGTGACCTCCGGGAGCGGTCGCCATCTTGGATTCGTGATATTGGCTTCGGATGATCTAGATTATTGGCAGGTCATATAATGTATTGTAATGCAATGTAACTGGTAATGTAATGCAATGGAACATTTATATAGAGCCACTCGATATCAGAGGCGCTCAGGACTCAACTGATAGGCGCCTCTGGAAGGCAATAGAGGAAAATAGAGAGCAGCTCCACCCGACATATTAATAAAACTTGAATTATTTCTTTAAGAGTGTATACTGTATACTGTATAGTTTATAGGTCGATTCTCATTAGAGTCGCCGTAAAATCTCCCACGAGACGGAATAACTCATCTCGAATATCTAATTACGATGCCGCAGCGCTAATTAACTTAAACTAATGAAAAACTGCGAGATACCATCGGCGATGCATCGGATCTCGTCTTTGTCTTTCCTGCAACTGTTCTTTCATTCGTCTGCCATTTTTTTAAATGTGAACGTCTTACGTCTGATTTAATTTACAATGGTACATATTATATTGTAACGTAGCCTATGTAGGTGACCTCATAGCTACGTCCTTATATAATATAAATTGGTTTTCTACACCGCGTATGTAACTATAATGATCTCCATATTCCACCAGATGCTTCGCATTATCCTGTGCTGAAGTAGTTCCGAGAAATTAAGCCTAAATTAGCACTAGACATTTAATGCATTGAGTGATTGTTCACTTATCTGAGAAAGGAGAATGACAATATCTCTGTCAAACGCTTGCTTCTTTTTCTCAACATATTAAGACATGTGATCATTCTTCATATCGGTTTGGTTCACTGCGTAATCACGTATACTGAAAACGGTATAATTCCAATTAACACCGACCAACCGTGACTGTCTGTAGGTCACTCCTCTTTGCTTTCATTTCCTTCGTTTAAGCGTAATCTCGGCTCCAACTTTTTCACATAATCTCTTTTCTCGCTCTTTTGCAAAAGCTGTGCTCTATTCTTTCACGTGATCCCGTTTCCTAATCTCTTAGAAAATCCCTGCCTTGCTCCTTCACATGATCTCAGCTTCTTTGCTTTCGTAGACCTACAATCTCTATTCCTCTGCCTAGAAATAGTCCCATATCCTGTTTTTCGCACGACCTTATGGGCGCGTTTTCATCATCTGCAACCAATCGTTGGCAACTGGCGAATCTGTCGCTCGAGCATCGGGAAAAAACGTTAAAATTAATCAACGTAGTCGACAAATCGTCCGCCTCTGCAACCGCGACACAATTCCGAACAGAAAGCAATGCCATGAAACCTCCTCAGGCAAAGACCAAATAATCATGCGAGGACGATGCCACAGCAGTTGCAGAGGCAGCGACCGTGGCATCTTCCTCTTTCATCGCAATTCATCTCATCCGATCTTCCGGATGAACTCACCTTCTCGGAACGCCGTTGAAACTGCTCCTTGTCTAGTTATCCGTCCTTCGATCGAGCCTTTGAGGATCAGTAGGAGGTAGAGGATGATTCCTCCTTCTTTCCTTCCTCTTCGCTACTCTTCATCGTCTCGGACAACGGCTGCGGAGGAGAGAGCGAGACAGTGGGACGAGAAAGATGAAAGGAGTTGGATGATGGAGCCGCCCTTGATGACGAGAGGCTCGATGAAAGGAGGCGGACGGGCAGGTTGGCAGGCAAGCGGTCAGACAGACAGACAGAGTGACAGTCTGTTTTCAGAGAGAATGGCCGCTGTTAGGTGGACGGTTCCTTCTTCACAAGAGGATCTTTCATCTTCATCGTCGATGGTTGTCTTAGTAATTGGCTGCGAAGATTCGGCGACGAAAAGGATGCGACGGCGCCAGTGCCATGGGATGCTGAAGCTGCTGCTGCGGCGCGCCAACTGCCGCAGCAACTGACTTCATCGGCATCCGCAAGCAGCGTCCTCACCGATAATGCTCAGCGCAGAACAGACAGACAGAGGGCGAGATGGAGAGAGTAATAGAGAAATAGACGGACAGAGACAGGCAGAGAGATGGAGAGAGGGAGAGAGGGAGAGAGGGATAGAGGGATAGAGGGAGAGAGGGAGAGAGGGATAGAGGGAGAGAGGGAGAGAGGGAGAGAGGGAGAGAGGGAGAGAGGGAGAGAGGGAGAGAGGGAGAGAGGGAGAGAGGGAGAGAGGGAGAGAGGGAGAGAGGAAGAGAGCGACATAGAGAGAAATAGAGAGCGACAGAGACAGACAGAGAGAAGGAGAGAAAAAGAGAGAGGTGGACGGGTAGATTAGGTTACACACACAGATAGTGAGATATACAATGCCGGACACAATCACACCGACAGACATACAAACAGAGACAGACATACAAACAGAGACAGACATACAAACAGAGACAGACATACAAACAGAGACAGACATACAAACAGAGACAGACATACAAACAGAGACAGACATACAAACAGAGACAGACATGCAAACAGAGACAGACATACAAACAGAGACAGACATACAAACAGAGACAGACGTACGTACGAACGAAAACCAACAGAATATATAGATTTTAAAGGAATACGAACAGACAAGCATACACACTGACAGGCAGACATACATACGGATATACAGACAGACCGATAGACAGACAAACAAACAGACAAACAGATAGACAAACAGACAGACAAACAGACAGACAAACAGACAGACAAACAGACAGACAAACAGACAGACAAACAGACAGACAAACAGACAGACAAACAGACAGACAAACAGACAGACAAACAGACAAACAGACAGACAAACAGACAGACCGTCCTTTCAACAGTGAAGAGAAGAGGTCGTCTGGTAAGCCTTTTCTGCCGCTGCAACAGTTGATGATGATGATGTATTGGATGCCACCTGTTGAGAGTTGTTTCGGTCGATAGCCATGCCATCAAACATTTTTGCTTAACATGACGACCGAACGAAACAGAACAAACGTCCGCTTCGTCTGCTCAACGAAATGATGTCAACTCGTACAGTGTCTGCCGAGACAGAAAGACAGTAAGCTAGTGAGTAAGTACTCGTGAGATTCAGCGAGGAGGCGAAGAGGGGCCTGAGGAATCCAGCCATCGGAGGGAAGCGTCAGATTTCTCGCCCTCGGTACATGTGGGCGGGTGGCCGGTCCTCTGTCCTCATGAGCGGCCCGTACTAGAGCTCTGCGCCGTAGACGACGCCAATAAACTCCTCCAATGTTCGCACTCTGACAGTAAGTGCCAGTCCAAAAACTGGATAAAGGAGGAGGGCATAGTTAAACTGCAACTACTACGACGACGTCATTATGTGGGCGCCTAAGCCGCTGATTTTTTTGGTCTCAACTACTACTATGATGATGACGACTACCAATTAACTACTTACACTACTACCTCGACTACCATAGTACATCATTAACAGCAACCCATCTATGACAATTACTACATGCCGAGTTGTAAGCCGATTGGTCTGGCGTAGAGACATGGATTACCGGAATGCGTGCTAATAATGCGTATCTTTAAAACATGTCCTTATTGATCGACTCACTATAACAAACACGCGACTTTAGAACACTGCGCCAATCACGCCCCGCCGCCGGCCAAAATTGACGCGGCGCGCCGCCTCCGACACAATAAGTCGGCGCAGGGCTCTGGTTCGGATCCCGAGTGCTAACCACGTGACTATGGTCGTAAGATCTGTTGTGTTGGGTACGATGCCATCACAAAGGGAGAATGTCCAGACTGCCGCTAAGTCGAAATGGTTATCGATGGCGACCGGGGCTATGAGGGTCAGAGACGTGACGATGTCTTCGAAGAGCAGATTAGCCGCAGTCGTTTCATTTCGTAATTACGGCGTAAGATGGAGGGAGGGTGCCAGAATGCCAGATGGAGGGAGGGTGTCAGATGGAGGGAGGGTGTCAGATGGAGGCAGGGTGTCAAATGGAGGCAGAGTGCCAGATGGAGGCAGGGAGTCAGATGGAGGCAGGGTGTCAGATGGAGGCAGGGTGTCAGATGGAGGCAGAGTGCCAGATGGAGGGAGGGTGTCAGATGGAGGCAGAGTGCCAGATGGAGGCAGGGTGTCAGATGGAGGCAGGGTGTCAGATGGAGGCAGAGTGCCAGATGGAGGCAGGGAGTCAGATGGATGCAGAGTGTCAGATGGAGGCAGGGTGTCAGATGGAGGCAGAGTGCCAGATGGAGGGAGGGTGTCAGATGGAGGCAGAGTGCCAGATGGAGGCAGGGTGTCAGATGGAGGAAGAGTGCCAGATGGAGGCAGGGTGTCAGATGGAGGGAGGGAGTCAGATGTAGGCAGGGTGTCAGAGTGAACGGGTTTCATCGATTCTCTTTGTCAGAGATGGACTACAGAAGGCAAGGACCAATATGAACAGCACAGGAATAAATTCTCACATTTATCTGACAAAACACACACCCACACACCCGCACACATATATAAATATATATAATATATATAATATATATAATATATACAATATATATAATATATATAATATATATAATATATATAATATATATTATATATATTAAAAAAATGTTGTTGGATGTTTTAAGCATCAGATTTTCAAATGGAAGCAAAGTTTAGATATGAGCGACATCTGTGTTTATTAGCAAAATACGTACAGAGAAATTGGACGAGTAACCGTTCCTCTAAAACAGACTCCTTAACAGAGGGAAATGAGTTTGTGCTGACAACTGCGTGCACGAAGGAGGCCGCGTTTCTGTAGGTGATTCCGGATCGATGAAAATGATCATAGAACGACTCCAGTTTTGTTCAAATCGTTAGGAAGGAAACAATTTGTGGTTTGTCCGCAGAAGATTTATCCGAAAATAATTGTCTAGAAACCGAGAAACTCAAGGATTGGTTCTCTGGTGATGTTTACAACGGAGAATAATCTTAATCGTAAGTGTAATCGAAATTTTTTTAAGCGCAACTCGAAAGTCAGCTTAATCACGAGCGCTGCGTCAAATAAAAGAGAGTGTCCAAACGATGTATAGACCGGGCTTATCAGAGTTCGGCTTTCAAGTAGATGTTGTCTCAATCGCGGATACAGCAAGTAGGCGGAGTCAAGCGACGGGAGAGGGGGAAGAGTTGGAGACGTTTATCTGTCTGTTTGTCTGTCTGTTTATCTGTCTGTTTATCTGTCTGTTTATCTGTCTGTTTATCTGTCTGTTTATCTGTCTGTTTGTCTGTGCCTATGACTGGCTGAGTTTATTGCTCTGTCTATCTCTCTCCTAAAGACACCCGTTTATCCGATTGAAGCACTCCGATAGATTGAGTCGACGAAATGAAGTGACATATTGCTCCAACATAATGTCGTCGAAGAGAGAGACAGAGACAGAGACAGAGACAGGCAGACAGACAGACAGACAGACAGATACTGTTTCTTTATCTATCCGTCTGTCTCTCTTCCTCTGTATCTGTCTGTATGTCTGTCCGTCCGTCCGTCTGTCTGTCTGGCTGTCTGTCTCCCTCTCTCCCTCTCTCTCTGGCCGTTGTCAGAAGACTCCGAGGGTGGTAGGTGATCAGATAGGTGACCAGATGAGGACTTTCAGTTCGATCTTAATGTGTCCGCATGGATACCAATAACAAGCAGATATTGTCTGCTTAAAAGGCAATGACCTCTTAGTTGGTGGCAGAGAGACAGACAAACAGACAGAGAAAGAGAGATAAGCTAGACAGACAGAGAGACAGATACAGACAGACAGACAGACTGAGGCAAGCAGAGCTAGAAGAAGTGACAAAGAGCGACAGAGTGCAAAATAATAGTCCTATGGAGGGGAGAGACAGGAATATCGAGAGAGACGGAGACAGACAGAGAACAACATGCGTACGAACAGACAGTTAAATACAAACAGAGAAAAGGACACAAAGCACCGTCGAATGCCCAATAAACTGGCTATAGCAACTGTTTCGAAAGGCGTCATCTTCTTCCTCAACTCAATTGCACTCAGCCACCGCGGTCGGTCATTTGTCCATAGAGATCTCAAGGAAAGTTATTTAATAAGAACACCGACAGAGGGCATGACCTCTCCTGTTTGCCAGAGCCATACTCCATCGCTCGTTCCGTCGAAATTGATTCGCGTTCCTTGCAAAGATTTATCTGGTTTATCCGTCCGATTGCGTTTATTGGAAGCAGACTGACCTCGCCCTCGTCTTTCAAACTTAGAGAAAAGTAAATGATATGAAATCCTATACGATTGGTTCAACAGTTCGATGAAGAAGAATATTGTTCCGATTCGCACAGGGATTTACGATTTAGCCCAAATCCCGCTAGAATAAATTCGTCAAAGAAAAGTGCTAAATATAAAACTCTTTTGAACATATGGATATCTCCGCTCTTTTTCAGTCGAAAATCGTTTCTTATCGCTCCGCTGTGCTATTTTATTTTTAAAAATTCTACTAACTGCTGGATAGAGGGATCCATGATACGCAGCATCCAAATTCGTATTTTTTTGCTGTCAGATTATCACGTTTTCTTTTACTTTTACTAATTTTTGCCAGGAGACGATGGTGATTTGTTGTTTTTCGGCGTCGTTGACTCCAACCGCTTCCGTTGCGACAAGGAAATCAGACTCGAAATTGGATATAAATCAGAAACCGAGATCAAAGTTATTGTTGGAGAAGGCGATACGGATTCGATAGATTCAATAGAGGAATATATTGAGGAGCATTTACACAATGGGCAGCGAGGAGTCAGACAAGCAGACATACTGACGGAGAGAGAGAGGCAGGCTGACAGGCATATAGAGTGATAGACGGAGGTCGTTTAGCCAACTAAATTACATATCAAAGGCAACACAATTATAAGTGACGTCAGATCTTCGAGAGGTTTCAATACATGCGCATTATCTGGTCATATATATATATGGTCAGACAGCAGAGTTTATGCATTATTTAGCTTTAAAGTACATATATTTTATATATAGTCCTCATATATATTCAGTCTCTATTTGTGTGTATAATTCATATTCAATTTGTTCAATTTTATCATTTCCAATAACCGGCAAAATTTAATGACAATTATAACAATACATGTTGTTGCTTGTAAGTGAATAAAAAATTAAAAAGAATATGTCAGTATGAAATGCACGAAATGATTCATACCCACGTGCCTAGGTTTATTGAAGAGGAGAAAAGAGGAAAAGTATAAAGTATATGGCAGCACGTTGATATTAAACTATGCCTCTTGCACTTAATTAATAGTTATGTCTATAACAAAAACAGAAAAAATAAATGATGAGAAGAAGTTGACGGAAGCAAATTAAAAGCTTAAGGTCTAACAATTGGCCAACGCACCCACAGTAATTATGCAACCTTAAAACTAGGTGATCCAATGGGTCGGATGTGACGTTATTTCTTCTTAAATATTTGAATATTGGGCAGATATGATCGGGTCTATGACATTGTTCAGGGGGGGTAATGTCCTGATACCACATAAGCCTAGGCGTAGTAGGGAGATTCAGATGTGTATGTAATTCCCCGCGCATCGGATGAATCGTATCAGCAAAAGATGTCGATATCAGTTGGATCCTTAAATAAGATTATTGGGGATTTCAGAGATACGTGAGAAAAGTTGATGATGCAATGCTGGTTAAAAGGTCGCGTTCATAAATATATGTCTACGAACTATCCTATCATTCTGTGCCGTCCAGATTTGGTCGATTTTTAATATATCAAATTCAGCAAGTGGTTAACTATTCTGAGAGCCATGTGGTTTATCATCCAGCTCGCTTTTATAGAAGAGCAAGCCTGTATAAATCTTATCTTTAAAGCAGGATCATTTTCTGTGCGTCCCAAGAAAGGCTCAGGAATAGAACGCTCTGGCGATATGAAGATTTTTACAAAACGTTCTCATACGAATGTCTAGATCGACGCGACTATTTTCACCACACAATTTATATATATTTTGATATATTATCAACATTTTTCGTTCCTTAGTGCACAATTCCCGACATTCGATATAATAATAACAACTGCCATTTGCATTCGCATCTTCTGAAGGCTGAAAATGTTAGCATGCAATTCAGGCGCATTTGTTATAAAACCAGATGCAATGTAGCAGACAGACCATCAGCTCATCAGCAAAACTGTTCAAAACCATATATATATATATATATATATATATATATATATATATATATATATATATATATATATATATATATATATATATAGATGAAAGGAGGATTCCCGTATCGGAAATGAGCTGGCTAAGAAGAATGGCTGAGACGACCAGACGAGATAGGATTCTTAATGAGATATTCCGGTAGGAGTTGGGATAGAGGGTAGAATACCTGGCAGACGGGACCAGAAAACAGACTGACAGAATTTGGTCACGTGGTAAGAATGGATGACATTGGAAGATCACCAGCAAGGGAATTATATCCCATCATTTGGAGGGAACGCGGAGTCGAGGAAGACGGAGACATAGATGAATAACGTGAAATGGGAAAAAGATATGGGCATGAGAAGGGACCTTGGTGAAATCAGGGACATCAGGAAGAAATGGAGTCATCTTGTAGAAAAATTTCATTGTCGACATATAAGGCGCCATATAAAAAGTAGTCTGGCATAATTATTTGTTGGCAAGTTCATAGACTGTTGGGAAGGATTGTTCTAGGTAGATATAATGCAGTCGTTTGGTTAATCTTTGGGTTTTTTCAGGCGTTCTTTAACGGAGAAACAGAGGCGGCGATCCCGGAGGATTCGATGGGTACAAGTCGCCCCACCTTACACAGAATGGGATCAGGTTATACGTCAGTCTCCCCGCATTTCCTGCCCACCTCAACCTGTCAAACAAGATCGCCGCCTCTGAACGGGCATATTACAGTTGTGCAACAGTTTTGCTTTGTTTATTTTATGAATGGAAGTGCAAGAATAACCAATTAATAATCAATTATTCCGATAGCATAAAACGAGGAGGCGTAAGTCGATGTGGAGTGTTCAACTAGCCAATTCCTCTTTGGATAAGAACGGTTTGGGAATTTTAGAAATCGATGAATATGTACCAGTCGTTTTCGTATTACCCGAGGGCTTTCCCTTCTTCCGGATACAGAATATATAATTGAATGATGATAGATGATGACAAACGAGACCATTGAAGACTGAATGCGTCGCCTACATCGCCTGCGAGGCGAACGTAGAACCACTCAGCTCACAAAGAGCGAGGCAAATAGCGAAAGCGGATTCGACTACTAAGCGAGGGATTACGAGGCGCTGGCTATACCCAGGAACCGTCCATCCAGCCTCAAACGGTGCTAACGGGCGCTTTTGTCGGGAGAGACGACAGCAGTATGTCCCCAGTCTACCGTTCCCTACTCCTGCACCTTCTCCTCCTCTTCCACCTCTTCTTTCTTCCCTCCTTCATCGCTTCCTACTACTCTCCCACTGACTCCTATCCCATTTCCATTTCCTTGCCTCCTCTTCCCACGCTTCCTATGTTCCGCCCCTTCTTTCCTCCTCCCTCCATCTTCTCCTCCTATACTCCCACCTCCGCCTGTTCCACTCTCCTGACTCCTCTTCCTATGCATCCTACTCCACCTAAGCTCTTGCTTCAGCAGCTGGCATCCGAGACTTCATTAAGATGCCGGCGTTTTGTCAGCAACAGCAGCAGCAGTATGCTGTTGGGATGCGGCTGCCATGTCGACTACAGAGGATGTTGCTGCTGCGGAAACAAATCGTCGTTGTCGAAGCTGATAAACGATTTGCGGCAGCAGCAGGAGTCTGAGCATCCCCAGAATATCCGCATCAGCATTCGGATTGCAGACGATTAACGTCGGTCTGGCACAAATGCTGCAGCTTCTCTTTTGATGACGATGACGATGATGATGATGTTGATGATGTTGATGATGAGACCGATGATGATGAGACCGATGACGATGAGACCGATGATGATGGCTCAAGATGATGATGATGATGATCATAATGGTTAGGAGGTTGACTCCAGATGATGTCTAAACTCCAGATGATGAAGATTCCAACGACATCAGAAGACACCATAGTCAACAAGAGGATCTCTTGGCCTCGCCACATGACGTCTGCCATGTAAGCTGACTGGCCCTGAGAGAAATGACGGTCATTAGAAGCTGCTCAGAAAACGCATTCTCTGCTCTTCTTCCTCGTTCAATTATTAAATGGCGGCGTTCTAACAAGAAGTGATCGAAAAGGACGCACATCTGCGAGAATCTACGGACCAGAGACAGCAACAGAGTGGATGAGCGAGGAACACACACACACACATATACACACACGCACGCACACACACCTCAGACAGAGACAGACAGACAGACGGAAAAAACGAGAGAGAGACAGACAGACAGAGACAGACAGACAGCCAAAGATAAAGAGAGAGAGAGTGAGAGAGAGAGAGAGAAAGAGATAGGAAGGAAGGAAGGAAGGAAGGAAGGAAGGAAAGAAAGAAGGAAGGAAAAAAGGAAGGAAGGAAGGAAGGAATGAAGAGAGACAGAGACAGTTACAGAGAAGATGAGTGAAACAGAGAGAGAGACAGAGAGACAGAGACATAGACAGAGACAGGAGCAGGTACCAGGGACCAAGGCCAGAGATAGAGAGACAGAGAGAGACGGGTGCATAGATGTGCATTTCCAGGTCTGTCATATGCGCATAAGTATGCAAATGGGTGTTTGCGTGTCTTCGCCGGTGGGGAGGTTGGTTGGAGGTTGGGGGAGGGTAAATATATTCGGCCTTTGATGCGCCGTCGTGATTGCATGCTTTGCTTGAGTTGCAACGAGAGTCGGTTGACGCAGACATACCGAGACAGAAAAAGAGAGACAGACAGACAGACAGACAGAGATGAAGACAGAGATGAAGACAAAAATGAAGACAGAGAGAGTGAGAGTGTGAGACAGAAAACAGAGCAACAGAACAGAGTGCACTTGTCTTTGGTCCTCGCTGTGTGTATTCAATGTGTTACATTCAGACGCAGATGACGTATTCTTGTCATGTTTCTGTTTCCCTCCATCATCCTTCTTCCTTCTTCTTCCAGCCTCTAATCATAATCTCAATCCTCCTGCTTCCTTCCTCATTATTTCCATCCATCGCACCCCCAATCAGCATAATCTTCCGACCCCTTTTTTCTTCTTCTTCCTCCCCCTCCTTACCACCTCTCGTTCCTCTTCTTCCTGTATAGTCAGCATCTTATTCTTCTTCCTCCTACTATTCACCATTCTATTCCCGAGCTTCAATGTTTTTCTTACTCTTCCTCTTTTACCGCTCCTCCTTTCTCTCACTCCTATATATAGTCACCACATTATTCCTCTCCCTCCTCCTCTTCTTCTTCCTCCTCCTCCTCCTCCGACACCACTCCCTTCCTGCCTCTTCCCATCTTTTTCTTTTTCCTCCTCTTTCCTCTCCTCCTCCTCCTCTCTTCTCCTCCTCCTGCATCTCCTCCTCCTCCCCTCTCTTCCTCCTTCTCCGTCTCCTCCTCCTCCACATCTTGCCTATTCCCTCCTCTCTCTCCTCCTTCTCCTTCTCCTCCTTCTCCTCCTTCTCCTCCTTCTCCTCCTTCTCCTTTTTTCTCCTCCTCCTCCACATCTTACCTCTTCTCTCCTCTCTCTCTCCTCGTCCTTCTCCTCCTCCTCCTCAAATCCCTCCTCCTAAGTCGTTGAGAATAACCGATGTATTGAAAGATCCTCAGAGGACGAGCGGAGTCCTGCATCGGCGATTTGAGCGGAGATGTCAGACATTAGAAGACAAAGAGATGGAACGAGCCGTGAGCATGCATTGGCTGCGGCGACAGAGACAATGCCTGAAGACAGCATCCGTCCCCACCCGGTTCCTTCCTCTGACCCCAAGGTCGATTCCTCGGTCGTGTCTCGTTGCGGATACGTTGTCAAACAAAGTACAGCCTATGTCTTTTTGTATTGTTGCTGTTGTCAGCCGTATCGTCAAACGAAATGCTGCGATTACCCTGTTGTCTGGCTGCTGTTGTCAGCCCGGTTGTCAAACAGAATACTGTGGCTATCTTGTTGTCTGGTAAGTCTGGTTGCTGCTGTCAGACAAAAAATTTACTGCGTTTAAGACAACTTTTGTAATTTTGTTGTTTTCTGGTTGCCGTTGTCAGCCATGTTGTCAGGCAAAGTACTGCGATTGCCTTGTTGTCTGGATGCTGCTGTCAGACAAAGCAAAGTACTGCGGTTACCCTGTTGTCTTGTTGCTATTGTCGGCCGAGTTGTACGCTCGTTGCAAAGTGACCGGTTCATCAGTGCTGACTTGAGCCCTGGCCACATTAGCCCAGTGCCACTTGCATGCAACGTCGATGACGTCGTCGTCATCGTTGATACTGGGGTGGGTGATGTGGAAGATACGGAGGCAGAGGAGGCAGCATCGTCCGCCCAGGCAGGCAATTCATTCCGTTTGGACATGATTTCTCCATCGGTCAAGTCAAAACCGCCACGCATCAACGATTCCTCAGAAGGAGTTAATCGACGTCGTAATCGTTATTATTATTATTATTATTTATTTATTATCAGAAGAAATTAATCGTCGCCCTTTCTCCTTTCCTTTTAACAATGTAGCAATTACTAATTAATAATAACTAATTTATTGTTAATTATCAGTTACTATTATTGAGCCATTGTTAAAACTTGGTTCAGGAGGGCAATCTCTGGAAACCTGAAGTGACACAATCTAAAACATAACACAAGGTAACTTTCAACCGGGTGCGACCAAAAATTTGGACGTCCTTTCTAGTCAAAGAATTTCCGATTGCATACCATTTGCACCAGGCTAGAGCACTTACAAAAAGCAAACAGTTGGATGGAATGATGTTATAGATTACAAAAGCTTATATTATTTTATCAATCTGATAGTATTCTATTTAGCTGCAACTGTAACTACGATGGAATACTAGAACGGTATCAGAGGGTTTCACCTCCGGGTGTTTCACCACCGGACGATTCGCATCTAGAGGCTTTTACCTGTCTCAACTGTCAAATTAAAGACGGACGCGTAAATGATGCGACTACCGTGACACTAATAAGCGAACTGTTACAGAATGTCTCAGTAATTTTCAATACGGCGTTTCGAAGCAATGCAAGCAGACCATCGCCAAACAGAAACAGGTGTATCTGCAAGCGACATCCGGTGTTCAGAGCGTTCCAGGAAAATCAATAGGCTTCTGACGGACAGAGTAAATCGGGCTGTAAGCGATTTCGGAAGGACTGACGTTCTGACATTTTTAAAGGTTATCGCTCACCTATCTTTCTCATGATGCTTTATCACCTTTTACTAGATGACATTTCATTATTCTGATGGCTTCTGGTGGACAAAGTTAATCGTGCTTTTAGCGATTGCGAAAGGTAGATGCAGAGGCGGCGATGTCGTTTGACAGGTGGGAGGACACCCAAAGAAAGAGGTATGAAATGTGGTGAGGGCAAACGTGTCGTCTCCTTGCAAAGGGTGGGAGATTTGTCCCCTCGACCCCCGGGATTCCGCCTCTGAGTAGATGACATTTTATTCTTTCTTACTGTGTCTATTTGCAAGTCTGTTCATTGCTTATGCTAAATAAATTTGCCTTGCATTTATTATTTATGTACAAATTCATTGACACTCCCCATCGAAAGCACAATTTGCGCATCTATAGGCCTAAGTTAACCCCCCTAGAGGTGAATGCCACTTGAGGTGGTGAAACGCCGGGGGGTTAAAGCCTCTGGAACCCCTAGAACAATCCTTACCAACAGTCTCGGAACTTTCCAACATATATGGCTGATACAAAACTGCTTTTCTCCATTTCACACAACCCCAGGCAATGTCTTTACCAACGCCTACCTTAAATCCGATCCACTCCATGCACCAATTAAGACATAAAGCACACAACCATGTTCTCCCACCTAAAGACAACTCTCAATTTATCACCAGATCATGTACGATCCCCAGATCGTATATAGAAATATTTACTAGTTTATTGTAAAATTCTAGCTGCTTCTAACATCATCCATTGTCACTCATGAAAATATTTCCGAATTAATCTGATTGTTTTCTTACTCAATAAATGAATATGCGTCTACCGCTGTATTCATAGGTTTCCATGGTGATTCAACAGTTAATTGTGTCTCATTCGACAACGCAATGACGCAGCCGATGACGTCACAAATCAAAGCAGAGTACGTTATAAAAGAATAGATGACGTCATAGACAGAAATAACGTCATAATTTGTCAATCATAAATTGTTCGTGATAATGAACATTAAAAAAACATAGTGTACAAGGCAATAGTTATGTTTACTAGATGTAAAGTACAGTTTCTTTCAGTTTCAGTATGGCTCCGAATTAGAACACAACGATAGTGTAAGTAGGTGTGTAATATTTATAAATCCATCAGCTGATAACAAGTTTATAATAGAGAGGATATGCATGCCTGCGTGTAATACATGTACGCATTGCTGTATGTAGGTCGCAGATGTTTCTTAATTGCGGCATATTACGTTAGCGGTCGGATGCAGCTCTAAGGAGGTTTTATTATTCTTTATGGCGTCTGACTAGCGTTTATTAGCCTGGTGTTGCCTCTTGCTAGACTTGTGTAATCCGCGGTCGTCTCAGCCAATGACCGCAAAGCACGTTCATTGGAGATCAGTCACAGGCAGATACTTTATTAAGTTGACATCCACTGTACTGAGACCAACGCTACACGAATAGAAGAGTTTCGTGCGCTTTGAGCCGCATTTTAACCCGAGGCTGCGTTTTCTGAGCACGTTCTGCATAGAGTATCGATCACATACAGAAGAGCCGTCCCTCTTGCGACGACGGTAAGAAAAGAACGGCAACTATAACCATCGGAATTGAACTGCTAATTACGGCTGCGAGTAAAAGCTTAAAACCCAGTGCATCGTAAATGCCGAAAGCCAATTACCCTCACCCGCCCCCACCCTGTGTCGTAAGACCCCCGGGTCGAGTCTGGCTCTACTGGTCTACAACAAGGAATTTGTTTGGAGTTTGGCGACCATAATTCAACCGACCAGACGCCGTAAAGGACAACGAGACAGGAAATTTGTTTCGCTGCATAGGAGCCAAAGGTCGAGACGGGAAGGAAAGGGGCAGAAGGGTGATGGGCGCTGCGGCCGATACAGCGCCCTTTCGCCGGTCGCTCGGTCGGTGTCTTAACCCTCTTCGGCCGATCGCTTCCTTAGGTCGTTCGTCATCGTGGTGGCCAATTTGGCGCCGGCGTCTCGAAGGCGTAACAGGTTGCGTTTAGAGACGGAGATTCGCACCGTCGAACGAAGCATGGTGATGACGATGGAGATGACGACGATGATGACGATGATAACGACGAGGACGACGACGATAATGATGATGCTTGTCTCAATCAGACGGCCTTCTAAGGAAATACCAAAAACTGCAGGCTAAAGCATCCGTGACATTTTTCATCCTGTCATAAGCCCACATTCTCCGTAAAGCCAGAACGTTGATAAATAATAAGGAACAAACCTCGAGACATCTGTTCAGGATTTAGCAACGCGCTCAGTTGCTCAGTTGCTCATCGCTAACGTGTAATCCTCGTTTTAGATTTACATCCCTCTATTCCATTGGTTACCTAAGCGAAAGCGCGCTAAGTCTAAAACCCTTCTCATTATAACTTCAAGCAATTTATTCGCTTTAGGTGACCTCATCGTCTGAACGTCCAGACTATTTGACCCTCCCGTAATAAACTCTTCGTCTTAACTCCTCCACTGTTCGCACTCTAACAGTGCCAGTCCCAAGCTTAGATAAAGGAGGAGGGCTGACGCTAATGATCTTTGTGATCACACAGTGTCGTTAAGCTGCAACAACCGAATTCTTCGTCCTCTCTTCGTCCTCTCTTTTCCCGCTCTTAGTCCTCTATTCGTCCTCTATTCGTCCTCTCTTTTTCCGCTCTTAGTCCTCTATTCGTCCTCTCTTCGTCCTCTCTTTTTCCGCTCTTAGTCCTCTATTCGTCCTCTATTCGTCCTCTATTCGTCCTCTCTTTTTCCGCTCTTAGTCCTCTATTCGTCCTCTCTTCGTCCTCTCTTTTTCCGCTCTTAGTCCTCTATTCGTCCTCTCTTCGTCCTCTCTTTTTCCGCTCTTCGTCCTCTATTCGTCCTCTCTTCGTCCTCTCTTTTTCCGCTCTTCGTCCTCTATTCGTCCTCTCTTCGTCCTCTCTTCTTCCGCTCTTCGTCCTCTCTTTTTCCGTGGTGCCAGTCAGAAGACTGGATGAAGGAGGAGGGCCACTCTAATCACCTTCACTCTTGCACGGCAAATGTATTAATACCCTGTACCATTGCTCACTTCTTCTTCTTCTTCAGTCTTCTGGCGATGAGGAGGTTTGTGCAATGGACAATTCTTCTTTCCCTTCCTTTCTCTCCAACTCCTTCTCTCGGTCTCTTTTCTCTTCCAAGTGACATAAGAATCTCCTCTTCTGTTTAGTGATTGTGAGGATTTCGCTGGATGTCGACCAGAACTGCCTCACTACAGTTCCTGCCGTGCGCGTATCCTCAGCTAATCGCTGGAGGATCCGATTGAGTCTGTTAAGATTATACTTAAATTGTTTGTACATCTCGTATCTCTGGAAAATAGCCAGTTGCCGTCCTCGCGGTTTGAGTAGTCTCCTTCTACGCCGCTGACGTTGGCCAGGGTTTCAGAGTACAGGGTTCTAGCTGAGCTGCATTCCCACCTCGCAAAGCGTTCAAAGTGGTACTTTGGAAGAACCTTAACCACTGAAGGCCATCCCCAACTAGAATATTACGCCTCCCACCACCACTACGAGGTGTGAGTCGGAATTTGGAGCACATGGATTCCATAAGGAATCAGTATTGCCATGCGTCAATGTCCCATTGGGATCTCATCCAATAAACCCGCGTAAATGGATTATTGGGTAGTTAGTTATTTGTACAAGGCGTGCAGCAGACGCTTAAATTAGAGTCTTTTATAGGCCGCAAGGAGAACGCTCGTCTAATGAAATTGGTCGATCAAATTGGAACTCTTTTTCCGGCGGATGACCTTCCGCAGTTCGTGACTCGGTGCGGAGGAGTAAAGTCTCGTTAGGTCGGCGATCGTCTGTGAGGCTGGTCTGTCTTTAATCGTTCGTTTCATTAATCTGATCGCGTTTCGGTCAGATGAGGAGATCAAAAGCTGTGTATCTTGATCGACAGGACAATCACCTCGATTACCAGGCAACCATTCGGATGCTCTGTGTGTCTCTGTCTCTGTCCGTGTCCGATACCTCGGCATCTGTCTCACTGTATGTCTCTGTGTTTCTTTATCTGTCCGTATACTTGTCTCTGTAATCAGTCTCTTTTTATCTGTCCTTCTGTCTGTTCCTGTATGGCTGAAGCCGTCTCCATATCTTTGTTTTATTGTCTCTGTCTTGATCAATCTTTATCTGGCTGTCTCTTTATGGCTGTACCCTTCGCCTTCCAGGTTTCCTCGTCCTCATTAAAGAGCTGCTCTGGCAGCTGCAGTGTCACCTCCTCCCCCCCTCTCTCTCTCTCTGTCTCTCTCTGTCTCTTTATCTCTCTCTCTCTGTCTCTTTATCTCTCTCTCTCTGTCTCTCTCTGTCTCTCTCTGTCTCTTTATCTCTCTCTCTCTGTCTCTCTCTCTCTGTCTCTCTCTGTCTCTTTATCTCTCTCTCTCTGTCTCTTTATCTCTCTCTCTCTGTCTCTCTCTCTCTGTCTCTGTCTCTCTCTGTCTCTCTCTGTCTCTTTATCTCTCTCTCTCTCTCTCTCTCTCTCTCTGTCTCTCTCTCTCTGTCTCTCTCTCTGTCTCTCTCTGTCTCTTTATCTCTCTCTCTCTGTCTCTCTCTCTGTCTCTCTCTGTCTCTCTCTGTCTCTTTATCTCTTTCTCTCTCTGTCTCTATCTCTCTGTGTCTCTGTCCGTCTGTCTTTCTGTTTGTCTCTCTCTCTCTCTATTTTTATCTATATATCTCTCTCCGTCTCTCTATCTTTGTCTGTAACTTATCTATGTCTGTCTCTGTCTGTCTCTGTCTGTCTCTGTATCTGCCGCTGTCTTCGTCTCTTTTGTACAATGTAACGTGCATGTACAATGTAGCGACGCAACTTAAATCGTCGCAATTACATTACAAGGACAATTAGGGCCTATCAGTGAGTGCTGCGTATAGTCAGGCGTCAGGCGGGTGGTCCCTAGATGTCAACGGAAGATCCGGGTCCTGTTGCCATAGAATATGACAGAGAGAAAGACAGACAGAGGCAGAGACAGACAGAGAGACAGACAGAGAGACAGAGAGAGACAGAAAGAAATTCAGAAAGAGACCGAGAGAGAGACGGAGAGAGAGAGAGAGACCAAGTAACATTGCAGCTGCCTGAGCAACCCTTCAATGAGGACGAGGAAACCTGGAAGTCGAAGGGTTGGATAGATTAGGGTTAAGAGGCAGAGGGTAAAGAAAGCGGTGAAAGGCGATATTGGTCGAGGAAGCGGAGTAATCCGATTAACCCTCAAACACAAAATAGTCAGTTACGATTCTACAAACTTATTCCCTTCCCCTCAATTTCCCCTTCTCCCGTTCCCCTTCCTTCTGTCGCTCTGCCAATCTCTGAATTTCTCCCATTACAACCGTCGCTGCCACCTGCTCCATAAAGAGCGACAATGGCTCATATAAGACGCCATTTGGAAGTATGCGAGTCCGTGTGATGGTGATTGGTCGTCATTTGAAAGTTGGATGAATACATCGTGATTTTTATGCTCGTGCCTGGAGTCAGCTGATAAAAGGAGCTAACTATCATCTGCCTCTGCCTCTGCCTCTGTCTCTCCATCTCCCTCTCGCTCTCGCTCTCCCTATCCTTCTCCTCTCCCTCTTTCTCTCTCTCTCTCTCTGCCTCTGCCTCTTCTTCTCTCTCCCCCTCTCTTTCTGCCTCTCGTTGTCCCTCTCCCTCAAGCTACCTTGTCCTCCCTCTCTCTGGCATTGTCACCCTGTTTCTTTCCCACAGGGACTGTCTATACATCTGTATTGACTAGTCCTTCTTTCGCTAGGCGGCGGAGTTGCTTAAATCAGATGTATAACGTAATCTGCGCCTTGCATGACCGCCTACAGAGTTGAATTCGACTGTAATAACTTGTCGTCGTCCGTTCATACTTCACTTGTAATCATATTGCGGTCTGTCAGTTTGAAATTAAGCGAAGATGTTATTTTATGATCAAATAATTATTAACCATTTCCTCTTATATCCGATGACATTTCGGTCTTAATTATTTATACCCATCTCCTATAGAATGACTTTATTTAATCAGAACAGATCCGATTAGATCAGGTTAGATTAGATTAAAGAGATATAGACGAACAGAGATAGACAGACATACAGACAGACGGACAGAAACAGATAGACGGATGATAGGTGAACATTGCATTATGCCATTTAAACCCGTGCGGCATTTGTTGCGCTATGGAACGGACGCAATCAGGTGGCTTACAGCTTGTCAATCAACTGTGTATCCGGCCTCACTCATCCATCATATTTTCCCAACCCACTCTGCCTCCTTCTCTTCCTTCTCGTAGCATCCGTGTGTATAACCGCTTCGACTGTTCCTGATCTGTAGTCTAATGCCGCAAATAATTTGTTTCTCCGCGTCTCATATATATAGGAGTCTGTCCAATGCGCAGAATCGACGAAGGGAGACGGTCTCTCACTCGTACGTTCGTAAAAGCTCTCTCTTCAGTCCATACGACCCGTCGCTTTCCCAACCAGAACTCGTTTATTATTAAATAAGCAGAAACGTCGCAGAAATGTTCCACCATCCGTCACAAATGATTATGAATATAATAATGAAGGTGAATAATCGTGCGGATGAACAAGGTTGCATTTTTAGACTTCTAACGAAATCAGAAGCGCTGTCTTTTTCATTCGAGAGATACCGAAAATTCGTTAGTCAGTAGGCCTATAGCTCTTCAACATAGTTCATCATCACCGTCATCAACTCCTGACGTCAGGGATTTGGCGACGATGGGTACGAATAAATTATCAAGGTTGTCCTCAGTTAGTGGCAAGTCCAATGCTCTGTGATACTAGGCTTATAAAATATTTCTTTGTTCAGTTTTGATTCAGTTATATAACTTCTACTTTCTTTAATTTAACTTCTATTTCCAATTGTACTTCTCAAATAATTTACTCGTCATTCCTGCTTCGGTCCTCGTGTAAATTTTGCTCTTATTTTATATTTTACTTTCCCAAATAATTAGCAGTTTTAGTGCTATAAGAAGTGTTTTATTATAATGCAACCTGTCTCTATTAAAGTTCAAGAACGTTCTTATCTCCAGAGATTTTTAATGCGATTTTCTCACCCTGAAGTCACGATTCTACATAATATTAGAAAATTCTTTCCAAAAAGCCAGTGAGGCTGGGGCCGATAAAAAAAGCTGCATTCAAGGCCCAAGATTGAAGCGATCGCAATGACAAGACTAAAATGATTTTAGCTGTGAAAACAATCTTAATCTCAATCATAGTTTTAGTTCGGCAAATAATTCATAATCTAACATCTCATTTCGTTACTGAAGCTAAAAATAATAATTTCTACGTTGAGTCTAGTCTTCACGAACGAATTCACTTATTTCCATATCTAATCTTAGTTTTCGTTAACGAAAATATCACTACCATTGCCCCACTTAGCGTCAGTCCAATGTCCTCTTCAATATTATCCCTCAATCGTAGTCTTGGTCATCTGCAGCCTTCATTTCTCTTTCCTATACAAATCGTCCATATGGTGCTTTGTGCGCTGTTCGGTCGGCTGGCATTCGCTATACATCTCGTCTTAATCGCCTAATAACGGCAGAAACCCCTCAGTCATCAGTTTGTCATTCGCCGCTAGAGGCAGCAGCTGCTGCGAAATTAACTTCCATCGATTTTCGGACATTTCTTTCCCGATCGGATAGTTCTTTCTCGTGAAGATCTTAAACAGACTGCATACCAAATTAAAACTACGTTCTCTACCTCTGGAAAGTTGACAGTTCACTGAAAAGTAAAAAAGAGAACAAAACTGTAATTAATCAGAAAAGATCCTCGAATTTGAGAAGATATCTTAAAACCGCATCCAATGAACGCTGCGTCGTCTGACATTTTTCCGCCATCTTGATTCGTAGTATTCGAACAGATTAATCAGAAAATAATCAACTTTTAATCTTAGTCTAGATCTTTGGAATAGCAGTCAGACGGGAGATCGAGGGGAAAGCGACAGAAAGCTAAAAAACAAAATAATGAATGCCAGTAACAAACATAAATCAGATCTTTGTAGTTCGAAGCAGACAAGAAACACTGAACGACACTTACAGACAGACGAACGGATAGACTAGACCAGACAATGTTCGTAAATACATGTACCAGTCTTGTTATCTGTCTTCGATGCTTCTTCTTGTGCGTGACTATCCGTTATAGGATTGAATTTGCTTGGTATGCAGATGGGTGAAAGATGGCTGACACTGACCAATCTCTTGTTTCTCCTTTTTTAGATGATAGATGTTGACCAATCTCTTCTCTTCTGGTTAAGATGGCAGACATTTTACCAAGCTCTCTCTTCCTTTGATTATAAGGAGTGTATACCAGACTCTCCTTCTCTGGCAAAGATGGAATGCATTGCCCAATGTCTTATTCTTCTGGCTAAAATGGAATACGTTGCCCAATGTCTTATTCTTCTGGCTAAGATGGAATACGTTGTCCATCGTCTTATTCTTCTGGCTAAGATGGAATAAATTGTCCAATATCTTCTTCCTCTTGTTAATATGGAATACGTTGCCCAATGTCTTCTCCCTCTGCTCAAGATCGATCTTTTGGGGACTAGAATGTCTCGATATATCAACTGTTATCGTTGCGATAATTCTTTTCGTGGGCGAGTGATTCTACGATCGGACTGCATAGGAGGACCACCAACGCCTCCATCGAATAAATGACCCATGGATCAGACGACGCCTTTGCAAACTGTAATTCAAGACGATTTGTGTTTCATTTCAGATATATATATATATATACATATATATATATATATATTACATTTACATATATGTTAGAGGCAAACAGACAGATAGCCAGACAGACAGCTGGGAGATGTTGAACTGAGACGGAGAAGGATTCAGACAGACAGACCGACAAACAGACATATTAAGAGGTGATAAAGAATAAAGATAGAGAGATAGACGCTGGCAGACAGACAGACAGATGAGAGATACAGCAGCAAACAAACTGTTTACACAATATATATATATATATATATATTACACATATATATTTATGTCATAGATAGGCAGATATATATAAATAGATAAACAGACATACATATGAAGGGGTGATGGATAAGGATCAGAGAGAAAGAGACAGCGATAAAGATACAGAAACATAAAGATAGCAAATTAGAATCTATAAATATATATATACATACAATGAAGCATGCAATCATATATATATATATATATACAACTATACATGTAATTATACGTATATATAATATACATCCATGCTCACATATATATATATTTATCTGTATATATATATATTTATATGTATATATATATATTTATATGTATATATATATTTATATGTATATATATTTATTTA
>OY365812.1:38708375-38718375 GCA_959347315.1 Bimastos eiseni | reverse complement strand
GGTGTTGGTGGTGGTGGTGATGGCGGTGGTGGTAGCGGTGGTGGAGGCGGTTCGAAATGCATCCAGCGCTTCATTTGATGGAAAAGAGGATTCTGAGGAGGGAGTGGCAACGAGATTCATTCATCGAACTGATTCGAGTGAGAGCAGAATCGAAGCTGGAATTGATCAGATGGCATTTGATGTATGACTGCTTCTCTGCTTGTTTCTTGCTCAGTTTGCCTGTCTCTCAGTGCCTGTCTCACTATGTTTGGCTCTCAACGTCCGTCTAAAAATGTGTCTGTTTGTCTCTCCGTATTTCTCTCGCTGTCTATACTTTGTTATCGACGTGAGAAGATAGAAATGTGATAACCAATCGGATAGGCATATTAAAATAATAAAGCTATGTGATTGGTTGAAACATGCCATATATGATGAAGTGAACCCATCTGATTGGTCGTGTTCCAATTTATCACATTTCTATCAACATCTCTGCTTCTCAATGTCAGCCTCTCAGTGACTGTGTCTCTAATCTCTCAATGTCTGTCTTCTTGTCACTCAGTGCCTCTCTATGCCTCTCTCTCTCTCTCTCTCTCTCTCTCTCTCTCTCTCTCTCTCTCTCTCTCTCTCTCTCTCTCTCTCTCTCTCTCTCTCTCTCTCTCTCTCTCTCTCTCTCTCTCTCTCTCTCTCTCTCTCTCTCTCTCTCTCTCTCTCTCTCTCTCTCTCTCTCTCTCTCTCTCTCTCTCTCTCTGTCTGCCTCTCTTTCCGTCTCTGTCTCAACATTAGTTTCGTGAACGTACTCCCTCGTTTTATCCTGGAATGGTTGAACTGTTTCGCTCGGTGCAGTGCGTCTCCCTTTGGTCGCCCTTTGCTTTCCTCATTACGTCGACGCCTGCCTAACGCAAATGACCTCTGCAAATAATACGGAAAGAAATTGTATTGTGATCACAAAACGACCATCACGTATGTCCTTTCACGCAGGTCAATCTCGTAGGCCAGTCACGAAGAGTAGGCAAAAGGAGGGGAGGGGAGGGTAGTTGTAGCAGGCAGTTGCGAGCCAGAAGGTGGGAGGTGTTAGCTGTTCGTAGGTTAGCACTGAAGCTGTTCATAGGTGTTAGCCGTTCACAGGTGTTAGCTGTTCGTAGGTTAGCACTGAAGCTGTTCATAGGTGTTAGCCGTTCACAGGTGTTAGCTGTTCGTGGCTGGTGACTGAACCAAAGAAGTTGCAGAATGATGATAATTTAAAAATATTATAATAAAACAATAAAATTATAAGACATTAATTAACCAATAGGAAATAGGCCCATATTCATGATGGTCGACAATCTCAATACTGATTTCATCGTCGAAAATTAGAATTTTACTCCATGGAAAACATCTTAGCATTTCGTTATTTTATTTTACATTTAGTGCTATTAATTTTCATGATTCATCCGATAGCACTCATTTTTTTCTAAAAAGTCATGCAGCGCTATAATGATGATGATGCGTTTTACCCGAGGAAATGGACTCTGCTTCCGACTTCAGATGATTAAATATTTCATGTTGTTCTAGCTGCTGCTGTGACATACCCAGGGATTCCAGGCCCGCCGATAGAAATTCCGGGTTTCTAGAAAAAGAATGCACAGTCCCTATGCAGAGAAATTCCGGGTCCATGTGCGGAGCAGTAACGGACCTCTTGACGGAAGCGTGCTTGTTGAAAAGCAAGCATATGGTAATGGTTCATCTACAAAGAACGTCTGCAATGAGGGGGAAGAGATATGCGGACAAATGCGGACAGCGGGAGGAGAGATCATGGTCTCATGGACTGCGCGGACGTCCGCATGTCGCCATGCTAAATTAACGCCAAAATCACGTCTAATTGTAGTTACCCCACAATCATAGTTGTTTATTAGTAGCTTAAGGTTACACTTCACATTTGAGAGAATGATATACGAAGCTAACATGGAAGTAAGCATTTATTAAATGCAAGTTTTCACATAGCTTTTATTCAATCTCATTCTTCAATAAATGTCTATTAAAACGCGATGCAGTAAAATAATTATCAGCAGTTGTAATTGTGGCTGATACACGTGTGATGCGAACGTCCGCAAAGGGGGTGAGGGTCAGCGGAATGCGAACAAGGGGACCGGGTAAAAATTAGGTTTTTTAGTATGAACGAATGATGACGTGTTATTATAGGAGTCGAATTTAACTGTCGGAAGCCATGCAAGGCGCACATTAGGCTATGCATTAGATTTAATCCTTTATGGACGACAACCTAAGTGAAGCATGTTGTAGTTAAGGTCAGTAATATTATATTTAACAATTGAGGCATACTCATAAATCATCAACTTTTTAAAAAGGATTATATTATTTATCATTAGTTGATTGCGGACCTGACCCGGTCCTCTAAAAGTCGCCTGCCCAAATTGGGCATATGCTCGTCCGCTCTCCAATCTCTACCCCGGCAGACCTAGAGACAGATCTGCAGTCTATTCTTCGCAATTAAACGAATACTGAATTGAGTGTCACTCGAAGAGGCCATTGACATGTCTTAGAAAGGTGACCTCAAGAAATTCGAAATACCCACTTATGTCACTCTTTTGTAATAATATATCTGGCGGAGAGGACTGGCCATTCACCTTCATATGCTGCGGCAATATCTCCTGTGCTGATCACCACAATGTCCACGTCTTAACCGGTCAAATTAAGATCCTTGTCCGCAGAGAGGGGACACGTTTCCTATCCCTCATTGGGTGTCCCCATCTGTCAAACGAGATCGCCCCCTCTACTTGTCCGTAAAAACGGTTGCTTTTAGACTCAACCAACCAGTCACAGGACTACCTGTATCTAGTGCACGATTGGTAACCAAGGGGCATCAAGTGGCTAATGTGATTCTGTATTGCATTGTGAAGTTCTTGTGCAAAAAACAACAAACAACTTTAGTACACATTTCAACAGATGTAATTGCAGTTTATGTACACGCAACCTGTACAAAAATCGACACATACACGCATCCAAACACAGAGGAAGAGCGGGGACAAGCTCAGAGGCGGACAGCGGTCACCCCTGGCAGCCACCCCAGTTACACATTCCCTCCATGGTTACACTCGCCCGTAACACAACTAAGGCTCTAATGTTCACCTTCTGAAACGAACTGTTGCTAAAAAGAAACCTAAACGTCTGCAATTTGTGCAGAGTCGACTTGAACGGACCCAAACGCTGACAGCACACGACAAACGATGAAACGAAGAAACAAGTGGAATGAGCGGTAGTCCATTTCAAAAACTATAATTCGTCCCTTTCTTCCGATTCGGGCTCCCCACCCTCCCCGGGAGGAGGTCCTCCGGCTCCCTGATAGAGTTTGCTAACGATCGGCTGGACGATTTCCTCCAGCTGCTTCTTGTGCTCCTTGAAGTCCTCCACGTCCGCGTCGTGGTTCTTCTCCAGCCACTTTATGTGCTCGTCAAGCGCGGCCTCGATCGTATCCTTCTCCTCGCTGCTCAGCTTCCCGCCGAGTTTCTCCTTGTCGCCGATCTGGTTCTTCAGAGAGTACGCGTATCCCTCAAGCTCGTTCCTCGCCTCCACCCGCTCCTTCACCTTCTTGTCATCCTCTGCGAACTTCTCCGCGTCGTTTATCATCCGGTCGATGTCTTCTGGGGAAAGGCGGTTCTGGTCGTTGTTGATTACGATGTTGTTCTTGTTTCCGGTTCCCTTGTCCTCGGCCGAAACCCGCAAGATACCGTTGACGTCGATTTCGAAGGTCACCTCGATCTGGGGAACGCCTCGCGGCGCAGGCGGGATTCCCGTAAGATCGAATTTCCCGAGCAGGTGGTTGTCCTTGGTCATCGGGCGCTCGCCTTCGTACACCTGGATCGACACGGTCGGCTGGTTGTCGGCCGCGGTCGAGAAGATCTGGGATTTCTTCGTGGGAATGACAGTGTTGCGACCGATGAGTTTTGTCATGACTCCTCCAACGGTTTCGATGCCCATGGTGAGAGGGTTGACGTCGAGCAGGACCAGGTCCCCAGTGTCCTCCTCTCCCCCGAGAACACCGGCCTGAACGGCCGCTCCGTAGGCGACGGCCTCGTCCGGGTTGATTCCACGGCTTGGCTCCTGAAGAGCAAGTTTTAAACGTTTTAAAATTCCCTTCTCTTTTTCCGCTCTTCGTCCTCTATTCGTCCTCTCTTCGTCCTCTCTTCTTCCGCTCTTCGTCCTCTCTTTTTCCGTGGTGCCAGTCAGAAGACTGGATGAAGGAGGAGGGCCACTCTAATCACCTTCACTCTTGCACGGCAAATGTATTAATACCCTGTACCATTGCTCACTTCTTCTTCTTCTTCAGTCTTCTGGCGATGAGGAGGTTTGTGCAATGGACAATTCTTCTTTCCCTTCCTTTCTCTCCAACTCCTTCTCTCGGTCTCTTTTCTCTTCCAAGTGACATAAGAATCTCCTCTTCTGTTTAGTGATTGTGAGGATTTCGCTGGATGTCGACCAGAACTGCCTCACTACAGTTCCTGCCGTGCGCGTATCCTCAGCTAATCGCTGGAGGATCCGATTGAGTCTGTTAAGATTATACTTAAATTGTTTGTACATCTCGTATCTCTGGAAAATAGCCAGTTGCCGTCCTCGCGGTTTGAGTAGTCTCCTTCTACGCCGCTGACGTTGGCCAGGGTTTCAGAGTACAGGGTTCTAGCTGAGCTGCATTCCCACCTCGCAAAGCGTTCAAAGTGGTACTTTGGAAGAACCTTAACCACTGAAGGCCATCCCCAACTAGAATATTACGCCTCCCACCACCACTACGAGGTGTGAGTCGGAATTTGGAGCACATGGATTCCATAAGGAATCAGTATTGCCATGCGTCAATGTCCCATTGGGATCTCATCCAATAAACCCGCGTAAATGGATTATTGGGTAGTTAGTTATTTGTACAAGGCGTGCAGCAGACGCTTAAATTAGAGTCTTTTATAGGCCGCAAGGAGAACGCTCGTCTAATGAAATTGGTCGATCAAATTGGAACTCTTTTTCCGGCGGATGACCTTCCGCAGTTCGTGACTCGGTGCGGAGGAGTAAAGTCTCGTTAGGTCGGCGATCGTCTGTGAGGCTGGTCTGTCTTTAATCGTTCGTTTCATTAATCTGATCGCGTTTCGGTCAGATGAGGAGATCAAAAGCTGTGTATCTTGATCGACAGGACAATCACCTCGATTACCAGGCAACCATTCGGATGCTCTGTGTGTCTCTGTCTCTGTCCGTGTCCGATACCTCGGCATCTGTCTCACTGTATGTCTCTGTGTTTCTTTATCTGTCCGTATACTTGTCTCTGTAATCAGTCTCTTTTTATCTGTCCTTCTGTCTGTTCCTGTATGGCTGAAGCCGTCTCCATATCTTTGTTTTATTGTCTCTGTCTTGATCAATCTTTATCTGGCTGTCTCTTTATGGCTGTACCCTTCGCCTTCCAGGTTTCCTCGTCCTCATTAAAGAGCTGCTCTGGCAGCTGCAGTGTCACCTCCTCCCCCCCTCTCTCTCTCTCTGTCTCTCTCTGTCTCTTTATCTCTATCTCTCTGTCTCTTTATCTCTCTCTCTCTGTCTCTCTCTGTCTCTCTCTGTCTCTTTATCTCTCTCTCTCTGTCTCTCTCTCTCTGTCTCTCTCTGTCTCTTTATCTCTCTCCCTCTGTCTCTTTATCTCTCTCTCTCTGTCTCTCTCTCTCTGTCTCTGTCTCTCTCTGTCTCTCTCTGTCTCTTTATCTCTCTCTCTCTCTCTCTCTCTCTCTCTCTGTCTCTCTCTCTCTGTCTCTCTCTCTGTCTCTCTCTGTCTCTTTATCTCTCTCTCTCTGTCTCTCTCTCTGTCTCTCTCTGTCTCTCTCTGTCTCTTTATCTCTTTCTCTCTCTGTCTCTATCTCTCTGTGTCTCTGTCCGTCTGTCTTTCTGTTTGTCTCTCTCTCTCTCTATTTTTATCTATATATCTCTCTCCGTCTCTCTATCTTTGTCTGTAACTTATCTATGTCTGTCTCTGTCTGTCTCTGTCTGTCTCTGTATCTGCCGCTGTCTTCGTCTCTTTTGTACAATGTAACGTGCATGTACAATGTAGCGACGCAACTTAAATCGTCGCAATTACATTACAAGGACAATTAGGGCCTATCAGTGAGTGCTGCGTATAGTCAGGCGTCAGGCGGGTGGTCCCTAGATGTCAACGGAAGATCCGGGTCCTGTTGCCATAGAATATGACAGAGAGAAAGACAGACAGAGGCAGAGACAGACAGAGAGACAGACAGAGAGACAGAGAGAGACAGAAAGAAATTCAGAAAGAGACCGAGAGAGAGACGGAGAGAGAGAGAGAGACCAAGTAACATTGCAGCTGCCTGAGCAACCCTTCAATGAGGACGAGGAAACCTGGAAGTCGAAGGGTTGGATAGATTAGGGTTAAGAGGCAGAGGGTAAAGAAAGCGGTGAAAGGCGATATTGGTCGAGGAAGCGGAGTAATCCGATTAACCCTCAAACACAAAATAGTCAGTTACGATTCTACAAACTTATTCCCTTCCCCTCAATTTCCCCTTCTCCCGTTCCCCTTCCTTCTGTCGCTCTGCCAATCTCTGAATTTCTCCCATTACAACCGTCGCTGCCACCTGCTCCATAAAGAGCGACAATGGCTCATATAAGACGCCATTTGGAAGTATGCGAGTCCGTGTGATGGTGATTGGTCGTCATTTGAAAGTTGGATGAATACATCGTGATTTTTATGCTCGTGCCTGGAGTCAGCTGATAAAAGGAGCTAACTATCATCTGCCTCTGCCTCTGCCTCTGTCTCTCCATCTCCCTCTCGCTCTCGCTCTCCCTATCCTTCTCCTCTCCCTCTTTCTCTCTCTCTCTCTCTGCCTCTGCCTCTTCTTCTCTCTCCCCCTCTCTTTCTGCCTCTCGTTGTCCCTCTCCCTCAAGCTACCTTGTCCTCCCTCTCTCTGGCATTGTCACCCTGTTTCTTTCCCACAGGGACTGTCTATACATCTGTATTGACTAGTCCTTCTTTCGCTAGGCGGCGGAGTTGCTTAAATCAGATGTATAACGTAATCTGCGCCTTGCATGACCGCCTACAGAGTTGAATTCGACTGTAATAACTTGTCGTCGTCCGTTCATACTTCACTTGTAATCATATTGCGGTCTGTCAGTTTGAAATTAAGCGAAGATGTTATTTTATGATCAAATAATTATTAACCATTTCCTCTTATATCCGATGACATTTCGGTCTTAATTATTTATACCCATCTCCTATAGAATGACTTTATTTAATCAGAACAGATCCGATTAGATCAGGTTAGATTAGATTAAAGAGATATAGACGAACAGAGATAGACAGACATACAGACAGACGGACAGAAACAGATAGACGGATGATAGGTGAACATTGCATTATGCCATTTAAACCCGTGCGGCATTTGTTGCGCTATGGAACGGACGCAATCAGGTGGCTTACAGCTTGTCAATCAACTGTGTATCCGGCCTCACTCATCCATCATATTTTCCCAACCCACTCTGCCTCCTTCTCTTCCTTCTCGTAGCATCCGTGTGTATAACCGCTTCGACTGTTCCTGATCTGTAGTCTAATGCCGCAAATAATTTGTTTCTCCGCGTCTCATATATATAGGAGTCTGTCCAATGCGCAGAATCGACGAAGGGAGACGGTCTCTCACTCGTACGTTCGTAAAAGCTCTCTCTTCAGTCCATACGACCCGTCGCTTTCCCAACCAGAACTCGTTTATTATTAAATAAGCAGAAACGTCGCAGAAATGTTCCACCATCCGTCACAAATGATTATGAATATAATAATGAAGGTGAATAATCGTGCGGATGAACAAGGTTGCATTTTTAGACTTCTAACGAAATCAGAAGCGCTGTCTTTTTCATTCGAGAGATACCGAAAATTCGTTAGTCAGTAGGCCTATAGCTCTTCAACATAGTTCATCATCACCGTCATCAACTCCTGACGTCAGGGATTTGGCGACGATGGGTACGAATAAATTATCAAGGTTGTCCTCAGTTAGTGGCAAGTCCAATGCTCTGTGATACTAGGCTTATAAAATATTTCTTTGTTCAGTTTTGATTCAGTTATATAACTTCTACTTTCTTTAATTTAACTTCTATTTCCAATTGTACTTCTCAAATAATTTACTCGTCATTCCTGCTTCGGTCCTCGTGTAAATTTTGCTCTTATTTTATATTTTACTTTCCCAAATAATTAGCAGTTTTAGTGCTATAAGAAGTGTTTTATTATAATGCAACCTGTCTCTATTAAAGTTCAAGAACGTTCTTATCTCCAGAGATTTTTAATGCGATTTTCTCACCCTGAAGTCACGATTCTACATAATATTAGAAAATTCTTTCCAAAAAGCCAGTGAGGCTGGGGCCGATAAAAAAAGCTGCATTCAAGGCCCAAGATTGAAGCGATCGCAATGACAAGACTAAAATGATTTTAGCTGTGAAAACAATCTTAATCTCAATCATAGTTTTAGTTCGGCAAATAATTCATAATCTAACATCTCATTTCGTTACTGAAGCTAAAAATAATAATTTCTACGTTGAGTCTAGTCTTCACGAACGAATTCACTTATTTCCATATCTAATCTTAGTTTTCGTTAACGAAAATATCACTACCATTGCCCCACTTAGCGTCAGTCCAATGTCCTCTTCAATATTATCCCTCAATCGTAGTCTTGGTCATCTGCAGCCTTCATTTCTCTTTCCTATACAAATCGTCCATATGGTGCTTTGTGCGCTGTTCGGTCGGCTGGCATTCGCTATACATCTCGTCTTAATCGCCTAATAACGGCAGAAACCCCTCAGTCATCAGTTTGTCATTCGCCGCTAGAGGCAGCAGCTGCTGCGAAATTAACTTCCATCGATTTTCGGACATTTCTTTCCCGATCGGATAGTTCTTTCTCGTGAAGATCTTAAACAGACTGCATACCAAATTAAAACTACGTTCTCTACCTCTGGAAAGTTGACAGTTCACTGAAAAGTAAAAAAGAGAACAAAACTGTAATTAATCAGAAAAGATCCTCGAATTTGAGAAGATATCTTAAAACCGCATCCAATGAACGCTGCGTCGTCTGACATTTTTCCGCCATCTTGATTCGTAGTATTCGAACAGATTAATCAGAAAATAATCAACTTTTAATCTTAGTCTAGATCTTTGGAATAGCAGTCAGACGGGAGATCGAGGGGAAAGCGACAGAAAGCTAAAAAACAAAATAATGAATGCCAGTAACAAACATAAATCAGATCTTTGTAGTTCGAAGCAGACAAGAAACACTGAACGACACTTACAGACAGACGAACGGATAGACTAGACCAGACAATGTTCGTAAATACATGTACCAGTCTTGTTATCTGTCTTCGATGCTTCTTCTTGTGCGTGACTATCCGTTATAGGATTGAATTTGCTTGGTATGCAGATGGGTGAAAGATGGCTGACACTGACCAATCTCTTGTTTCTCCTTTTTTAGATGATAGATGTTGACCAATCTCTTCTCTTCTGGTTAAGATGGCAGACATTTTACCAAGCTCTCTCTTCCTTTGATTATAAGGAGTGTATACCAGACTCTCCTTCTCTGGCAAAGATGGAATGCATTGCCCAATGTCTTATTCTTCTGGCTAAAATGGAATACGTTGCCCAATGTCTTATTCTTCTGGCTAAGATGGAATACGTTGTCCATCGTCTTATTCTTCTGGCTAAGATGGAATAAATTGTCCAATATCTTCTTCCTCTTGTTAATATGGAATACGTTGCCCAATGTCTTCTCCCTCTGCTCAAGATCGATCTTTTGGGGACTAGAATGTCTCGATATATCAACTGTTATCGTTGCGATAATTCTTTTCGTGGGCGAGTGATTCTACGATCGGACTGCATAGGAGGACCACCAACGCCTCCATCGAATAAATGACCCATGGATCAGACGACGCCTTTGCAAACTGTAATTCAAGACGATTTGTGTTTCATTTCAGATATATATATATATATACATATATATATATATATATTACATTTACATATATG
>OY365812.1:38683375-38703375 GCA_959347315.1 Bimastos eiseni | reverse complement strand
TCTGTCTCTGTCACTCCGTGTGTGTGTCCCTGTGTCTTTCTGTCTGCTCGTGTCCCCCCCCCCCCTCTCTCTCTCTCTCTCTCTCTCTCTCTCTCTCTCTCTCCGTGTTTTCGTGTCACTGTCAGTCTGCTCGTCTCCATCAGTGTCTCTGCCTCTTTTTGTGTTCCTGTCTTCTTGTGTGTGTCTCTCTCTCTCTGTTCATGTCTCTGTCTGTCTGTGTGTCAAACCGTCTCCTTTGTTTCTGGATAGCTCCTATATATCTTCCTCTTCTTTTCAGTGTCTCCATTGATAGATTTATTTTCCATTTCCACGAAATCCACAGAAAACGATCAACGCAAGTCATCCGAAGAATTCAGCTCTATATCCGTCAGTTTAACTGTCCGCCTCCCTCAGGCTGCCTGTCTGCTTCCTTCTCTCTCTCGCACTCTTTCGTCCTGTCTCTGTGCCTCTATCTGTCCACCGCCTCCTCCTCCTCCTCCCTCTTTCACATACTTGTTCCTATCTGTCTTTCGTCACTCTCCTTCTCAACTCCTCTTCCCCCTCCTTGTCCTACTCCTCCCCTCCCATTCCCCTCCTCTCTTCTCTTCCGCCTCATCCAAATCCTCCTCCTCCTCCTCCTCACATCTTCCAGATCCTTATCCTCTGTTCTGTTCCTCTATTTCCCTTCCTCCTCTTCCTGCATGGTCCACTGAGCAGAAGCGATGCCAAGTGTTACACTCGGCTGCACACGACGGAGGCTATTCAACCGTCCGGAAAAAAGACGATAGGCTTCCGTCTCCACATACTCATCCTCATCGTCTTCCTCTTCCTCGTCGTCTTCATCCTCCTCATCCTCGTCGTCTTCCTCTTCTTCATCATCGTCATCTTCCTGCCACAAATCTGCATCATCCGTCATCGTGACAAACGAGTATGCTTAGGACTGTTTGACTCATGCGTAAATGTCATGTGACGCCAGTCAATAAATATTAGTAGGTGTCATTATACAGATTACATTTTATGCAGCTCGCCTCCAATAGAGAAACGGTACTGAACTAACGATAATCGAGGCTTGTGTATGCAAGCGCTTACGGGAAAGAAGAGAAGAAGCACGAAGTAGCTTCTGGAGGCAATGGGTCGCTAGGCAACCGATTCCATATGGGTTGCTAGGCAGCCGATTCCATATGGGTTGCTAGGCAGCCGATTCCATATGGGTTGCTAGGCAGCCGATTCCATATGGGTTGCTAGGCAGCCGATTCCAGTGGTCAGCATCCGTGTAGACAGACAGGCAGAGGGACAACCAGAGTTACAACAATGGCCCCTACATAATGCTTCCCTCTTCTATGCCTTTGTGGTTCCATCGATGAATTTCTTCGTATAAACCTCTTCTCCGATTCCCACTCCGTCTTCCTTCTCTTCATGCTCCTTCCCTGCACGCTTATTTCTCGATCTTCTCCTCCTCATCCGGCTTCTTTCCTGCTTCCTTCTCTTCTCCCGTCTGATCTGGTTTGTCTCCTGGTTCCCTTTCTGCCTCCATTCGTATCCGACTCATATTTCCTATATACCTTCTTTCTCATCAGATATCATTCTCTTTCCCTTCTTCTCTTTCCACCTCCATTCTTCTTATCCGGCTCCCTAATCAGAAAAAGGATTCCACAGAAAACGATCAACGCAAGTCATTCTCCCTACCTGTTCCGATTCACCCCCGACGACTACCTGCTGCCAACCCCTCCCCTGTCTGCTCAGTCACCGTATAAACGCATCCGCATGCCTCGTGCACAACCGCACGTGCGGTGACAGCAAACGTTGATCCAAGAGGATGCAACCTTCCTTCCTTCCTTCCTTCCTTCCTTGCTAACAATACTCTTTTCATCCTTCCTTTCCTCGCTCCGTCCATTACATTATGTCTCACTCCCTCCCTTGCTCAAGTCCTTTCCTTTTTCTGATTATTTTACTTACTTATTCGCTCATTTCCTCCCTTCCCTCTTCTCTATATTAGTCGCTTCATTCTCTCACCCATACAACCCTCCTTCACTCGCTCTCTCCGTCCATTACTCCCTTCCTAGCTAAACTCCATCTCTGATCATACATCGCTTCCTTCCTTCTCCCATCTCTTCCCTCTTCCCTCAGTCCTTCCCTCCCCTCGTCCATTCACGCGACATCCTCGATCTGTCAAATCGTTCACCCGTTCTGCCCTTACATCTTATATACTCGATCTCGGCATTCCACTCCTCCTCATTCTCATCGACATCGCACGGCTGGATGAACGGATGTATGTATGGAGGAATAGCTGGACGAGTGGAAAAAGCGGAAAAGGTTCTCGTCGCTTTAACTGAATTTCCGCCAACGGAAACCTCATCATTACGCTCGTGTGACTTCGAAAAGTCCCAACGGGGTTCTGGGCTACATAAACAAGAAATGCCATTCAGTCGTTTCTGTCCTGGATTCATTGAATTGGTTAATTCATTCAACGAATGGTCAGCAGAGGAGGCACTCTGTCCCACTCCATGGTCAGCAGAGGGGGCATTCTGTCTCACTCCGTGGTCAGCAGAAGGGGCACTCTGTCCCACTCCATGGTCAGCAGAGGGGGCATTCTGTCTCACTCCGTGGTCAGCAGAAGGGGCACTCTGTCCCACTCCATGGTCAGCAGAGGGGGCATTCTGTCTCACTCCGTGGTCAGCAGAAGGGGCACTCTGTCCCACTCCATGGTCAGCAGAGGGGGCATTCTGTCTCACTCCGTGGTCAGCAGAAGGGGCACTCTGTCCCACTCCATGGTCAGCAGAGGGGGCATTCTGTCTCACTCCGTGGTCAGCAGAAGGGGCACTCTGTCCCACTCCATGGTCAGCAGAGGGGGCATTCTGTCTCACTCCGTGGTCAGCAGAAGGGGCACTCTGTCCCACTCCATGGTCAGCAGAGGGGGCATTCTGTCTCACTCCATATCCCAATGAATTCACAACTGCACAGAAGTAATGGAAGATGCGCAGAGGAAATGATGCGGTCAGGGATCTAAGAAGCGCCCGAGGGGTACCTGGTGGTGTTAGTGGTTTTGGTGGCGGTGTTAGTGGAGGTGACGATGGTGGTGTTGGTGGTGGTGGTGATGGCGGTGGTGGTAGCGGTGGTGGAGGCGGTTCGAAATGCATCCAGCGCTTCATTTGATGGAAAAGAGGATTCTGAGGAGGGAGTGGCAACGAGATTCATTCATCGAACTGATTCGAGTGAGAGCAGAATCGAAGCTGGAATTGATCAGATGGCATTTGATGTATGACTGCTTCTCTGCTTGTTTCTTGCTCAGTTTGCCTGTCTCTCAGTGCCTGTCTCACTATGTTTGGCTCTCAACGTCCGTCTAAAAATGTGTCTGTTTGTCTCTCCGTATTTCTCTCGCTGTCTATACTTTGTTATCGACGTGAGAAGATAGAAATGTGATAACCAATCGGATAGGCATATTAAAATAATAAAGCTATGTGATTGGTTGAAACATGCCATATATGATGAAGTGAACCCATCTGATTGGTCGTGTTCCAATTTATCACATTTCTATCAACATCTCTGCTTCTCAATGTCAGCCTCTCAGTGACTGTGTCTCTAATCTCTCAATGTCTGTCTTCTTGTCACTCAGTGCCTCTCTATGCCTCTCTCTCTCTCTCTCTCTCTCTCTCTCTCTCTCTCTCTCTCTCTCTCTCTCTCTCTCTCTCTCTCTCTCTCTCTCTCTCTCTCTCTCTCTCTCTCTCTCTCTCTCTCTCTCTCTCTCTCTCTCTCTCTCTCTCTCTCTCTCTCTCTCTCTCTCTCTCTCTCTCTCTCTCTCTCTCTCTCTGTCTGCCTCTCTTTCCGTCTCTGTCTCAACATTAGTTTCGTGAACGTACTCCCTCGTTTTATCCTGGAATGGTTGAACTGTTTCGCTCGGTGCAGTGCGTCTCCCTTTGGTCGCCCTTTGCTTTCCTCATTACGTCGACGCCTGCCTAACGCAAATGACCTCTGCAAATAATACGGAAAGAAATTGTATTGTGATCACAAAACGACCATCACGTATGTCCTTTCACGCAGGTCAATCTCGTAGGCCAGTCACGAAGAGTAGGCAAAAGGAGGGGAGGGGAGGGTAGTTGTAGCAGGCAGTTGCGAGCCAGAAGGTGGGAGGTGTTAGCTGTTCGTAGGTTAGCACTGAAGCTGTTCATAGGTGTTAGCCGTTCACAGGTGTTAGCTGTTCGTAGGTTAGCACTGAAGCTGTTCATAGGTGTTAGCCGTTCACAGGTGTTAGCTGTTCGTGGCTGGTGACTGAACCAAAGAAGTTGCAGAATGATGATAATTTAAAAATATTATAATAAAACAATAAAATTATAAGACATTAATTAACCAATAGGAAATAGGCCCATATTCATGATGGTCGACAATCTCAATACTGATTTCATCGTCGAAAATTAGAATTTTACTCCATGGAAAACATCTTAGCATTTCGTTATTTTATTTTACATTTAGTGCTATTAATTTTCATGATTCATCCGATAGCACTCATTTTTTTCTAAAAAGTCATGCAGCGCTATAATGATGATGATGCGTTTTACCCGAGGAAATGGACTCTGCTTCCGACTTCAGATGATTAAATATTTCATGTTGTTCTAGCTGCTGCTGTGACATACCCAGGGATTCCAGGCCCGCCGATAGAAATTCCGGGTTTCTAGAAAAAGAATGCACAGTCCCTATGCAGAGAAATTCCGGGTCCATGTGCGGAGCAGTAACGGACCTCTTGACGGAAGCGTGCTTGTTGAAAAGCAAGCATATGGTAATGGTTCATCTACAAAGAACGTCTGCAATGAGGGGGAAGAGATATGCGGACAAATGCGGACAGCGGGAGGAGAGATCATGGTCTCATGGACTGCGCGGACGTCCGCATGTCGCCATGCTAAATTAACGCCAAAATCACGTCTAATTGTAGTTACCCCACAATCATAGTTGTTTATTAGTAGCTTAAGGTTACACTTCACATTTGAGAGAATGATATACGAAGCTAACATGGAAGTAAGCATTTATTAAATGCAAGTTTTCACATAGCTTTTATTCAATCTCATTCTTCAATAAATGTCTATTAAAACGCGATGCAGTAAAATAATTATCAGCAGTTGTAATTGTGGCTGATACACGTGTGATGCGAACGTCCGCAAAGGGGGTGAGGGTCAGCGGAATGCGAACAAGGGGACCGGGTAAAAATTAGGTTTTTTAGTATGAACGAATGATGACGTGTTATTATAGGAGTCGAATTTAACTGTCGGAAGCCATGCAAGGCGCACATTAGGCTATGCATTAGATTTAATCCTTTATGGACGACAACCTAAGTGAAGCATGTTGTAGTTAAGGTCAGTAATATTATATTTAACAATTGAGGCATACTCATAAATCATCAACTTTTTAAAAAGGATTATATTATTTATCATTAGTTGATTGCGGACCTGACCCGGTCCTCTAAAAGTCGCCTGCCCAAATTGGGCATATGCTCGTCCGCTCTCCAATCTCTACCCCGGCAGACCTAGAGACAGATCTGCAGTCTATTCTTCGCAATTAAACGAATACTGAATTGAGTGTCACTCGAAGAGGCCATTGACATGTCTTAGAAAGGTGACCTCAAGAAATTCGAAATACCCACTTATGTCACTCTTTTGTAATAATATATCTGGCGGAGAGGACTGGCCATTCACCTTCATATGCTGCGGCAATATCTCCTGTGCTGATCACCACAATGTCCACGTCTTAACCGGTCAAATTAAGATCCTTGTCCGCAGAGAGGGGACACGTTTCCTATCCCTCATTGGGTGTCCCCATCTGTCAAACGAGATCGCCCCCTCTACTTGTCCGTAAAAACGGTTGCTTTTAGACTCAACCAACCAGTCACAGGACTACCTGTATCTAGTGCACGATTGGTAACCAAGGGGCATCAAGTGGCTAATGTGATTCTGTATTGCATTGTGAAGTTCTTGTGCAAAAAACAACAAACAACTTTAGTACACATTTCAACAGATGTAATTGCAGTTTATGTACACGCAACCTGTACAAAAATCGACACATACACGCATCCAAACACAGAGGAAGAGCGGGGACAAGCTCAGAGGCGGACAGCGGTCACCCCTGGCAGCCACCCCAGTTACACATTCCCTCCATGGTTACACTCGCCCGTAACACAACTAAGGCTCTAATGTTCACCTTCTGAAACGAACTGTTGCTAAAAAGAAACCTAAACGTCTGCAATTTGTGCAGAGTCGACTTGAACGGACCCAAACGCTGACAGCACACGACAAACGATGAAACGAAGAAACAAGTGGAATGAGCGGTAGTCCATTTCAAAAACTATAATTCGTCCCTTTCTTCCGATTCGGGCTCCCCACCCTCCCCGGGAGGAGGTCCTCCGGCTCCCTGATAGAGTTTGCTAACGATCGGCTGGACGATTTCCTCCAGCTGCTTCTTGTGCTCCTTGAAGTCCTCCACGTCCGCGTCGTGGTTCTTCTCCAGCCACTTTATGTGCTCGTCAAGCGCGGCCTCGATCGTATCCTTCTCCTCGCTGCTCAGCTTCCCGCCGAGTTTCTCCTTGTCGCCGATCTGGTTCTTCAGAGAGTACGCGTATCCCTCAAGCTCGTTCCTCGCCTCCACCCGCTCCTTCACCTTCTTGTCATCCTCTGCGAACTTCTCCGCGTCGTTTATCATCCGGTCGATGTCTTCTGGGGAAAGGCGGTTCTGGTCGTTGTTGATTACGATGTTGTTCTTGTTTCCGGTTCCCTTGTCCTCGGCCGAAACCCGCAAGATACCGTTGACGTCGATTTCGAAGGTCACCTCGATCTGGGGAACGCCTCGCGGCGCAGGCGGGATTCCCGTAAGATCGAATTTCCCGAGCAGGTGGTTGTCCTTGGTCATCGGGCGCTCGCCTTCGTACACCTGGATCGACACGGTCGGCTGGTTGTCGGCCGCGGTCGAGAAGATCTGGGATTTCTTCGTGGGAATGACAGTGTTGCGACCGATGAGTTTTGTCATGACTCCTCCAACGGTTTCGATGCCCATGGTGAGAGGGTTGACGTCGAGCAGGACCAGGTCCCCAGTGTCCTCCTCTCCCCCGAGAACACCGGCCTGAACGGCCGCTCCGTAGGCGACGGCCTCGTCCGGGTTGATTCCACGGCTTGGCTCCTGAAGAGCAAGTTTTAAACGTTTTAAAATTCCCTTATCGCCATGGCCCACCATGCAAATGCAAAAATCACCAGAACCCCAAAGTTCTTTGACTTCAAAGCAGAACAAGACAGTCAACTTCAAAGCATTGGTTCCACACTTGTGAGTGGGCCAACCACTGGCAACTATATTTTCAGCTAACAATAAAGAGATTTTTACTAAATAAAATATATTGTTTTTGATCATGTGACATTTAACATCATTAGGCCAGTGTAGAGAGCATCACTGAGTAGATATCTTGAAGGGGTGCTAAATAAATGCTTGATTACATTACATTTGGACTTACGAGTACAGCATTCAACAGGATCATATTTCTACATCAATTGCAAGCATGTGCTGAAAGTGATTAGGAAGCCAATACAGCTTATCAATAATACTAATGATGACTCACATTTAGTCTAGTTGCAGAGTTGGCAATGACAACTAATTCTTACCTTTCCATTGAAGTAGTCCTTGACGAGTTGCTGGACCTTGAGGATTCTGGTGGAGCCACCGACAAGAACAATCTCATCCACCTGATCCTTCTTCATATCGGCATCCTCCAGAACCTTCTGCACTGGCTTGACCGTTGACCGGAAAAGGTCCTACATAAAAAATCACATCATTAGCAACTCTATCACATAAGAAACTCAAGCCTGGACATCATTGCACAAGAAAATAAGAGAACATAAGAAACAAAGCCAAATTTGTAAAAGGTGTTATTTTTAAACCCTTTACATCAATCCACACACAGATGGGAAAGGAAAAAAAATGTCACGAACAGGGACTGAATGCGAAATTAACATAAGCAAAAGGGTGAGCTTAAGATGACAGGCCAAAGTTTACCAACTGCATAGCAGATGAAATTAAAACCGGTCTCAATGACTGATCAAAAACCTACCATGTTCAGTTCCTCGAACTTGGCTCGAGTGAGGGTCTCTGAAAAGTCTTCACCATCAAAGAACGATTCGATTTCGATCCTAGCCTGGTGCTGGGAGGACAGAGCACGTTTAGCCTTCTCGACCTCACGACGCAGCTTCTGAACGGCCCGGTTGCTGCTGCGAATGTCTTTTCCCTTCTTCTTCTTGTGTAGCTTGATGAAGTGCTCCATTACTCGCTGGTCAAAGTCTTCACCGCCTGTTCGCAAAACAACAACCCAAGCAAAATGATACAAGCTTTATACATACAACAACAAAATGTTAACATGTACTTTCACAGGCTTCAACAGCATTAAACCTCATCAGTGTGAAGAGCCCCAACATTATTTCATCCAACAGTTCATCTCTTAAAGAATATAAAAAAGCATTACATGAGCTTTGAACAAGAATTTTTATTGTTCAAATTATTATTATATCATCATCATCATTATTATTTCATTATTATCACTATTCCCTTTTTATTATTATTATCATCATATTATTATTATCATTCTAATTATGTGATTTTTATTACAATGATTATAGCAATAAGAAGAATTATTATAATTACTATTATTACAGGTAAGTTGAGTAGTGGTGCTCACCAAGATGTGTATCTCCGTTTGTGGACAAGACTTCGAAAACGCCATTGTCGATGGTCAACAGGGTCACATCAAAAGTACCACCACCAAGATCGAACACCAGGATGTTCTTCTCTCCCTCCTTCTTGTCCAGACCATAGGCAATGGCAGCAGCAGTTCTGCAAAACCAAATCCAAACAAGATTTTCAAATGAACATACAGAAATTTAGATGCTCTGATACCTATTTCAATGCTAATCCACAAATGCATCAGAACTTCAGAAGGAAACTCCCATTAAAAGCAACTATTCATCTCTCAATTGCATGTCACCTGCTCATATTCTGCAGTTGCACAAGGTCAAAACTGCAGAAATACTGAAATACCTTAAAGCTTGCTACCAGCAGGCTTTAAGGCATTTAAGTATTTCATTAAAATACATTTAAAGAAAGCTCTATTTTAACTGCTTCCCATACATAGCTACTGCATCAGATTCTTTTTCTGGTTTTATTCAATATAATAAGCTTATGTTTGCCATTACGAAAGGTGGACTCTGTTAATCTCATCTGAGGCTTTCCCTTTCTAGAACTTAACCGTTATATTAGTTTATCCTAGTTCAATTGAGAAATACTGTGAACTACTGAAATATCAAATGTGAAGCATCAATGTGAATAAACTTTCTCAAGACAATAATATAAATAATAAACCTTATGTTCATTGTCAAACACATCAGAATTATTAAGAAATGGAGTTTTAGATGACCAGACCGCGTTAACCAGTCAGCACAGCACACAAGACGAAACTCACGGTTCGTTGATGATTCTCATGACGTTAAGACCTGCGATCACGCCAGCGTCCTTCGTGGCCTGTCTCTGGGCGTCGTTGAAGTAGGCGGGCACTGTGACAACGGCGTGTGTCACCGGTTTTCCTAGGTATGCCTCGGCGGTCTCCTTCATCTTTATCAGGACCATAGCAGAGATCTCTTCCGGAGCGAAGGTCTTTGTCTCTGAACCCACGACGACCTCTATGTTTGGCTTGTCATTGTTGTTCACCACTTTGAAGGGCCAGTACTTTATGTCCTGTTGAACGGACGGTTCATTCCAGCGCCGGCCAATCAGGCGCTTCACGTCGAAGACTGTGTTTTCCGGATTGGTCGTCAGCTGGTTCTTGGCTGCATCGCCAATCAGACGCTCTCCCTCTGGAGTGAATGCGACGTACGACGGAGTGATACGGTTGCCCTGGTCGTTGGCAATGATTTCCACACGTCCGTTCTTGAATACGCCAACGCTGTCAACCAGCGACAAAAAAACAATCAATACTCATTGCCAGATCAATCACTGCCTTTAAACAATTTATCTCAACATTGTCCATGATATGATCAATAATGTAGGGACTGCTCTTCTTCTTCTTATCCAACAATCGCAAGTGGTAACTCTAAACTGGGGAAGGTTATTTTACATACACGGGCTCCACGCTGTAAAGTAGTGGCTTACACAGCAATCCAAATGTGCAGACATCCAAACACTATGTCCATCTCTTATTTGGCTTCTGAACAATCCCAAACCTTATACCTCACACGCGTTTAAGAACTATAAATATAAGAACTATTATAGGGTTAATATCATGCCATTGCACACAATGTAATGTAACTGTTCAAATTTATGAAGCTCAGAAACTTAACGAAAATCTCACAAAGGTAAACGTCTTGAATTACTGAATTAAGCGAGTCCTTACCACGAGTACGTTGTTCCAAGATCAATTCCGATCACAGTTCCAACGTTGTCTTTGTCCTTCTTTGAATCCTCATCTTTGGCAACAGCAGAGGCCACTAGCAGCCCCACCACACTTAAACTCCACAGCATACTCCTCATTTTGAGATTCTCTATCTGTGCAGAAAATAAATTAAAACTATTCAATAAAGCTAGCTATACAAACTTACTGATTGGAATTAATAATGATTATTATTTATCAATAAAAATGGCCAACAACTGCTGTTCACTAAACGTGTTCCCTACAAAGATCAAAGTACAAGAAGTTCACGTTAAACTTTCGTTCGAATAATTGTGATAACTGAGCATGACGATCTGTCAGCAAACGACAATTTTGGCTATTACATCAAGAATCACCACGATATTGATAAAATGATGCATATAAATCGCCGAATAGTAAGCCGAAATGAAATTACAAATGGAGAACTGATGAGGAAACGAACAGCGTGGGTGGGGCGATAACGACGAACAGTCTAGAAAACGCCGACATACGAAGATTCACGACTTACTTTTCGAGCTCAGTAGAAACGATATGTAAGGCGATCACTTTCTGAACAAATTTTTCCCCAAAAGTCGCAGAAATTCTTCTTCGATGATTCTTTTCTTTGATTTGTAGGAAGCCAGATTAAACATGCAAAACGACTGTACATCGTTATATATTGGTCTAGCTTATCGTGGCCTATTCCGATTGGTTGACCTAGTTTGTGTGTGTATCTTATTGGATATCGTGGAAGAACGCTCAACGTCTATATAATACGAAGCGGCTTATCATTGGATGACGTTGCCTTAACTCTGATTTTAATTGGCTAAAAACTAGGCTACGTTGGAACCTTGTGGAAGCTACACGTCATCGTTCGTGGTCTTTCTAGAGGTGATCGATATTCATAGTTATTAATAGACCAGCGATTCCTAACATACGCGTCAATATTGATGGCGCGCCAGTATAGTGTCGCCTAGGACCTAGACCCATTTACTTGAAACTTTTACTTAGTAAACAAATATTTGTAAAGCAAATAAACTTGGTCTAAAGTTTATCCTCGCGTAGTGTGTGAACACAATGAGTGCGAAGTTCAATGTTGCAACGCCTCTAAAAATAGCGACAGTGTGTTTATCAAATACATCAGTCTTCCTATCAATGTGTAATGCTGGCCTAAAAGGAATGTCGTCATTGCTTCGATTTTTTTATCAGTGAATCAAAAATGACATGACCAGATGTTCAGATAAATCGGGAACCATCCCACTTTATATAATTGCACGTTCTAACAAAGGCATGAAGCCCTGTCACTGTTCGTATCATGACTGTGCCAGTCCCAAGTCTGGATAAAGGAGGAGGACGTAGTTGACCAGTCATCACAGTGTCCTTAAAACTAAACTACTACTAATGAAGAATGTGTACAAATAGCAGAACTTAAAGGTCTTTGCAAACTATGCTGTAACAATACTCCAGTTTTCATTGTTCAACTTTGTGCATGCAAATTGGTGCGTGTAATTTCTTCGCTTTTCAATTTTTTATCAATAAAATTACCACTAACTGATGTTCACAAAACAGGTTTCCTACAAAGTTCAAATAAGTTGACTAAACTTTTTATTAAGCTAGAGTTTTCCAATTACACTAAGAACTTTTCACGCAAACAAACCCTTTGAACAACCAGATATATTTTTTTCAATCTTTCCAGCATCCAAGACCATGGCTTTGAACCTCAGGACCAAGACTTTTGGTTGGTCTCAAGACCAATACCTCTAACAACGAACTCAGGTGCATTTGGGAAGAGACCTTGCTCTTCAGGACAAAAAAGACTGTCAGCATTAAATGTTCTAACAATAATCCAAAGACCATCAATCAATCAATCAACCAATCAACCAATCAATGAAACTTAATATAGCACCCCTTCAAGATATCTACTCAGAGGCACTCCCAGTCTGACTATGGCTAAAAAGTGCAGTTTTCAGTAATGCATCGAATGCAGATGAGGTTTTGGATATGTCTAAAACTGATATTGTTTTGCAGCTGTGAAATTTGTATCTTGGTGTCTGACTCACTGCATTCGTTTAGATTGTAATCAGGTGCTACTTGGTAGTAGGACATTCCATTAAACAAATATACAATAATGTACAATGTCATATTTTACACAGCAGGCTAACATCTAATTGCACGATTTTCTTGCCTCGACCTGTCTTAAACCAGATTCCTGTCTTTAGCCATTTTCCAACATTCGCAATGTCATAAAGCTTTTCCACAGCAGGCTAACATCTGTCTGGTTCTCTTGCCTTGACCTCTCTGAATATCAATCTCAGCATTAATAAACACAGCAGTTGGTGATTTATGAAGTTTTAAAATACAATACAACAGTAATTTGATATCATATTGCCCTTCTTACAATAACTTCAGAAATACACACACACCTCAATAATGCACAATTGCAGATTAATATATGCAGGGCAAATGCATGCAAAGGACTTGCTGAAGGTCCCTATACAGTAACTCCTTGAACAAGGACTGAACCCGTACTCTCCGCGATACAAGCCAACCGCTCTAACCAATAAACCAATTACATCACATCACCACAGAACTTGCAAGTGCTAACAGCAGGTTCAAACATCACAACCAACAGCTCTGTGTTTCAACAAAAGCCCCTTCTACCTTAAAACATCTCAAAAACATACCAATGCCATCATGGTTAACATTGAACTGAACATTCACTACATTTACCAACATAACTGACAATCCTCAGACCCTTAAAACATATATTAAAATATAATTAAAAAAATTACAGATCATTCGCTCATAAAAGCAATTGTTCAATTTTAGCTGGAATATAATCGTTAATATCAAAATATTGGATAATGAACACAGAAGAAATGGTGAAGTGTGATCTAAGTTCTGTTGACTTTCTCACTGAGTGGGATCATGCAGTTGTGTCATATAAGTGCGTAAACGTTTCAGTGGAAGTCGGTTGTAGCCTGTCAAACAGCATCAAAATCCTTGATTTTGCAAAAAAACTTTGACGAACGTTAGAAGTCATGTAATAAAGCATTTATGTAGTGCCATTTGAGAATTTATACCCTTCAAATAGTGAGCAATAATGTGTGTACGCTTGTGGGGCATGAGGCTTGACATGTGGACTGGTGGCCAATCGGTCAGAGTGCTCTGCCTTTAACACGAAGAATACAGGTTTAACCGTTTAAGACTCCATACGTGGCTGGTTGCTAGTTGCAATATAACGACATTACGTGATAACATAGACCATTAGCGTCACCCTCCTCATTTATCCAGGCTTGGGACTGGCACTGTCACAGTGCAAACAGTGGCATAGTTGTTCCATTCATGGCCGTCTGAAGGTCTTATGAGATGTATGACATAATGGGCGCCTTGCATGGCTGCCGATGGTTAAATTAGACTCCTGTACTAACTTGTCATAATTTGTTCATACTGTACTTTTAATCATACTGCAGTTTGTCAGCTTGAAATTAAATATTAATATTATTTTTATTATTCTTGCTGTCCACATATTTACCAGTTTCGTTCGTTCCACTTCGAGACTGTGCCGTCAAATACGTGGAACGTGTATGCGTGGCGCGGTTGACTTGATGTATTACGCTCGCTCTGATGAACCACAAGACCATCGATAAGAACCAAAGAACCTAGGATCAAACATCACTTCAAGCTAATCACATTTACCTCATTACATATACCATATTACATTAGCATATCAAATTAGACTTACCACATTCAATTTAGATTTAACTAATCGGCTCGAGCAAGGGGCCAAGCACTGAGAAGTGAATTTAACGGACTTTCATAATAGCATAGATTTTAATTTTATGTTTTGCAGTACCAAAAATATTTATGGTTAACTTTTATATTGTATGGAATAAATATGTCTTTGAAAACAGAAACAGCAGAGAATCGCACCTTTCTTGACAGGCACCTGGACAAACTTCTCTGCATCATAGGCTGGCTTCTCTCCCTCATACACGCACTGGATTCTGTCATCTAAAGTCTTGCGCACAAGTCGATAACCTCCGTACAATCCACCTACAGCCAGAGGAAAGCAACACAGAGTCTAACCATCAGATAGAATTATTTCTATTTCTAATATTTCAACTCAAACCGCACCAGTTCAGAATTGTATTTAAATGTAAAAAGCAAATAACAGTGGACTAAGTCTCTCTTCCTAATATAACGTCTGTTAAAACTTGTGGATTTCAAATGGAATTTTAATTGAAATTTTAATTTTGGGAGAGGTGGCATAAAAATCTTGACCATGAGGCGGCAAATTTTCAAATCCGCCACTGCACGAGTTCGTTAATTCGTCATTCCTAGTAAGCAGCAATCGTAGTTAAAAGCGCTGAAACTGAGCTTAATAAGGTTCAACTGCAAGAACTCCGATCAGACCTTGATGCGACCGTGGAATGAAGGCAAGGCAACCGTTCTCAGCGCTCGCTTCATCCAACGCCATCCAGAAGCCAAGAACCGTCAGTGGTTCCGTGAAGAGATAGGTCGCATCCTGATGCGGAGTAACTGAAACAACAGACGAACCATCAGTCGAACATTACACAATGTAACGAGACGTTCATGAGTCTGGTCTGTGTCCATGTCTGTATCTGTGTGTGCATCAGTGTAATTATAATGATTAATGATGCTAGCTAGATCTTAGAACAGAATTACCACGGGCAGAAAAACTCTGAGGCAGCAGATTAAATCCACATTCGTTAAGAGTCAACCCCAACTCGCCAAATAACACAAAAATTTCAATTTAAATCTAAGAAAAAAAACAACAACAGATATTGCAGTTTCCGACTGCATCTCCAAATCATCATTTGACTGTTGCTCTGGTAAATGTATCAAACATTATGCAAACGTTAATACAGATCACTCAACCAAAACAGATCAGACAAGTGCGCTACATTTATTGCCTTGAAATAATTTGCCTCCGAGTGTTTTCTTGAATGGCAACATATAAATTTCCAGAATGAATTAATGAATCTGATGTTAACTCACCTTCCCCTCCAATGTACGGTTGCTAACAATGCAAAACAATACAAATAATCAGAGGTGGCAATCTCGCTTGACAGATGGGGGGAAACCCAATGAGGGGAGCATAAAATGCGGGGGGACACACGTATAGGCGGAGACTTGGCTCTGAGTTTGGGGGGGGGACAGATCGAAAAAATTTGGGTTGTGGACAGGTCGTAAAAAAAGTTCAATTCCCAAACTACAACAGCAGCGGTTCAGTCTAGATATTTTGTTTCAATCGGTCAGTGTCTGTGAAATGCGCTTTCTCCATCTGTTCGCTCTAAAATTCTATCTCTTATCCTCTTTTGCATTTCTCAAAACCTACTTCTTCTTGCGGGACATTGCGCACTGGCAGCGCTTCTGAATGTTTCACCCTACTGGAAGTGCATTATAAATACTTAAATACAATACAATTGCTTGGTGATTGTTGCCTCGCTTTGTCTACTAGTTTAAAGTGAAGTTGTATCGATTAAAAATAATTTGTTGTTAAAAAGAAGTTTGATTGATGCAAATATATTTTGCTTAATTTAATAGAAGTTCAATAGAAGTTCAAACACTGGCAATAACATATCATCGCAAATTCATACTATACTTGTAATCATGCCAGTCTCTCAGTGTGAAATTAAACTTAAATTATTATTATTATCATTATTATTATTATTATTATTATAATTACCTTAGTATCATTATTAGTATCAGTAGTATTATTTTTAGTATTATTATTTTTGTGTTGGGTTGATAATAAATATAGTTTCCATTCAACATTTACATGGGAGAAATCGTCCCAAGGTCAGATGTTCGGGAGGGGGGAGGGCAAATGTCCTACACTCATTTTGCAAACATGTAGCTAACGATTTTTTAGATGATTTTTTAGATGAGAAGTTAGCAATCTTTGCAATAGCAGATGGCAACATGAACCAAAAACAAGAAAATAAACGACTTAAAAATGGATATGTAACCAATTGCCGGTTCTTTGTAGTAGGCATAGTACCAGACTACTAACTTGTTTCATAATCTGAAGCTGTGAGTAACATTAATTTATAATTATTTATTATAATAAATACGTTATAATTAGTTACATTGCTACAATAGCTTAAAAGTTTGTTAAAGACTTGAAGATATCCCCCCTAAGACTCAAAAATATCCCCTACCTGAAATTGGAGCATTTGATATCTTTGATCATAGACATGTAAGATAATATTTTTTGTTACGTGGTTTTTTTATTTAAAATCGCTGAATGTTTGCTGAAATTCTGCACAGACGCTTTTTAGACAGTCATCGTGTTATTTTGGTGTCGCCCCTCTGCATGATGGTTTCACCCGGTGCTGTCCGCACCCCCTCCCCCCCTAGAGACGTCACTGACCAATTCTGCACAGAGAAATCTGAGATATCATTCTTATGATTATTAAAAGAAAATAGGCATCGTACAATATAACATTCAACAATAAGTTCTTATTCCTACACTTTAAGCCTAACTCGTAGCAGTAGTCAAAGAACCGTGCGACTTCTCTCCTCCCAATTTTTAAAAATTTTGTTTAAGGGTTTTATCTTTCCAATTATTAGGCCTTCTATGAGTATCTCTATTGTCAGGGATTGCACTTCCTCGTATAATCACAGATTCATACCATCCATGTCATGTATATAGCGGCGATGTGTGCTAGGATGTGCTAGGAGTCTTCGACAATTGTCGAACAGCTTTCTTCTTAAAAAATCGGATGGACCGGCACTTTCAGCTTTTCTTTTTTCTGATCAGCTAACTGACAGAGTCCCGTTCTGATGACTGGAGGTTACTGCACCCACTCAGTACTGTCCTTGCGGCCTAGCCAATATCGTGATCTCTGACCTCCTCGTGGTTGGCCTGAAGCGGCAACAGTTGGCAGCAGCATCGGCATTAGCCGCATCACCCAGGATGCATACTAGCCGGGGTCTGTGTTTGCTGCCTGTCTTTGTTTAGGGTATAAGGTGACCTGCTATGAGTCATATTGGGACCTGAATTGGGACCTGAAATCCGATTATACATGTATTCCCCACTAGAGCGCACAATCACCCGTTACTAATTTAATTTTACTTTGCCCTATCTGTAAAAAATAGAACAAAGATCATAGAACAAATATAGAACAAATATCACAGATGAAAGATCATAAAACAAAGATCATAGGACAAATACAGGACAAAGATCACAGAAGAAAGATCACAGATCAAAGATCACAGAACAAATATCATACAGCAAAGTTCACAAAAGAAAGATCATAGAACAAAGATAAAAGGACAAATATAGAATGAAGATCACAGATGAAAGACTATAACACAAAGATCATAGGACAAATATAGAACAAAGATCACAGATCAAGGATCATAGAACAAAGGAAGATCATGGAACAAAGATCATATGACAAACAGAACACAGATGACAGATGACAGAACCTTGAAGATGTACATGCTCTGCATCACGATTGGATCGACAAACTTCAGGGACTTCAACAACGACTGCAATAAAAACATCAACAAACATTATTACTTCTCAAACATATACTTGTTCAAGAACGGAAAACTGAACATCACCAAACATTATGTAACACAATTACATAAATACTAACAAAAAAGTCTCAAAATATGAACAGAAAATTATGAATATTTAAGACTATTTATTAGTACATTGAAATGTCAAGCAACACATATGTAATGTAATTGAAAATAAATATACAGCCCCTTTAAGATATCTATCAAGATATTTACTCAGATGTGCGAGCTCTCACGAACGAATATATTACATCAATTAGCAAAACAAGACAATGAACAGTTTTCTGACTGAGTCACTAGTGGTGGGTCCACACACACACACGTGGAACCAACCAATGGATTCCCATCGACAGCTGACAGGTGGAATAGATGTTCAGAGTATCTGAACCAATGTCATAATGCCACAACTAAACTACACTACAAGCAAGATGAGAAACATTACCTTGACTCTCTCACTGTGCGTAATTCTGCGGAAGGAAGGAGTGAAAACGTGAAGAGCTAAAACGAGAAAACATAAAACACGTTTAAGCTCAAATTTCAAACTCAAGATCCAAAAGGAACTTGACTTGACATGGCAAGTAAATTGAATGTCGTCAACTAGAGGATTAGAAACTGTAAGAGGAGAAAATAAACCAGCATCCTTTTCTTCCTCAAAAGACCAGACAATTGTAAACAGGAGAAGAATCCTACCGTGGCCAACCTTATTCAATGCCAGGTGTTTGTTGACAATGACTTCGCCTGAAAAAAACCAAACAATGCATATTCACGAAGGCTTACATCTAGTTATTATCAATAAAATACACAATAATACAACTTCAATTTGATATTGCTTTTCTTACAATTAGTTCAGAAGTGCACACATGCCTCAACAACACAATTAAAGATATATTGCAGTGCAACTGTGCACTAAGGACTTGCTCAAGATCTCTAAACAGTAACTTCTCAGACAAGGATCGAACCCATACTCTCCGCGTTACAGGGCGACCGCTCTATCAATCACTAGTCAACACTGTAAAGAGAGCTGTCATTTTCACTACTAGGTAGACTAGTGGTAAGTGCATTAGACTGTCAACCGAGAGGCTATGGGTTCAACTTCAAATCCCCTGCATGACAAAATATATTTCAGGTAGCAATGGAGACGACTGCTCAACCACTTCCAGGCTAAGAAATAGAGCGACCAACGTTTCACATACATGGCGAGAGATTGGCGACCTGTTTGAGTAATAGCTCATCTAACAATCACAAGAAAACCAAAGATAATGATAATGTACTCTACGACAACCAACCAGAGACCTATGACAATGTACCAGAACATTTTTGTAGCACCTTTTGTAGAACATCCCAAAGTCCAGCATCCATTCCAAAAATTCAGTCATAAATGTACTCACTGAATTTATGTAGCACCACTTCACAGAAAACTACTCAGAGGTGCTCCTAGCCCAGCCACAGCTAAAATAAAATGACTTAACAGCTTACAAAAGGCAGAAAGGTCAATGTAAGGAGGAAGACAGAGAGCAACTGGGAGCCCATTTCAGGTGGATGGACCGACCACTGAGAAAGCCCGACGTAGCATTAGCTACAAGCGCACTCTGGAGACCAGATGCTCACCCATAGCTAAGAACAGCAGAGAAAACACTTAAAAACGATAAAAGTGAGCCCAACTAACCATCGCCATTCACCGCTCCCTCCTCAAAGAAAAACCGGATCTTATCACCACTGGTGATAAAATATTCTTCTCTTGTGTTCTGTTGCACAAAATATGAAAAAGTATAATATACCAACTTCCAATTTTTAACCAATATTATTCTCAACAAATTTGGTAAGTTGATGCAATAGTTTGACATAAAAATCCATCTTAGCATTGTCCAATCGGTGATAGCCAAATCTAACCAGCTTTCTGAATCAGAGGTAAATGCTCCTTTCAAGATTATCCATTTGTTACTAGCCATGTAATGGATAGAGCATACATTCAAGTCTTTCATGCGCAATGTTCAGTCACATAGTGTGTATGAACTTCTGTGCATTCGACAGACATTATTAAATACTA
>OY365812.1:38639619-38683175 GCA_959347315.1 Bimastos eiseni | reverse complement strand
CAAAATAAAAGACGTAGACTGACTTTTTCCACGAAGGTTTCCATAATTGTTCCAGAATTGCCGAAGACATTCAGAACTTAAAAGTCAACTTTTACCCCAGCCTGTCTCCAGAGTTAGTATTACCAGGTTACCCTTAAATTTGCCTCATGAATATTCATGTTTTCACTTTCTTTCGAAACTGTGTTGCTTCAGAAAACTCTTTCAAAAGTGCATATACATAATTATTATATTATTAATATTTATAATATCATGTGCTATCTATGTAAACGCGTCTCAAGTAAATTGAAATTGTTGTAACCGGAAGTTCGGACGCTGTAATAATATTTTAGTTTGTGTCAAGTCTTATTAATTAAATTTTAAAAATCGCTCACAAACTGGTTGAAGATCTTGCCTTAAAATGTGCATGCTGAATCACTTTTTATTAGATTGACCTTTTTTACACATAAACATCATCCAATAAACTGACCATACGAGGCAAATAGATGAATGATCAAAGTGAAATATTATAAATTTACAAAGTACTGCGTTAAATAAATATTGGCGGCATTTAGTCGCGCAGCGTCGCTAGCGTAGAAACGTATTTGTATATAAGACGTGTTTGGTGTAACATCTCACGTCTTTACTGTTCATGTTATAATGCTAGATCTTTGCGAATGGGGGTGTTAAATTGATGTTGGAAGACTTTTACTACAAGTCAGTTGAGGTCAGTGATGTAGATTGTCTTCTGCCAGGTTGTCTTTTTTTCGATTTGGAAGAAGTTGAATATCGTCGCGGGAAAGATGCAAGCGCTTCGATGCATCCAGCTGGAGTTCAAAGTTCAGCGTGCAGTACCTGGACTGTGGCCTATTATCCCCATAGAGTGACACTTCTTAAGATTTTTTTAACTTGGTAAAAATATTGGTTCTTTGTAGTTTATAAATTAAAACTGGAATTGTTTTGGTCAAGGTTTTAATATGCCACCGGAATAATTTGTGCCCTAGTTTTGTTGTCTAAACTTCTCACTCTTGGATGACTTCTAAAAGGCCTAGATTGTCACGATCTCTTTTTTAGCTTAATGTTGGCATTAAATTAAAAACTAATTGCCAGGCTATCATTGTCAACTTTATCTGGTATTTGTAAAATGTGGGATAGTCAAGCACGATGGCAACAAAATATAATGGAATTGCACAATAGTATGATAGTCATCTAATCCTGAGCATTTCTTTCGTTTTCAAGATGGCCGAGACAGGAGAATCGTCTGAGGTCGGGGATATTCATGAGGTGGTCTCCGCTTTTGAAGAGTTCAACTCTGCCGTTGTCAATGGCGACTTAAAAGCTGTAGCCCTGCTCGCTAACCAAGTCAATGTAAACCAGGTGAACCAGCATGGCGTCGCACCATTGTCCATCGCTGTGGAAAACGAAAACGTGGAGCTGATACGGATGCTGGTGGACAGCGGTGCCGACATCAACGGCGAGAGTTACTGCTACCAGGAGGGTGCATTCGAGATTCCTCTGGCAACCGCTGTCCGTAAGCAGCATCGAGAGATAGTCGAGCTACTGCTTGAACGGAAATGCCGGACAGAGGGAGTGGCAGGTGGCGAGGGGAAATCCCCGCTCCACTGGGCCGCAACCTATGGCGACATCGTCACGGCCGAGTTGCTCCTCCAGCACGGAGCCGATATCGACCACGTCGGTCCGTACATGAACACGTGCCTTCACTTTGCAACGATATCTGATCAGGAACAGATGACAAGATGGCTGCTTGCAAGGGGCGTGAAGTTCCTGGAAAATGGTGACGATCGAAATGCCCTCCACATCGCCTCGCTTGGCGGAAATTGTGCGATCATCGCTCTGCTCCTTGATTATGGTTGCGAGTTCAATGTGCGGGACAGGTTCAACTTCCTGCCGCTCAGCCTGAGCTGTCTGCGAGGTCATCTTGATGCGGTGAGGCTGTTCGTCAAAAAGACGGAGGGTAGGGTGGATCTCAACGACGGGCTCCTTCACGCGGCCGAGGCAGGGTACCTGACCGTGATCGAGTACCTCGTCGGGTGCGGGGCGGACATCAACTACCGCAACAGCCACGGGGAGACGGCTCTGATGGTTGCGGCTGCTAGGGGGCAGTACCAGGTCGTGTTGATGATGCTGAACCTTGGCGTCGAGATCAACGTCATCAACAACCGCAAGTACACTCCGCTGCTTCTGTCCGTGATGCGCGAGCACGTCGATCTCGTTACGACGTTGGTCATCCACTGTGGTGACCTCGAGCTGCCTTCGAGCACGGCTGAGAGCCCTACTCGAATGGCCTACTCGCTGCGTCATCCGATGCTTCTCAAGCTTTTCCTGCTCGCCGGGCTCTGCATCATCGGTGAGCCGTGGTTCACGAAGCAGAACCTCGAGGCGGAGCTGCGGGAGTCCGACTTCACGATTCCCGCGTCTCGTCGGAACAACTGGGAGACAAGAGCGGTTAAAGAGGCTTGGAGCTGGCTGAAGGATCGAGTTCATCAACCGCTGAAGCTCAAGGAAGCGTGTAGAATTGTGATTCGACGTCAGCTGTCGAAGGCAACGAACGGAAGAAGCGTTCTGATGCGGATTGATTTGCTTCCTTTTCCAAACAGGATTCTCGATTACATCAAGTTCAATGATCTGCTCGTGGAATAAGGAGAATCTTAAAATTTAAAATATTTCTGAAATTGAACATAGCATTGGTTAACAATTAGTTTAAAATTTTGTTGGTAGCAGTATAGATTTTCTAAGTTAATGTTGATGTTAGAAATTTTGTCGGTGTCCAAGATCTCATGGAAATCATGCGTCGTCCCACCACTTGACTGAGCAAGGTCTTCTTTGTGTTCCTCTTGCTTGCATCTTCGCAAGGAAGGGCAGTGCCTTCTCAGTGGTAGGCCCTCAACTTGGAGTTGCTCCCTTTGACTCTCCACTCCTTTCCTGGGAATCCTTCTCAGACATTCTCTCCCATCTTAACCCTTTAATGACCATTGTGGACTAAAGTGTAAGGCATAATCAATAACCTGGTTGTTGAGCAGTTAAGACAATTTTATGTGGCCACACTGGGGTTGTATTTTGGCTAGCAACTATCATTCTGTGCCAGATTTTATACTGAATTTGCACATGCGTGCTGTCCTTATGTTCTGCTAAAGGACCTGACAGTCCAATCTACATCTACTTACCTATTTTTTTGCAGCACTGTTTTTCCAGATGTTTGCAGTCCATGATCTGAATAATGTTATGAAGTATCTTTGAACTGTCTATGACCAAAGTGCTAGTTTTAGAATTGGACTTTGTTTCTTATCAACTGCCTACTGAAAGATTCAATGTGTCCTCATTTGTCCTACTTTCTGGCTTTCTGTATCCTCTTTTGTCCTACTTTCTGTGTCTTCCTTTGGCCACTCAAGTGTCTGGCAGCCCTAGTCATTATGATAAGTGTTAACCTGCTTCACTGTTTCTGATATTTACTGTTGAAATGACGTTTTGCCATAATGCCTTCTCCGTTGGCAGCTGTTTTCTTCTCTCGGAAAGAAATTCCACTAGTTGACAGCGTGGAGTTTGCACAGTATTAAAACTATTCTTACGATCATTTCAATTGCAATTTTTGATGCAATGCCAGTTAGTTTTTAGCGTTTTTGATTTCCACTGGTGCTACTTATATTTTCCTAAAAGTTTGTCCAAAAGTTGTTTCAGGATTGATTTCCCTTTGTGATGATTGTTATTTCAGGTGAAACGTACTCTGCCTCGCTTTATATTCTTACCATTGTCCAAAGAGTCTGTAATGCTGAATGGTGGTGAATGGTTACAACTAGGTTGTTGTATTTGGGTTGAAAACTATAGGCCAGTATCTTGTGCTATTTTTTTATAGTAACGATTAAAACCATGCTTGGTTTCAAGTACATGTACTGCTACTATTATGATCCACACTGAAGAATTGATGAGTGTGTATTATGTGGTTTTGTGTTTATAATACTTAGTGTGAAAAGATCCTTGGTTTTTATCCTTATTTTGTATTTTTTTTGCTTTCCAGAAAAAGATTATTAGTTTTTATCCTTAGTTTGTACTTTTTTTATATTTTCCAGAAAAAGATCCTTTGGTTTTTCTTATTTTGTTTTTTTACACTTTCCATAAAAATCCTTTGTTTTTATCCTTGCTTTGTATGCTTTCTGTAATTTTGTGCTTTTTTATACTTTCTGTAAAAAATTATTTTGTTTTATCCTTGTTTTGCATGTTTTCTGTTAAAAGATCCTTCATTTCATGCAACTAGTTTTCTGAGGTGCCTGAAGAAATTCTTGCTCTATTCAACCCATGCTTTCTTGTCACTACACTGGCATAAGATTTCAACACTATTTAGTGTTTTTCATGTCTCTCCAATTATATAACTAAAAAGTAGTACAGGCAGGTTTTCTCTATGAATTTCATAAAAATCCTCACTGGAAGCACATCAACATGAAAATTTCTTGAATTTTTACACACAATTCTTATTGGAACCCTGCTTGTGTCTATTTTAGGGTGTTTTCAAAAGAGCCATATGTCTGTCTGAAGCCATCAGAGGTGTAACAAGGTTTTGAAAAAGGAGCAGAATTCTTAAAATGTAGTGCATAGAGGAAATATTTTTTTCCCCCAACTTTCTGAATTTTGTCCCCCCCCCCAGAATTTTCAAAATGGGGGTGGGGCACAAACTATCTTAACAAAAGTCATCTTAAAAAGCCATTGGAGAAACATAAAACACAACCAATTTGGGGGGCACTGAGCACTAAAACTGGGGGCTTTGCCCCACCAATTTTGAAACTGGGGGGCCGGTACCTCTTGCCCCCGCTTGTTACACCCCTGGACGCCACCCTTTCGTTTTTATCATCTTGGCACATGGCCGCTTGTAACGAGGCCATAGTCCGCCTGTCCAGGTCAGATAAACACTTTTTAAAGTTAAACACGAAACAGAACCTAATCCTGGCATGATCTACTGAATCCAATAATAATAAAGAGAATGGTCACCATTCTCTTCGTCTAGTTTAAACGAATTAAATGTTTGACCTTGTTAAGTTCACGGTCTCAATTTCTAAGTCTAATCTCAACTTAAGCCTATACTCTAGCTGGCTTCAACGTTTTCACGCTAACCTTCTGTCCTTGAGTTTAGTTAGCTGCAAAATCTTCACCGTGGCGAGACCTCGATCATCCTACATCACAAATGCTCTGATCAACCTCGAAACAATCTTCTGTATAACTCACAATCCTCCGTTCCTCTACCGTCAGTCGCCCACCAATACAATCAACAGTCGTCGTAATCGTAAACTCGGCATTTCTACAGCGCTCGCAGAAACGAAGTCGCAGGAACCAGCCTATTCGCAGGCGTTTAATCAAAGGAAAAGCGATGGGCAGCTAGAGGTCAAATCCTACAAGTTGGAAACTTCGAATCAGAATGTTTGAAGTCGAAGCAATCCGAAGATCCTCCTCTAACATTTCACTGATAGCAGTCACTGATCTCTAAATAATTAATAATAATGATTAGTTACTACGTTGTACTAACCAACGACCTCTGTAGACTGCAGCCTAACGCGTCTCTTCAAGTAAGACGGTATTAAGGCGTGTAGTAATTACGGCGACTCTAAGATCTTCGATTATAGATCTTAGAGCCGCATACTTAAGACATTATTGTTCAAGGTTTATTATGACTAGACTTATATGTTACACGCTTTCGTGCATGAATAAGGCAGGATTTGCAGCAAATTCAAGCAACTATAACATTCAGAAACGTAGCAATGATAGGAGTGGAAACGAGCTATTGATGACAGCTTAATAATACTAATAAAAATAAGAAGAAGAAGAAGTACACTCTAGTGTAATTTTATTTGTAGTGTATTGAAGTGTAAAATTTGCGACACTATGATTTTAAAATGTTTACTCTATGGTGCAAGTCCATTGACCGGCCGTGCTTAGCGGGTCAAAAGCGAGGCCTTAGTTACTAGGTTTTGATGGTGTTTGTAATTTTATGTTTTTGTTAAATTTGCTCAAGTTAAGTTGTAGATATTTTTATTTCTGAGACAAGCAATGGATGCCGTATCTCAGATTGTTATTGGAGGTGGCACACTCGTGATCCTTCACCCGATCGCCTACGCGAAAGTGCTGATCCAGGTACGAAACCGTGCAGGCGTCCAGCTGAGTGCCTTACTCTATATTTTTTTTATAGAACTTGTTTAACAAGATTGATGAAGTTGAAGCTGGAGTTCAGTTCCAATGAGCCTTAGTTAATCTTTATTGGTTGATATGTACGTACAGCTGGTTTAGTTAAAAATGAAGCGATGTAGCAGAAGTTAGATTAAACAGAACTAAGAGAAGAGCTATTTAAGTAAAGCATGTTTGATAGAAGATGAGCTTCAAATTCCTTCAATGGCATTGACTCTGCGTTCAGACTGGTTCATCTTAAATAGATTGCGATTATATGTGCCTGGAGGAAGTACTTGATATGACGTTTTACTTCCTGTATATTTGATGAAAAGAATTATACTCCATGTGCCATTTAAAATGTGCACTTTCCATTTTCCTTCAGGCCAATTCTCAAAGGCCCAAAGATACTACATGCTGCAAAAAACTTTAGTTGGACGTGCTTCTGGTTCTGTTACAGCTTGGCCATGAGCCTGTTGCTGCAAAGCTGTCAACAAATCTGTTTGGAAACAAGGTTCTTATGTATCCAAACATATTTAAATATGGTAAGCAACTGTAACGTACAGATATTTAGAAACAATAGAAGTATATAATAAAGCAGGATTTCAAGCAACTATAACATTCAGATACATAGCAATAATAGGAGTGGCAAATTTGTCTACCTTTTGACACAGTTTATTTTTCGGGGAACAGTTTTATTGCGAAAGCTGTGCCTTGGTCTTAAGACCTGCAGACAGGAAAATTGCTGTATGTGTTTGAAGGCCACATGCTTTTCTAAAAAATAAATACTTGCAATTTGTTAGCTTCTTGAAAGGCATCATATAAACAGCCAGGTATATAAACACACCATTATCAATTTGAACTAAAGGAGCTATATTAATGTTCAGTTGTCTTACATCGTGTCTATTGACTTCAACGTACTTGTATGTATATGTTTGTAACTACTATTATTATTCATTTTGGTATTTGCCTGCCCCCAGAGGTGCTCCCAACCCAATCATAGTGATATAAATCGGACTAGAGCAGCTTGTGAAACAAAGGTGTATTACTCCTTGGTGGCAGTCGTATCTCTAAGAGCAGTGCTCATGTCCTGTAGAAGGCAAGGTAGTGTAACTAATTAAGGCACAAATTTGCTAAAATTACTATACTTTGAGGACGCATAGTATATCACCTTTCGAGTAATGGATGAGAGCGCGAGTGACAGGGTCTGTGGTTTTCTGTTACAGTCCTTCATATAAAGGAGAAAGATGGGTTCCTGGGTCTCTACAGAGGACTCTACTTTCGTCTCGTGTCGACCTTTGTCAATAACTACACGACTGGCAGAGTCTACGCGGTCTGTCCACTTTTATCACTTCTACAGTTATGGATGGCATAAAGGGTGCTTCATGTTTAGTCAAAGGTGATTCTCCAGGGTTATAGATTAATCGTGTGGGATGGTGTTTTATCTCTGAGGTTGAGGGGTTATTTGCTGGAGGTCAAGGGTTAATCTGAAGTCAAGTATTAACGATCTAGATCAGCGTTTCCCAAACTGTGTTCTGTGGAACCCTAGGGTTCCACGGAAAACTTTCGGTGTCAGCAATGAGTTTCAAACAGTTTGCAATAAATTGTGTGAATTTTTCACAGGAAGCTTTTTGCTTAGCATCTTTGTATAGCTTTATATGAAGGAAAATTCATACGTCCTATTCATATTATCATTGATATTTGTGTTATTATTAATGTAATTTCGGTCTAAAGTTTAAGCATGCAATGGTCTGCATTCTCAAGCATTTGTACCTACAACAGAATATGTTTAGTTTTGGACAGGGGTCAGAGGTTCCACCAAAATAGTTTAAGATCAAATGACCGTGGCCAGAAATGATTGGCTAACGCTGTTCTATGTGATCATGGTGTTCAGTAACAATGTTTGTAATGATGGCAGTTGAGTTTAATGGCTTCTCTGGTAACTAGGTTGCGGTGTGCCAACCTTGACTTAATAATAGGCGAAAATCACCATCATCATCTTCATCGTGTCTCTAATCTGAAAATAACAATAATTCTTTAGATGTTGATGGCGGTAGTGACAACTGCAATGACGAAGATTTGTGTCAATTTATTGCCTGGACAAGACAAGATTAGTGTTTGGCCTGTGCTGCCATCTTTCATCTGTTCTGAGCATAATTGCTTTACAGTGATGCTATTGTGTTCCTAGGCTTTGACAGAACCTCTGATTGCTGCTGCTGTCACCTCAGATGCTGAGGCAGAGGCTGAAAGTTCATCGTCCATGCAGGAGAAAACGGAATGCGAAGACAGCGTCGGGAAACTGTTGAGAGATGTAAGATCCAATTGTCTCTTTCCTCTGAGCTGTTTTCGTCGCTCTGTGAGTCAGTCTGAGTTTTGTTACTTTAAGTTATTCCACGTTGTTTCTCATATTGTCCAAATGCATCAATTGATGTCATTATACAAGTTGCTGTATACGATTAGTTTTAATGGCATGGTCCAAAAATTACAGTTGTTTATGAAGTGTTTAAACTATATTCTCTGAGTTATCCTGCGATGTTTCGATTGAATTGAATATATTGATTTTTGACTAAAAGACAACAAATTAGTTACTTGAATACCTCAACTGTTTGGTGTTGGTTGGTGTGTTACGTACTACAGCAGTTCGTGGATTTTTGCCCAATTCTTCAAAGGCTATTTAACCTCTGTCCTCATAGACTGTGTTCCTCTGTTTACGGCATATGTTGGTCTAACTTAACAGCCGTCAGAGAACAAACTTTCATTAGAACTTTGAAATGGTGTCTTAATAAAGTGCGATTGTGTATTTTGTAATGTCTTAAATGCTTGCTTAATCGCCATTAGAAATTAGTTGCACCTATAATGCTAAGTCAAGACGTCCTCCTATTGGACTCTTACGGAAACACAGCCTATTGGCTGTCTCATTGACCTGATTACATCTTAATTTTCCAGCCACATCAACTGATACCTTGATAATGTGCGTTTGTCGGTTGTAGACTATGAACGAGGCTCTGTCGCACTGTGTCGGCATCGTCATCAGTCATCCGTTTCATGGTAGGTAGGCAGATGGCGTTACGTTTGGGGTACGAGGGGTAGCTTACCCTCCTCTGTTTTGCTTGTGCATTTTTCATAGGAGAAGAAGCTGTACCCATTGTTACTTTTCTCTGAGTAAGGCCATAAACAGTCATCATTATTGTTCTAACCATCATTTTCACTTTTAAAACTTTTAATTATATTTATTGTGCTTATTATTATTATGATTGTTATTTTTTTTATCATCATCATCAATCTTCTTATTATTTTTATTAGGAGTATTATTATTGTTAATATTATTTTTCATTATTATTATTTGCTCTGCTTTTTAGTATTATTAATATTATTATACCCTGATTGTTATCATCAGTAGTGGTATTATTAATTTTTTTTAAAAATGTTATTAGTATTAGGTGCCTTTATAGTTATTCATGAGTCATGAAAGGAAAACAATGTGAAATTTGGTACCTGCCACTTTTGAGACCAAAGTTACGCCTCTGCTAGTGAAGTAATGTGGCTTGTGCTGAGAGAGTCTCTGAGTAGAATCTTGAAGGGTGCTATGTAAATGTTTGATTACATTACTTTATACTACATTACATTATATGTTCTTGTTCCTAGTGATATTCATTCGCTCCGTTTCGCAGTTTGTCGGAAGAGAAGAGCAGTACAAGTGAGTCACTGTAAAATGATTGGTTGCTTAAGAAATTAAATGACCTCTTCGGAATTAAATGACTTCTTTGAAATTAAGTGACCTCTTTAAAATTTAATGACCTCTTAAAAATCGTATAACCTCTTTATAATCAAATAACCTCTTTAAAATTAAATGACTTCTTTGCAATTAAGTGACCTGTTTGAAATTAAACGAACTCTTAGAAATTAAACAACCTCTTTATAATTAAATAACCTCTTTAAAGTTAACTGGCCTTTTCCAAATTAAATGATACTTTTCGAATTAAATGACCTATTTTAAATTGAAGGAATCTTTTGTTGCTTGTTTCTGATAAAAATAATGACAATAGTGATGGTAATAAAAATGTGTTGAGGTTTGTGGGCCTCATGAAGAAATAAATTCTGTATTGCTTTATCCACATTGGATTTTGACAAATAGATAGATGCCATTTCAGGCTTTATTTCACTCTTTTTAATTCATGCTTTAGTTGCAAATTATAGTTGCTATTTACCATAATAAGAAAGTGCTAAGTAGTATCCAACCAAAATTATTTTACTCTCCTTGGGGAAAATGAAACATTAATCTCGTTCTTTGTTAACCGTATCAGTTAAGCTTTTTAGAAACATTCTGTCAGCTTTGCATAATTTCTGCTTTATGCTGAACATTAAGCTGTTAGCCATATGGATATTTTTTAGAGACTAAGTTTGATTAAATGACTGAATCAATGAGGTTTTGTCAGAATATTTAAATGTAGACTTCTATCGATGCTTGTAGTACGCTGGTATCGTCCTTTTCCGATATCTGGACCAACGAAGGCTTAAAGGGATTTTTTGCGTGAGTCATCAGATGTTTATAACTTCTGTGGTTTTCTTCCTTCTGAATTGTAATTGTGTATATTTTTGACTTGGGATGGATTTAACAATTTTCTCCCTCGGCCGATTTTTCTGTGCTGGCCCTCCCAAAATTGAAACTGCATATTGATATCCATAAATTTTAACAGATGTATAGTAGGAAGAGAAACCAGCACTAACAGTCTGTTTCTATTAAAGAATGAAAATAAATAAAAAGTATTAACTTAGTGAGTGTATTAGTTTAAACTTTAATAACAGTATCACATAATGATTAAACATTTCCTCCTAAGTCCACTCTCTTGCTATTTAAAGATTTTAAATCCAACTTTTGCCACCCCTCGGCCGTGGCCTGGTTGGTAAATACGGCGCTGATCTGAATGTAATATAAAACCAATCTTGCTTGTATTTGTTTTCCTTTTCTGAATCATGATCAATTGATCATAGCACAAAATCAAAGATATCGCACATGCGTCTGTGCTTTGGAACGATATCCCTCTTGGACTCTTTATTTGATTTTGACTGAGGTGCTTCTGTTTCTGCCCATATTCTTAAGACGTGTCTCTCTCCACGCCTCTGATTTGGTTCTACTGGGAGAGGCGCTATAGAAGTATATAAATACACTACAATTTTTAAAAAATGCAGTGAATTGTCATAATTGCAATTACAGTGGTAGAAATAATTATTGCATCACCCTGTGATCAATGCCAGAGGTGGTACAACGAAATATTAGGACATAATGAGTAGAAGGTATGGATTTTCCTCATCATCTTTCTTGTGTCGACCAACAGGCATTCCAAAAGATGTGTAAATGACTGGTTTTGTGTTTATTTACAGAATAATTTGAGTGACCTAAATGAGAAACTCACTTTTAATGTATTAAACCGATTTTAACTTTTTTGTAGGCTGATGATGCAATAATTATTTCAACCACTGTACATTGCGTTTGTTTTTAACAGCGGACTGGTTCCTCGTCTGCTAGGAGAAGTCGTGACAATCTGTCTCACCAACGTCTTAACATACGTCATAAACAACTGGATTTTTGACACAAGACCTTCTCAAGACAAGGTCTGTAGTATGACGACCCCTCCATTGGATTCAGAAACATATTAGAAAAATTGGGTCTGGTTTTATCTATCAATCAGAATTTATATAGCACCCCTTCTAGATTCTTACTCGGAGGTGCTCCCAACCCGATCCAAGCGGAAGAGAGGGGTCTTGTGCAGCAATGGAACAGTTAACAAGTGATGTAAGGTTGGTGGCACATTGCCAAATGGAGATCGGTCTATGTTGTTGGGCCAACTGCAGTAAGGGCCCATCCATATATTACGTGTGCAAAAAATTGTTTTCAGGACCCTCCCCTTGTTGCATTTCATACATTTTGTGGATCCATCCCCCCCATGCATACTTATATCTGATGTCTTCCCCGTAAATGGTGCAAAGGTTAAATAGTGATAGTCAACTCTGACTTTGTAGTTGCTAAATGAATTTTGAGCTGGGCTTCAATCGCTTTCCTGTTTAATATTTGTTTTCAATTTTAATTTTGAATGTCTGGAGTTAATGGGCAGTCTTAAAATTAGTGTATGTGGCACACAGTACAATACCAGGGCTGACTCTGCCATCGATTTTGTTGTAACTGTAACTTGTATTTAACCCATTATTAGTTAACTTGCTATTTATCTCAGTTATTGAATCTTGCATGTTTCTCTTTGGACGGGAAATATTTATTACAAATGAAACTCGTCTTGATGGACCGACCCCTGGAATTGACCTGATCATGGTTGGATTTAATGCGCCATCGATTGATGCACTCAGCATTAGACACGGGCGCAATAAAAGTGTTGATTAATAATAATAATAACTATTTCTCTGGTAACGTAGACAGAGGTTTGGCTTGCCTTGTTTTATTTAGCTCATTTTGTCCTCGTTTTAGTCATTCATTCGATGCTTATATCTTTCAGGAGATGAGAGGATATTCTGGGACGTTCGCTAGCGTATGTATCAGACTTTTCTGTCTTAACCTTTTGATATAGTATGTACATATGTATTTGGTCATTTATATAGCGCCTTGAGACTGTCACCTATTCGACAGTGCATGGAAAGACTTGTATGTAGATTGTTGTAGTGCTGGGTTTTATCGAGGGCAATGAATCCCAACATAATATGGTAGAAAATGGGTAGGAAGATTCTAGCCTCAGCGTGTAGTGATGCATACATTGTGTTTGAGAATCTCAACCAAGATAGATGACAGTGATACGCAAAATTTGCATCTGAATATTCAATAGAAAAAATGTTCATTTGAATATTTGCATGACTTACTCTGTGAATATTCATTAGTACGAACTTTGCTTTGAATATTCATTAGCATGAACTTTACTTTGCATAATCATTATCACCAACAGAGGTGAGAAAGCTTTGTTTTTCGTTTCAGTTGATTGTGACGCAGATGACTTATCCATTCACGGTCGTTGCAAATGTAATGGCTGTCACCGGCTGCAGGTATGTATGCATGCATGTATGTATGTATATGGCCATTTATATAGTGCCTTTTATGTGTATAGCCATTTATATAGCGTCTTACAAGAACCTCACATACGCCAGATATATTGGAATTCCGATGTAATGTTTCCATATTCATAAATGTTAATTTGCATTCAAAGTGTCTCATTTATTCATTCATCCATTCATTCATTGAAAAATTTATGTAGCCACCATTTCAAGGTCACTATGCAGAAGTGCTCCCAACTCCACCTCCAGACAAACAGGTAGGTTTTCAAATGGCCTTAAAAATGCCATTATACGGTTTAGGGAACAGACGTAGTAACTCCAGAGAAAGGTCATTCCAAACCCTTGAGCCTACCACAGTGAATGCATGATTTTGCATAACTCATGTACGGGCAAAAGATACCAGTTTATATATAGTTTATGATTATCTTGTGGTTTGATAAAGACGTTGGCGTTTGTGTAGTGTGTAGCGTTGATGGTCATATAATTAGTTTTTTTGTGTTGTAGTGGTCTGGTGATTGGCAGAGCTACGAACTACAGTAGTTGGATGGCATGCTGTTCCAGCTTAGCAGCAGCGGTAAGGCCCGTCACGCAGCCAATCATTTGTGTCATTGAAATACCTCAACTTGGCCATGCCTTGCACAACTGCAACCATTGCACTGGTTCAATTCCCTGTGCTTTCTTCCCATTTGTGACAATCTGGTGGCAATCTGAACTGGCCAACAGTGCCTGCATTGATCTTCCAGCCAATGCCAATTCTTGCAAATCCTAGAATAGTCTTGCTACTTAAAATTCTCTCACAGACGTCTAGTAATCGTAATCTCCAAACTTCTAAAGCACCACTTGAAAGCACTAATCACCCACTGGTTGTTGTGTCAACTCGACTTTAGCAACTGCCATTTTGATTTATTGTAAGATTGTGTAACATATGTCAATAAAGTGGCATTCAAGCAATTCCCAAAAGCCCTTACTGTCCAGTTATGAATTGCCATCAGCCACATTGTCATTCTTGTAAAATTCAGCTTTTAAGTTTATGAAGGATGCATATATATATATATATATATATATATATATATATATATATATATATATATATATATATATCCATCGGACAGGCACCATATCAATCTCCTGAAGGACTATTTTGTTTGGTTTGGACTGTAGAACGAACTAAAGAGAGGATCGTCAATGTTCTGGCGCCAGTATCGACCACCTGTTACGACAAGAGGAGGAGGAGGAGACAATGCAGCCATAGACTAAGCTCTCGATTATCTTTCAGACTAGGAAAGGGAGTCACTCTGCTTTCTACCCGTCTGGTGCCAGGACTAAAATCTTCCAGAGCAAAGCTAACTGTTCTTCCAGAAAGATACGAACCGAACTCGTTCGAAAAGTCAGCTTTTGACTGAATTTGGAACATTCGAAATCACGTCTTTGTTAAGTCATTTGGTTCCTGCTGCCCATACATTGTAAAAATGGGAGTGGGATAAATGACCAGTGTCTCCAAAGCCACAGATTGAGACTTGTGCCAAATGGCTAGGTATCCTCTGTGCCAAATCTCAGGTGTCCAATGTTCAATAACTCGAGTAATTTTTATTCATCAAAGAAATTATACAGATTCCATCGTGTGCAGGACAGTCAAAGTTTGCATTTTAACAGAAACCATATTTTCCCTTCATAACATAAACGAGGAAATCAGCATTAAAAGAATTCAACGAATCAACATTGTAGGGCCAGCATCTCCTTATTTCTCCAATACTACATACACATGTAAATATAATGGGGGCCGTTGCTCGAAATTACTTCTACTTGTGAGGCTCGGCAGAAAATCAAAGCATATAGGGTCACACCCTAAAAATGCACCCTGGAGCTGTCCAACGACGTACCTCAAGTGTTTTCAAGCATTTCATCAGCTTTTACCTAACCAGCAGAGTCTCTTGCGAGGTTTTCCTTTTTAGCTGGGCATTTATCGTCCTAAACAAATGCATTGATGATAGCAGCTGTGAGAAAGCATTCAACGTATTGCTATGTAGGTTGAAGCCCAGTGCAAACTCACATTACAACACCCACAAGCACCGTTACGATGTAGATTCTATTACGCTGCTCCCAGACCCAGATGATTTCACTGTTTCTGCCGTTAGAATGACCGCATGAGCTATCTGGCACGGCAAAGTTTATCATAACAACGCAAATCATTTCAGCAACACAGAAAAAAACAGCGGAAGAAAGCGAGTAAATGCCTATACATCAAGCATGCAGTCTGGTAAAACCAGTCACACAGAACAGTCAAACCAGTCACAAAATTCTGTTTAAGCTAGTCCAGTTTTTCCAAACCCTTCTCAGATCAAAACGCCCTCATTAGAAGTCATTCATTCGTACAAGGTCAACAGCAGCTGGTCTTAATTTCAGTTATTCTTTCAGTTAGCCGTTTATTTTAATGACAAGCAACACTCCTTGTATTCAACCTCTGCCTTTTGTCTACTTATAATACTTTCAGTTTACAAAAATAGTTATAGACATATATATATGTCATTGCTGATAACCAGCAGTTTTAACACTTTTACCCATCGTCCACCAAACAAGGCACTCCTACATCAGATTCACAACACCCTTGGGGATGCTGTGATACCCAGGTTGGGAAACACTGAACTAGTCAATTAAACCGTTTAAATCAGTCGCAGAAACCTGTTCTACCGGTCGGAAAGATCAGTGAAACCGAGTTAAAACCGGTTACACGTGTCTAAACCAAAGAACTCTTAGAGAAATATTTTTCTTCAACTTCATTAAAAGTAGCAAACTTGTTGCCACCGGCCGAGGCCAGAAACAGAACAACTGACAACGGCATTCAACGCAAGAAGGGTGCAACACACTGAAACCAAAACAACACAGCCAACGCTGTAGCCAATAAATACAATAAACGCTATATTACACAGGTTTTACAATACAGTTTCGGACGACAGAACTGCAGCAAATAAAATCTAATCCGAATGAGGGCGGTTCGGAAAAACAAAAAATTCGGTGCCACTCAGCACTAAGGCACCAAATGGTGCAAGCACACCAGATGGCACTAGACGGCATTGCACCAAATCGTTTTTGGTCAGAGAATCAGGCACTGGCACTACAGAAATCGACACGGCTGGAATAGAGTCACAGCACATCGAGGCCAAATGGACAGAACAGCTTCCAGGGATTCAGACAAAGGGGCAGAGCAAAGAGAATGACGACGATGGAAGACGGGAAGCGATCGTGCAGTACACATGACAATGTGTGAGCCATTCTCTGCTTTGAAGAGAAAAATTACACAACCATAGCATCATGGTATCAGATATCGTTCTACGTAACACGTCTTCCGGTCTACTGCAGCGGAACCGAGACAAATGCCCCAGAGAAGGATGCCCATCACTTCAAAAGATAAGACGACACACCTGGACTCATTTTGACCTTTAGAGGTGGAGGTTCATTTGGCACAGGAAGTCAGAGAATTGAACAGACAATTAAAGCAGCAACTGATACTTCAATAAACCAGTCACTGGGACCAGTAGAGACTCAACCATCATTTATACCAATCGGTTTTATGCTAGATTTTGACCGGAGCTCCTGAAGTGAATCGAACTGTGTATATTTTAATTAATCCGAGTGCATTTTAATACTGATGGAACATTAAAACTTGTGTATCAACAAAATAGCTGCAACATCGACGCCAAAAGCATTTCTAATTCAAGCCGATCTGTAAAGTAGGGTAATACAATCTGCAGCTGCAACAAAAGTTCCCAGGTACAGCATTTGCTTGTGAAGTAAGCTCAGCTCGTCTGCAAGTGTGGCGCCACCTAACCCAGTTACCCTTTCTCTGTGATCGGCCAAAGCCCCAAAACATATATTCAAGTCCAGCAAATACACTTGGATTTTAATCAAACCCATAAAAAATGAAATATCTGTACGCTTCAACCAGTGACAGGTGGTAGAAATGCCTAAGATTGTCAAATGCCATTTTACCACAGAAATCAAGATGCACATATTATATTGAACCAGTTAAAGTCGAATTTTCTCAAAATTACTGCAGTCAGGTCGACACACAGTTGAAACCGTGAAGCATACGTCACGTCTGTAGCACCCACCACACTCACTCTAACATGTTTTCAGCTTTAACAGAATTTCTTAAACTCTTAAAACACATGGCACAATATGAGTGTAGTATGGTTATCGATAGTTCGCAGGCCAGGATGGCCTTAACACAAAGGCCAGGATGACCTTTATGCAAAGCCCAGGATACGACCTTTACACAAAGCCCAGTATATGACCTTTACGCAAAGGCCAGGTCTTTACGCAAAGGCCAGGACGACCTAAACAGAAAGGCCAAGACGACCTTTACGCAAAGGCCAGGACGGCCTTTCCGGAGAGGCCAGGATGGCCTTTACACAAAGCCCATGATGACCTCTTTGCAAAGGCCAGGATGGCCATTACGCAGGGACAATGGAGGAAGCCAAATAGTCATCGCCCCATCTCTCTTCAGTCAGCTCACATTCTTCAGAGGAGTAACAATTTCATCAAAAGGGTGAGATTAGCAATGGGTGTCTATATGTCTGTAGGCAGTCCACAGTCAGTGTTTATCTTCGATCATAGGGTGTGGAGGACATTGCTAAACGAGAATGGTAAAAGTCGCTATGGTCTCCTCTCTTCTCTGGCCACAGAACAAGCAAAATTGTCTCGGATATAGCGCCGTCGTTCGTAAACCGGGTGGGAACTTCTCAGGAGAGTTCAGAAACCGGAGTGCTCGACCCAGATCCGACAGGACTCCCATTGTCCACTGAAACAAAACAAAAGTCACAAATATGACTTCCATTGTCAACTGGAACAAAAGAAAGTCACAAAATAAACGACACCAAGAAAAATCTGCACAAAGTTCAACAAGTTAACTACAAAGTTAGGTCAAAACAAAATTAGGTCAAAACAAAACTAGGTCACACTACTAAACATCACAGTTATTCTCATAGCTGGTTAGCAACAGCAAGTTACAGTCACTGCTATTTGGCCAGAACTGGATAATTGCCTATTTGGTAATGTCTACATTCACAGTTGAAAATATCCTACCTGAGCTGGTTTTTCCCGGCTGCTCTGGCCCCCAGATTCTGACAGTGAAGTCGTCCGAGACACTGGCCAGCATTCCCGGTAAGACGGGGTTCCAGTGCACGCAGTTGACGGTACGCGTGTGGCCTTCGAGAACGAGGATCGGCTTTTCCTGTTGCACATGCCAGATGTGGACCTTGTGGTCTGCACAACAGAATGAACAGAAAATTACATCAGAGGTTACTAGAAATCTTGAGAATCGACTGCAAGCCTAGGGTTAAGGTGCATTGGAACCAGAAAGTGACCTCTGGAATAAGTTGCCTAGCAACCAATGACCTATGCCCCTTCATGTTTATCTCCACTCAACAAATCCTTGAAAACTATTGTGCTCATCTACAAGTTTTGTTTTATCAGAGCATTAAATGGCACTATGTAAATCTAGATTACAGTTCAATCAATCAATGAAATTTATATAGCGCCTCTTCAAGATAGCTATCCAGAGGTGCTCCCGACCCAGGCTGATCAAAGAGGAAAGTCTTGAGAAGTTTATAGAGAGAATTGTATTGAATTGGTTATTGTAACAGTTGAAATACAGGGCTGCATTCAATTGTCCGAAACTGGTCCACTGTAATCCTCAGACGCTGAACAACGTTGTAAAACTGTGTTTTGAATTTTAACTGTTATTTATGTAGTGCCTTTTTATGATGGCTTGATAAAGCAAAGATGGAGATGGAAGACAACTGAGAGGTGGACTGACCTTCACTGCCGCTGGCCACAAAGTCCTGGTTGAGTCCACCAAAACACGAGTGGATCGTGTAGTAGCCTTGTGTTACTCCTTGGAATTTTCGAACTAAGCACCTGTCTTTAAGGTCCCACAGATGGACGCCCTACAAGAGAACAGTGATTTATAGCCTACGTGAAATTAGACGATGCCACACAAAAAGTCTTTAGTTATCAGGCTGGTCTATTCAACTGGTTGTCAATTGCACGCTGGGGTGCTCGAAATACATGTATATGTTACAGGCAATTAAGGCTGTCAATGGGTACCTGACCGAAGCTGACTACACTGGTAATGAAATCGGGTTTCGGGTACCAAAAATTCCGTAAAAATGCGCGATTTTACCTGAACATATGCCAGAAATAATTCCTTGGTCATATTGGCTGAGTGCCCAGGCAATGAAATTGATTCTCGAGTGCCCGACATTTCGTAAAAATGCGCAATTTTCTACATTTCCTAGCAAAATATATGCATGATCAGATACCCAACCGCGTGGATCGACAAGCACCCGGGTTGTCATATCAACATTTTTTTGACAGCCTTACAGGCAATGTGTCAAACTAGGCAATTTGTAAAACCCTATCACTACACTCACTCTGACCCTGCACTAACCATAACCCTAACTCTAATCCTAACTGTAAATGGGTGATTTTACATATTGCCTGAAATCTAAGAAATCAGGCATTTTACAAAATCCCTTTGTTTAATAGGCAGGGTGACAAACCACAGCATATAACATACAACAAGGTGTCCATCCCAGTCCAATAGTGTAATGGTTAGCATATTGAACTGTCTATTGAGAGGTCAAGGGTTCATATCCCTGCAGAAATTTGATTTGATATATCTGTTCCATTTTTGCCCCATAACCAACTCAGCTATAAAGAGTACACTGACTGTACACAGATGGTGGGAGATGCATTCATATGCTGAGGCTAAGAAAATGAAGTCGCTAACACTTCATACCCATGGCTGTCTCTCATTGTTTGCATAAGTGACCACTCTTCTTCTTACTAAATGCAGTAGGCTCTATAGATCTGTATCAAATGTTCAGGGTCATTGTGCAGAGTCTACACATCAAGCTGAAACTCGTAATCGTTGATCACAGACCGAGCATGTTACAAAACAAACAGGCCAGTATATCTGAAGTTCAGCCTTCAATGGCAAATAGAAATTTCAAGTATTTAGTTAGCACCTTTATGCAGAAGGAATGAACAGTTTTATTCCTCTGTGCAGAAAATGATCGACCTGTGGTAAAAGCTAAGACATAATTCAAAGCTGATGGAGGAGAAAATGTGACGTCACCTGTGTGGCAACGTTTAGGAGCGCCATCCGACCTGTGTCGTTTAACGTGAAAGACATGATAGGATGTTCCTCCTTAAGACTTGAAAACAAACAATAACAAACAGTGTGTCTTAGCAATGTTTCGATTGGCCGGAGAACCTATAAGATGGGCCAGTCTGGTTTCTTCAAAACTGAAAGTGGATTTATAATTTATAGGGGCCACCGAGAGCTACTGACTCAGTTGGTGGGACACTTGCCCTTCCTAACCACCTCTGTAGAGTGAGTGTTGTCTCTGCGTGTCAAGAATACTGATGCCAAACACGAAAGCTCAGTTAATTTTGCATGTAGCAACATTGTTGACGTCAACGTATGCACAAACCCAGGCAGTCGTCCTCAAACGTTCAGTCACTAATCTACATGGCCTATTTTTCACCAAATTCTTCATTCCCTTCTTGACATTTTGTTAATTCTACTCACTAACATTACCAAGTTTGTGTGTGGCATGGTGGCTGATTGGTTAGACTAACGCAGTGAGTAGGGTTTGATCCTCGTCCGAGGTAGGGAACGTGAGTTAAGTCCTTTGCCCACAATTGCTCTGCAAAGGAATTGTATCTTTGCCATCTGTGCATGCTGCACTTCTGTAAGAAGGGCAATATCAAAATGCAGACTCTGTAGTTCATTGTAAATTCTTACATTGAATACAGGGTTACAATACAAAAGTGTCTGCTGGATCCTATGTACCCTAAAATTATAATTTTTAAAGTGAAAGTTATCAACTATTCTCTGTCTGTTGCAAGGGCCCACAATCTGAATGCCATTGCAAAATCAATCTAACTATAACCTCATTTCAAACATTTATTAAAACTGCACTCGACGTATCAATACAGGGTCAGGTTCTCAAACATTCACTGTTGCTGGTCCAATGTTGTCAAACTTAACTGTCCAGTTTTATTTGTACCAACAATTTTTTGATGTCATTCAGGTCAAAACTAGAGACTACAACTTTTTACTTGAAGCGACTATCAACGGATGCGACTTATGACTTACAATGCTTCAGGAGACATTATGATTAGATTACATCACTTGAGCAATTACGATTAGATGACATTACATTGGCCATTAGAAATTGATTACATTAACCATTCTGATCAGATTATTTTATATTATGATAGCCATGGCAGTTAGATTACATTACAGCATAGGAGTCATTACAATTAGATTCAATTAGATTATAGTAACAATTACCATTACATAACAAAAGCCATTACGATTGGATTATATTAAGAGCACAGACGAAGGCAAGCGCTCACATGTTGAAACCGTTCTTGTCTTCATTGGTGTAGCCGCGTATTCGGAACTGCGTATCGGCCGCAAGAACTGTCTTATTGTCGTTTAAGCAAGCCACACACTGGACACGAACGCCCTCCCACTGAGACACGACCGACCCGTACAAATCCTAGACAACAACAGGCAACGGACATCAGGTCATATGACGTGTACAAATGAATCCATTTGTACAATGCACACAGAACATAAAGGGGTGAGTAGAGCCACAGACAGTAGGTACAAGTGCAAGATCCAAACATACATCCATACATATATACACACATGCATTCACCCATACATACATACATCTATACATACATCCATACACAAATACACCCATCTAATGATACATCCATACATATATATACCCATTTATACATACATACATTCATCCATACATACATCCATAAATCTAACCAATGCACACATATATCCATATACCAATATAACTATCCATACAGTCATACATCCACCTATCTATATATACATCCATCCACTTATGGTCATTCAGCCGCATACTGGCTGTTTTCCTCATTCCTTAATCCTGGATCATAAACCCCAACCCCTCTAAGACCGCTTTACTCTAGTTCTTATCATCACACAATGAACACATCCATATATACAGCCACATTCATACCTACATCCATCTATACATCCTTACATACAATCAAGCATACATATGAGCCAATGATGAAGATATAGAAGAGCTAATTCTATTGACTGATTATAGAACTGACACATTGGTAGAAATGTCCTCTGGTTCCGGCCGTCACAAAGCGTTGGCTGTTGGCGTGCCATGCGGCCGTTATCAGACTGTCTTCAGGAGTGTTGCTCAGTTTCATAACCAACGTCTTCAGCTGAACAACGACAACAATCACCAACAGATGAAATTAAATACTTATACAGATAAGTTAAATGCCATTCAGATGAAAATAAATGCTTATCAAATAAAAATAAATGCTTATCAAATGAAAATAAATGCTTATCAAATGAAAATTAATGCTTATCGGATGAAAATAAAGGCTTATGGGATGAAAATAAATGCTTATCAAATGACAATAAAGCCTACCAGATAAAACAATAGTGTGGGTATCAGAACAAAGTAACTGCTTGTTAGATGGAAATAAATGCGTATCAGAAAAAATGAAATGCTTGTCAGATGATATTAAAAGTTTATCAGGTTAAAAAAGGTAAGCATATCAGCAGACAAGAAATGCTTATCAGATAAAAATATAAATGCTTTATGTAGAAATTAAAACACCTATCAGATAAAAAAAATAAATGCTTATCAAGAGAAACTAAATGCTTATCAAGAGACACTAAATGCCTATCAGGCGAAAAAATAGTTATCAGATCAAAAATAAATGCTTATCAAGAGAAACTAAATGCCTATCAGATGAAAAAAGGTTCATCAGATAAAAACAAATGCTTATCAGAAATAAAGATGCTTATGCTCATCAGAAGGAATATTAATGTCTACCCGAAGAAATTAAATGCTCATCAGAAGAAACTAAATACCTCCAACCACTACCATAGGAAAGAGGTACTATATAAATGATCGAAAGAATGAAGATAAAGCATGCAAAAGTGTTTCCACCTCCACGTTCCAGATCCAGACTTCGGATGAGTCCTCTGTTCCGCAGGCGATGATTAAGTTGCTGTCGGGACTCCATGCCACGTACGATACGCCTGACATGTGATCCTCAAACGTGTTTCTCAGGTGTACCTCAAAAGTGTCCTGACAACATTCACAGAACATAACGTCAATGCGACCACATCCAATGAAATCTTCATCAACCTATAACCAGATACTAAATTTGAAATAAACATTATGGTTATGGTTAAATAACAATCCCAATCCACTTGAAATCTAGGGATGAACTGGAACTTTGCTCAAGTTTCGTAGTACTCAGTATTAACTCGGACTTGGATAAACAATTGGTCCGAGTTTTAATCTTTCCGATTTTCTGTTTTTACAAAAAATTGGATTTTTTTTACTTACAAAATAGCAATCGACCTAACTAAAAATATAAATACCTCTACTAATAGTACTCACTAGTTACTACTTCTTATTGCAAACTGAGGCAAAACTAAATAATTCATAAAAGTTGTACAAACTGCCATTTTGAACTAAAAATCAAGAGAATGAGACTTTTCTTAATATTCTAAACTCGGACTCTGCAAAATTCAACTCATAAAACTCTGACCCGGCAAGAAATTCAAACTCTCTATTGGAATCCAATATATCAGAGGTGAGTACGTGAGTTAAAAGAGAGAGCATATCAGTAGTCGCAACTGACTGGATCGACGTCCCAGATGATGAGCGTGTTGTCTTTCGATCCGGTTGCTAGCCTATTGCCATCCGGAGAGAAACGACAGAACCACACCTCATCCGAATGCTGAGTCAGTGTCTGGCGGGTCACACATGGAAAGCTGTCCCTGAAAACCAAACAATGGGAGAATAGAAGAATGCGAAGACAAAGAGGAAGAATCGATCAACATGATTAAACAAGAGCAATGATAAAGAGATAAACTCAACTGGAGACATAGGAATAAACACTGCGCATTACTAAAACTAATTCATCTGCTACTTAAACCTATTTGTCTGTTACTAAAACCCATTCATCTGTTGATTAATCTCATTCATCTCCCATAAATCTGCCTGTCAATCGCTCTCAATGAATTCCATCATCTGGCTCACTCATTCGGATCACACATATGTCAATCATATTCATAGATCATCTGCAGATAACAAAACAGAAAATTAGTCAGGACACCACCCATCTCCATACACATTTGTTCAGAAAACCTCCTACTCCTCCTACATTCGTCCATTCCCTTGTCCACGAGTGTCCTCTCATACCAACTGATCGAGGACAACAATTGACTGAGTACAACAGATGATCGATTACAACAGATGATCGAAGACAACAGATGGTCGAGTAAAACAGATAACTGATTACAACAGGTGATCAAGGACAACAGCTGACCAAGAAAACACTGACCAGAGGACAACAGCTAACTGAAGACACAGGTGATAGAATACAACAGCTGACCGAGGACAACAACAGCTGATTGAGGATAACAGCTGACCAAGGACAAAAGATGACCGAGGACAACAAATGATCGAGGACAACAGACTGACCGGTTGCAGACATGATCGACGAGAAGACAGAAGGAGTTGAGGCCGTTGTCTTCCTTCGTGTTGTGGTAGAGACAACGGTCCTTTTGATGATCCACGGCCTGCGTCAGAAGAGTCACCAGTCGCTGCGGAGGCAGGACAACCGACGCAGGAAGATGCTCTGCAAACCAATGCATCATCATATGTCTTGCATTGCCAAAACTGCCGGTCGTGGTACCACGATTATACAATCAAAGGGAGCTATATAAATGTTCCAAATTTTTTTTTTATAGAGCCAATCGCAGAATAACGACTCAGAAGCACTCTCAGCACGGAAAACCCGTGGAAAACATATGCCCTTAGAAAGTGATAGGCCGATGGATAGAAGCCATGCATTAGTAGTATGGTATACGATACAATGCATGTATGCCTGTCAGATGCAATAGAGGCTACTTACCTTGCTTACCTACTTCCTCTTTCTCCATAACACTGTTATCCAACTATACAGTTACATGCACGCCAACAGAGGCAGTCGCAATTGTAGAACTTGTTTAAAGCACCCTAGAAGTAGCTTGCTACCGACAGTGCTACATAAATATATAAATATATAAATTGTCGTAATTACAATTACAATTGATGATCACGTGGTGCAAACTGGCAGGTCTTAACTTGCTGTCTTCAGGTTTTTCCTTTCTCATGGGGTTTGCACGAGGGATCGCCTCTGATTAGGTCATACTTCCAGAGGCACTTTAGAAGTCGTCAGATGCAATATGTCACGAAACTTCAAGCGAAAACAGTAAAATTCAATCGGTAGACACCCATTTATGTAGCACCAGCGGTTCCTACCTTGCAGCTTCTCGACTAGCTTCAGCCGAGTGACCTGTCCTTTTCCCTCCCACTCGGCCTTGTTACGCAGTTCGGACGCATTGTTGTAGACCACGAGGCTGAGTGACACAAGAATAATGATGGTGTAATGTAACACGGAATTTATATATAGCACCATCTCAAGTCATGCAGCACAAAATTTATCATGAGTTGTGTGAAGCAACTTATTGATTATTATTATTATTATTATTAGTTCCGAAATTTGATACCGCCTTCTTCCAACATTTTTGGCTCTGAAGTGCACACACACGCCTCGACGGCCCAATTGCAAATGTACTGCAGAGCAATGGAGCGCAAAGGACTTGCTCAAGGTCCTTACACAGTTACTGACGCCCCGGACGAGGCTCGAAACCGCGCGCTCAGCACACACTGAAACATTACGGGCTGACCACTCTAACCGATCGGCCACTGTGCCACACCACTGATTAGATTATAATCAATTAGGCATACAGCCAACTCTAATTGATCAGCCAACAAAATTAGTTAATTCTTATGCTAACTATATTTCAATAATAAATTCCAGTTCTAATCGATTAGCAGCAATTTAGCTAATTGATAAGCTAATAAATGAGACAATGGGCTAATTCTAATTCCAATCAATTAGCTACCAGATTTTCCAATACCATTCGAATTCAGCAAATTTCAGTAACCAATTCTAATTATAATTCATTAATTAAAAAAATTTTACTAATCGTGCCCATCTCTGTTGTCAAGATTACTACAATCCACATGTCAACACCAATTACCAGACAGAGAGATAATTCCAAAGGTAATACAACAACAAACTTACAACTCAGAGAGTAATTCATGACTGGTGCTATATAAATGCTCTAAATGAATGAATGAATAAATGAATGAATGAATAAATGAGGCCAGAACTAACAAGCTGAGTTCATGGACTCGGTCTGTGTTGTACTTGAGGGGAGAGAGTTCGCATCGCAGGCAGTTGAGTGCGTCCATCGTCCTACCATCCTCCAACAGCTCCAGGTACTTCTGCTCCAGCAGCAGGAACCGCATCTTCTGGAAAACATCAAATGGCACGGATTCAAAGACAGAAACAAAGATTGAGCGGGAGAGAAATGCAGCCACAATGCACCCTTTCCCTTATGCGTAACTGCCCAGTTGGTGGTGGCCTCGACCGACCTGAAGTTATTCTGCACTCTGGCATCCTCTTTACAAGCAAGGGCTTCCAAGATATCTTCCTCTCGCGGCCTTCTGGTTGTTCCCTGCATGGCCCAGATGAAGAGCTTTGCATATGTCGGCCCATCAGCTTGGAAGAGTCTTTTGAGGTGGTGCTATATAAATGCTTCATTGCATTGCATTACATCACATTACCCTCAAGTTCAACAATTCAAAAGGAGCATTAAGGACATTTAATCACAATGTAAATCCTAAACTCCAAACAAAGGAGCTATTCGAACAATAAGTGCAGGGTGTTAGTTTATTCACAATCGCTGCATCAAGTCAGAGGGGTTGTCCAGAGATGGTGGAAGGAAGTTCCAAGTCTGGTTGCCAGAGTAACCAGAAAGAGGAGGCATCAACTGCAGTCTGAAACCCTTAACATAATCTGAAGCCAAATATCAATAAAAACTAGAACTTTAAAACAAATCTTCAGATAAATATAATCCGTGACATACTAAAACAATAAAAACAATGATAACATACTTCGTCACACACACAGCAACAATGCAAGACCTGAAGACAACCTTTGACCTAAGAACCAGACCTTGGAACCTGACCTCCTGAAGAAATTAACCTTTAATGTATGATCATTGATCATGACCTGAATACATCAACCTTTGACCTACAAGCATTACCTGAAGACATTATCCTTTGACCTGGGAACCTGGCCTAAAGAAATTAACCCTTGACCTAGACGAGAACATTTACCAGTGTCCCTTGAGAACATTCCACAAGTGGTTCCAACTCCATCAGATTTGCCTCTGCCTAAAACAAAAAAAATCATAGAATAACCAACAACCAATGAATGGCAGATCCACACAGCGACACCTTCACTGACATCAACCAAAACGCACAAAACTTAAATTCACTGAGGCTCTTGTTAAAGTTCTGCAATTCTTTGGCTGCCTCTGACCACACACTTCAAGTTGTCAGATGTTGCCTAAGTCGAGTTCATCATTCCAGCTCTTCAATTGGAATATTAATTGGCACCGACTGTTGTCTCAAGGTATACTGAAACAGGACTCAACACATCCACAGATCAGATCAGATTAGAATAAAAGTTTTACAAATCATACAAATCTGACAATGAAGGAACACTAAAAACTAACTCACGGAGGAAAAAACTGATAGCATTTTCAACGAGAAAATGAGGATTCTGATCAGACTTATCTAAATGACACAAGTCAGGCATCTTAAATGACACAAGTCAGGCATCTTAAATGACACAAATAAGGCTCTAAATAACACAAGTCAGGCATCAACACAACACAAGTCAAGCGCTGGAAGATCTTGTTACCTCTTTCCATTCTCCTTTCATAATGTGATCTCGGAATCTCGCAGCAGCTGGATGTTCAAACATGCATCCCGATTCTAGTATTAGTTGGTCTGCAGTTCGACTGCAAACATAGAAACCCCTGATATAAAAAGAAGCCTTCTTTCTTGAAATGGAATCTGCAAACTTAATAATTTTTCACATTATATCCACACCTTTTGCTGGTCAATGTTTGTTATTGCTGAAGACATGTTATGACATGATAACGTAAAGCAGTTGTAATTTCTGATGTAACACAGTCAAGTAGTTCATCCCAAAGGAATAAACCAATGGATAAAAGTCATGATAACAACATTACTTTGTAATGAAGCAGTTTGTGCAATAGCTCTGAAATACAGCATTATTATAGCAAGCTTCTGACCTACTTGCAAAAAATAAATAAAATCCCAAAATTAAAAAAACATGAAACTCAAGTTGGTATTATTTTCTAAACAATTTTCCAAAACTAGTTGCTGAAGAAAATCACTAAAGTGGCTTCTCGGTTATCAGCGTATAGAAAATATCTTCAGGTCTCTTAGGCGTAATGAAATTGGGGAACATTTCGAAACCGACCAAGAGCACAGAAGGAAAACCAAAGCGCGCTTCTAGAATGGCTCATACTTAAATCCGAGGCTTTGCAAATGCTGTCCGATCAGTCGGACAATGTCCTTATCTGTCCGTGACATCAGTTTCACTGGATAGACGGGGTCTTTTGTTCCCCCCGCAGACGAGTTCACTGGACATGACCCGTTCATCGCATTGAATGACCCGGAACCCGGGGTCTGCGACCCGATCGCCGCCTGCAAACCGTAGATCGGAGGCAGGAGCGGCTGGAGGGCCCTGCGCGTGCCGATGGACGATGACGGGGCACCCCCAGTGAAGCAACCGTTGGCCTGCATGTCGAGCTGAGTCGATGGGGGTATGGGGGTCAGGCGCAGCTTCTTGTGCGGTGGTGGGTGCACGCCACCGTCTTCACTCTCCGACGATGAGGCCAGGCTTGCAGTCTGTTAATCAATCGTCCGGGGCCTGTATCAAACACAGGCCTCCCGACGTCTGTAAGTTTTTCCGTATAACAACACACAGCACTCCGACAACGATACCCTCCAGTCCGAACCCTTCAACCATTTACCCACTTTCCGCATTTTCTTTCACCAGATGTCTGCGGCGCTGGTGGATCATGGGTAATCGTTAACCTTTATCAAAATCCAAGCAAACTCATCCAGGTCCCCTCTGTCCCGTTTCGCCAAACCCTTCGATGCACAAAACATAAGCAGAATCAGAATTTCCAAGAAAACTTTCGCAAAATCTCGCGATTCGCCTTCTACGGCTCTCAGCAATAAAATTGTGGCGCTATGCAATGCGCGGCTGTTCCAAAGTAAATTGCTCTCATCTGAGACGATGTATTGTAATGTAATGTTGAGATATATGCCGCACGCGCATGTCAGTTTAATCTCAGGTTTAATCTTATTCTAATTAAATCCCAAACGAGAATTTATCAACACGGTCTGTTATGACCAATTCAATGAGTTCCGAAGTCTTTTAAAATGGAACCAATTAAACGAAAGCCTATGTAAAATAGACCTACATGGTGTCCGTACTAATAAATGCGTAAAATAACCTCGTGGGAAACATGGGGCTTCCAGCTTTCCATGAATCACGACCGTCCAATTTAAGGTCAAACTCAGCCATATACTTAAAGGTCAAAGTCACCTACATAAAAATTACTCTGTCGCAATTTATGAGCAGGACTGCAAACTGTGTTCTTTCAGATCATTCTGCCAATTTAATTTACAATCAATAAATAGTTTGATAAATAGTCAATTTATTTTCACAGAGATTTAGCAATTATACAAAAAGGTAATGTCTGATGAGAGCATTGTGTCTTTGTAACTAAAGAATATCGGTGTTCAGGACAACTACAAAAATCAGGGGCGGCGATCCTGGGGAGGTTCGAGGGGGACAAGTACCCCACCTTTTACAAAGATGGGACATGTTATACATGTGTCCCCCACACATTGGCACGGTGGCTGATCGGTCGGCCCGCAACACGCAGTGTGCGCTGAGTGAGCGGTTTCAACCCTCGTCCGGGGAGTCACTGTGTAGGGACCTTGAGCAAGTCCTTCGCACACAATTACTCTGCAGTACAACAGGAATTGCGCCGTCGAGGTGTGTGCACTTCTGAGCAAAAGATTTTGGAAGAAGGGCGGTATCAATTTTCAATTTTACATTGGGTGTCCTCCACCTGTCGAACGAGATCGCCGCCTCTGACTACCGTATATCCACTCCATTTATTATCAAATTGCTCGAAAGTAAGCTCAAGGTATTCCCCTGGAACAAGAAATAAAGAAAAAAAGAAAGAAATCATCTAGAAGAAAAATTATTTCAAAGTTCTCTCAACAATAACTACTGTCTTCGTGCAAACCAAGGTCTGCAAATATATTCCTCTGAATTGAATGCTATGGTAATGCTACACATTGTATGTGCAGAGATTGAAAAAAACTGGAAGATTGTTTACTAACTGCTTTACTATCATAGTGATTAACATTGTTGCTAAGGTTATCTTGGTTGTTGTAATTACTAATAAGAGTACTATTATTGTTTTACTGCTGCTACAGTTATTAATATTACTGCTCTTATCAATAACATTGTCTCCATTATTATTTTATTTACACCTAAGTCAGTGCTGATGATGCATATTCTACACACAAAAACACACAATCATTCTGATTTCAACAATTTCTCTTTGTCAATAATTCAACATAAAACTAAAAATTAAGTCTAATGAGCAACAAATTTCAGCAAACAACAAAGTACTTGGCAAAAACATTAACACATTCATTTAACAAAGCAGTCGGTTTGCATAAAAAGTTCCTCAATATCCTGAGGATCAATTTCTCATGCAACATCTCAATCACGTCACAACTTCAACATTGTACATCGCCACAGAGCAGCCACACACTGGTCCTCAGCAGATCATCTACCTCTTCCCGAGAAACAGCTTTGTCTTTAAAACTTTTGGCACAACACGAATCGTAAGTGACACTCTTGTACTTCGACTGATCGTATCACCAAGCGCCACTCCACTGCACTTGTCCAAGTTCACGACCTTACTGGTAACAGTGTCCGATTCAACTTCTCGGATGCCGTGCAGCAAGCCGGAGTAGGCGCTGTCGGTGAGCAGAAAAAGACCGCGACGCTGAAGCAATACGGACGCGAAATAGCGATCTTCTAAGGAAGTTTTCGACAAGACCTAAAACCACAAAGCATCCAATGACAATTTTGAGCAGGTTTATTGAAATGCATCGTCCAGAAACTTTTATCAAGTCTGCCATTACGTACAAAGAAATTTATACAGAACTTTTGGACCTTGGTGACAGGAGCATGTCGTATGCACACAAAATATAACTGGTATTGAGCAACTAATTTGCGGTTGTTTGTTAAACTCATCTGCAAAGAGATAGGTCATTAAAATACAACCTTGTATGTAGATGAAACTGTGCGAGTGGCAGCGGCTACTGAGCCTCAGTAATCGCTTGGTATTGGATGGCATTTCTAAATGATCTGTAGTCACACCAGAGTGAAGGGATAAAATATACATGACCCTTTGCTCATTGGCATAGCTAATCAAATGTCAGCAAAAGTACAATGGTGCAGAGAGTATTACCACATCCAGACAAGGGAAGGGTTCAAAACAGGTCATGTCATGAGAATGTCCTTGTGGATGACATCTTTAACAATGCAACAATTGATCAACAGGATAATGTATACGATGTATACGAATTAAATAATACGAAAGAAAAGCTCTCAAACAAGTGTTGCAGCTTATTTGTTATTTGACAATAAAGTCCACATCATAAATGAATTCGTCTGCAGGCAATACCTCCTTGTCAGCATCAGAGCGGACGTTGTTCTGCTCTATTGAAAGATTGACGTTTGTCTCATCTGGAACTGGATGGTAGAAGTCGAGGACAACGTGGCTGGCCAGGGTGATATTGGAGACAGCTGGGTAGTAGAGAGGACCATCTGTGTGAGGCTAACAACAACAACAGAACAACAGTGGATAGAATACAATTTTCAGGCTTCACTCTGACTCTTTTAAACTGTCCTTTTCAGCCATGCTGGAGTCAAAAGCACCCCTGAGGGGTAACCTTGAAGGGGAGCTACATATCTCTTCATAGTGAATGAATGAATGAATGAATGAATGAATGAATGAATGAATGAATGAACAACGATTTTCATATACTATAAACAGGTAAGGCAACATCACAGAAACACCAAGTAATACGATTTATTAGGCTCTCGGGCAAATATTGAAGAGACATAGCAGTGTCGAGAAAAATTAGAACACTAACTCGAGAATTGCTTATGAATATCGTTGTCGTGTGGAGTGGTGGTCGATTGGTTAGAGCGGTCGGCCTGTAACGCGAAGAACACTAGTACAATCCTCATCCGCGCATAGGGACCACGAGTAAGTCCTTTGCCTACTATTGCTTTGTCTCATAAGGTCGTGAGTACGCATTTTAACCTGGGAAGTACAGCTGTACTGCATTGTATTATAAACTCATGAGTCACAGGTCCATTATTGATTCCAAATATCAAGGTTTACCAGAGTCCTATGGGCTGCAACTCGTCAACACAGATCAATTTTAGATGGTAATCGAAGCATGAATGTCGATGCAAAGCCTACCATGATTCCCTGACCGGGTAAGTATTCGTTGATGAGAATGTGGTTGGCAGTTTTGCCCGCTTCAAAGATCCCGAGACTAGAGATATTTTGACAGTGAACGTTCAACCACTAAAACAAACTAAACACAGCTTCAGCTTAGGTTCTTCTCTTTCCGCCCCAACCCACAACAGAAGTCACTTGTTTAGCAAGGTTTTCGCGCTGATCAGGCTGTACTGGGAAAGGCGCTATAGAAACATGTAAATACAAAAATGATGATTAATAAATATGTGATAGTAATGATGACCAGATATCATTTTCAAATGATGTAAACAAATTTATTTAGTATTTAGTCTATGAAAAGAAGAGCACACAGCAAACTGGCTACTCTTTTAATTTCATTCCTATGGTAAGCCTCCAGAACTGTAAAATGAACGGATCACACACCACACATACAACAGATAGACCATAAAGTCAAACCTGTCACTTTATTGTGATATTTGCATCAAAGAATTTTCAATAAGCTCAACTTTGAAATTAGTATGCTTAAAATTACAGAAATCACAAGAAATGAACAAAGAAATGATGAATTGATGAAGAATGGAGCAACTCAGGAAGTCTCTGAAACACTTAGAAAAAGAAAACTCACGTCAGGAAGACTCTCTGGAACCATTCCCTTCGGATGTGGAAGGCCGCCTAAAATTTAAAAATCCAGTTTAAAACAAGCTTATCCTGAAAAGTTTCATTAACCCACACTATCTAATAAAAAAAGGAAAAAGCATTTAACTGCCATGTTCAAACACTGCAACTATAGTTAGGAAGATGAAGAAAGCATTCTCATAAGCTATCCTGAGACAGCCATAGGTATGAAGTCTTAGCAATTTAAGGGCGTGTGGCCAGTCTCAATAGAGACGAGTTGGCTAAGGTACAGGTGAAACAGAAATCCTGAGCCAGATTTAAAGCTAAAACTCACCAATAGCCTATTAATAACCAGGCAGCTAATTAATTATAGGCAAATACTGTTATTAAGAAAGTAATTTGAAGGCATTACTGTGCAAATGCAAATCAACTAGCTACACTTTTAGCCTGTAGTTGTGAATCTGGCTTATTTATAGTTTCGGGGACTACAGCTTACGCAGAATTTAGGCGTGGCTTGTGTGGAGACCTCTGCGCAACCTTTAGCGCATACACACTCTAAAAAAACTATAATTTCTTATAGATATGCGTCGTGAGGGTCGGTTAGGGTCAGGTTAAGCATCGTGAAGGTCGGTTAGGATTAGTTTAGGCGTTGTGAGGGTCGATTAGGGTTAGTGCTAGTGTTTGCGTCGTTTTTAGACATATACCAAACTTATTTACTCCTTTGTGTCAATCACGCGGCGGAAGTATCTTGTTCGGATTAATGGCAGCAGACCAAAAGATCAAAATATTTAGCGTAAGTTGGAATCCCCAAGCCATAAGTAAGCCGTAAATCTTACCCCAATTTTGCAGCCTTCGATTGGACAGCTGAGTCCATTTGGGTTTTGGAGCCGCATATATTTGCTTCAGTAGATTAGTCTCTTCAGACTCACTGATGAACTCCGGAATGTAGTAAACGCCATTCGGTAACTAGGCACACACAAAAAGTAAATTGTAAACATTGATCCACTTGCTGTCGATCATTGGGTAAGAGATTTTGAACGTGTGCAAGCAACACAAACCGGTTCAATAAATCAACATTTTACTTTTCATTAAATTGTAAATTATGATATTAAAAAACAAATCAACCTGCTCTATCTTGTACTTCTGTAAATCATCCGCCATTTTTTTAAAATTTGTTATAGCGCTTAAAACAGAATCTATTTCACGAATTCAAATTTTCGGCTATAGCCCCAGGTAGCAAGTGGAAAAAAGTATGAACTATTACGGAACTTCGACTGTTATACTATTCTGTTCGGTCAACACCACAGCTGGTCAAAACTTTTTTTAGATCAAAATTTTGGTTTTATTTGGTTTATTGGCTTTTAGTTTTCCTTTAGATCTTGTAGCAACAGTTTTGTAATAGAAAGCATCAAACACAGCATGAAAAAGAACTCCAACATGTTTATATTATTATTATTATTATTATTACCGGAATTTGATACCGTCTTTCTTCCAACGTCTTTTTGCTCAGAAGTGCATACACACGCCTCGACGGCGCAATTGCAGTTGTGCTGCGGAGCAATGGTGCGCAAAGGACTTGCTCAAGGTCCCTACACAGTGACTCCCCGGCCGAGGCTAGAACCCGCGCGCTCAGTACACACTGAACGCCACAGGCTGACCACTCTAACCGATCGGCCACTGTGTCACACCAATATAATTATCTTAGCTTCATTTTAGACTGAACAACACACGATTAATAATAAAATAGTAATATTAATAAATTAAATAAACATATTTAAAAAAAGCAAAAAACTGCCATTTTTTTCTTTTTTGTTTTTGGTAAAAAACAAAAAACCAAATAACCAAAAATCCAACATGTCTGTAGCCCTGAGAATATAGCATATAAGGTTACAAGCATTCCAATTAACTACAAATGCAATAATTTTTATTAATCAAATAGAAAAGAGGAATAAACTTGAAAAATCTAAAATTGTTTAAATTTGAGGTGTTTAAAATCGAATTATCTGATACGAGGCAGCACCTGCGCTTATTAGGCTAATTGCTGTAGAATAATGCGTCATAAATTCGGAGTTGACCGATTGTATCTACTTACTCTACACATACTTATCAAAGTATACTTATCAATTTATAAAACGTCTTTGATAGGTGAGGTTCAAAAATAGTTCGCATATAACCTGTTGTTAATTGTATGAGCTATTTTATATGAAGCTCTGAATATGGATAATATTATTAGACGTATATTTATTACATATAAAATAAATGTATGATATTGAACATAGGTTGTGCTAATGCAATTGTACTGCGGTTGAGCGCGTTGATACAGCGCAACGGTTTGGCGCGAAGCGGCTTTAGCTTTCTGTATAAAAGAGTGACGCGCCGGATGTACGGCCTCTGGAATTCCTCCTTGGTCGAAAAGATGTGTTGTGTGAGTTCAAAGTCGAAAGATGCCGGCTTTTGTCCAGGATGAGATGTAAGTTGTTTAGAAATTGCCTATTATTATCCACCACAGGGTTGCCAATGTTCTTGTTTGCTGGTTGGTTATTCAGTTGAGCCCTGTCAAGATACTACATCTTCTGGGGTCGGTAATTACAGATAATTCCTGACCAAAATGTTCGATGGACTTCGATTAAAACTTAATTCGCGAATCAAATTGATTGATTTGCCCATCATAGGCGTTGCTGTGATGAACTTCAGTGTCATTACAGTGTCAAAGTGGGCATATAGTAAAGTTGGCAGTCTACTTGCACGTTGGTTTTCGTATGACTTGCGAATGTTTGCTCAACTACACATGTTAACATATCTCGGCACAAATTAATACCACCATATCCACATAGTAATGCCAAATCCTTAAAGGCTTTTGTTTGAAGTTGGGATTTCTTTTGAAGTTTGACTGCTTTAGGGCAATAAAGTTAATTTGATATTTATGAAACTTTATGCTAATGGAAAATTCATTACTGTATTGTAACTACGTAATTATAACTATTAACTTTTCTAACTAAGCCAATCTGTTATATTTATTGTACTTCAAATTTGTGAGCTTGAAAATGATGAGTAATTCCCCATCTTAAACATGATGATGTACAAAAAAGGTCAAGACAGTCTTACCTGATTCAAGCTGATTCAAATTGAAGCTTTTGAAATCCTAATACATTAAAGAACTTTTATTTCATGGTCGAGAACTACGCACGCACAAAGCAGTGAACTGATTTTTAAGCGTTTAATCTGTTGCAGATGTTGGCTGTTAAGTTGACTATAAAACCAGACCCTACAAGATGATCTTGTGAGGCACTTCCAAGAAATGTCGTTGCTTTTGAAGCAACGAAATTTCAGTAGTTGGACAAAAAATGTCTGACTAAGATGGTGAGTTACATAAATTTTGTTTGATATCTGTGTAGAGTTTGGTAAATAGAAGTTAGTTCAGCATATTGGACTGGAACAATTTGTCAGAAGTTATTTATTTTACTAATTTGTTGAGCATGAAGCTGATGAAGTTATTTCCCCATCATATCGATATATGATGATAATATTGCTAAACTAAGCCAAACTTACTGATTCAAGCTTGTTAACATTTTGATTTCAATTTATATCAGAGCTTTTAAGGCATTTCTAGCTGTTATTTTACCTCTAAACAAATTTAAGTGTAACCAGAAAGATTCTAAATCTTTTTGAAATGACTGATGCCTCAACTTTGACCTTTACTAAAGTATTTAGAAGATGATTTTGCTAAAATATGATGGCATCTACATCACTTTGTGCTTCTCATTCTAATCTCTTATATCTATGAATTTAGGTTTCAATAATGCTACTGAGCTTAAATATGATGAATTTATTTCCCCATCATATCGATATATGATGATAATGATGCTACGCTAAGCCAAACTTACTGATTTAAGCTCTGTAGTAAAGTATTATCTTGCTTTATCATTGCCGTTTGAGAACTGAAATGCTCGGAATTAAGTCGAACAGTTTGATTCTGCTTGGCTGTTATTTTGATTAGTATTTTTGATGTTATTTGCAGAATATTCACAAGGAATCAGAAGAACTTTTCTGAAAAGAACCAATTGAAAAAGTATGTTTATTTGACTAGTAGAAGTTTTTCAGGTTATGTTAGAAGCTATAAACTAGATGGAAATGACTAGTTTGTTATCATGAGCTTGAAGCTGATGAAGTTATTTCCCCATCATATCGATATATGATGATAATATTGCTAAACTAAGCCAAACTTACTGATTCAAGCTTGTTAACATTTTGATTTCAATTTATATCAGAGCTTTTAAGGCATTTCTAGCTGTTATTTTACCTCTAAACAAATTTAAGTGTAACCAGAAAGATTCTAAATCTTTTTGAAATGACTGATGCCTCAACTTTGACCTTTACTAAAGTATTTAGAAGATGATTTTGCTAAAATATGATGGCATCTACATCACTTTGTGCTTCTCATTCTAATCTCTTATATCTATGAATTTAGGTTTCAATAATGCTACTGAGCTTAAATATGATGAATTTATTTCCCCATCATATCGATATATGATGATAATGATGCTACGCTAAGCCAAACTTACTGATTTAAGCTCTGTAGTAAAGTATTATCTTGCTTTATCATTGCCATTTGAGAACTGAAATGCTCGGAATTAAGTCGAACAGTTTGATTCTGCTTGGCTGTTATTTTGATTAGTATTTTTGATGTTATTTGCAGAATATTCACAAGGAATCAGAAGAACTTTTCTGAAAAGAACCAATTGAAAAAGTATGTTTATTTGACTAGTAGAAGTTTTTCAGGTTATGTTAGAAGCTATGAACTAGATGGAAATGACTCTAGTTTGTTATGAGCTTAAAGCTGATGAATTTATTTCCCCATCATATCGATATATGATGAAATTGATGCTAAACTAAGCCAAAATACTGATTCGAGCTCGTAGCAGACTATTGTAAACAGATGCCGTGCATAGAGGCGTAGTATTGATTGATGCTAGTGCATATAACCTTGCATAGAAATTACTATTATAATTAAATTAAAACCTTTTAGATTTTTCTTGTTAATAAGTAATGGTTGGCTAGATTTAAGCAACTGGGTAGCTTTATGTAAAGTTTAAGAAAGGTTAGAGGTGCTTACAAGAAATGCTACCTATTTTGCTGTCTGTTATTGCTCATGACTCCATGGTTTTAAAACAAAGGCTTTACGTAAAAGTTTGTATTTTATTTTGGTTCAAACTTCTGTGTCTACTGGTGATTCCAGGGATGAATATAATATTACTTGCTTTTGTTTCTGGTGAAACATGATAGTTGTATTGAGCTTGAAAAGGATGAAATCATTTCCCCATCTTATCGATATATGGTGAAATTCATGCTAACTTAGCCAAAACACTGATCAAGCTCATATACACAGTGTGACTATCCATATCCTGCATGTGTCACTAATAAGCATTAAGCCATTGTTTAGTGTACGACCTTCTGTCCCTTTATCTAAATGTTTTTTCGTCTATTGCAGAGATTGCAAAATGTTCTTGGATCGGGGAGTGGTCGCTGCATGCAGATTAAAAGCCATAGATCTGCTCCTGTTAGTCATTGTCGTCATTGAAAATGTTCTTAAATGAGGAACTGTGTAAAAAATGCTGGCAAATTGTAATGTTGTTAAAAGTTCAGATTTTGACAGTTTGTTGACCGCTTATGTTGGTAGCTAGACATTGGAAGGTTTCGGGTATCTGTGTTTATAAAAAGTGTGAAAATCAGGTTTGATTTGTTATTTCTATTGTAAGTTAAAGGATGTAGGCCCTATTGAAACTCATTTTATAGCTGGTCTCAATTGAATGCTGATTTTCCCAATGTTGAAGAAATTCCGATTTCGGTTTGTTGAAGATGCTGTGAAATCCATGTTTGTATTAGAATCCGAATAGCCTCCATACACTGTCCATTCTTGAGATTTTCCCAAGTTAAAATGTTTTCTTTTATTTAAGCCTGGGAACAGTTGAACACGAATTAAACTTCTTGGCGCTTGTCTTCAGCTGTTGACTACAAAGGGGAAGCATATGACTCGTATTCAAATTTTTTATTATAACGAGGCATGTAGTATTGGAAACTGAAACTTAATCCTTTCCTTTGACGACTCCTCTTCCCATGGACGTTATGGGAGCCTACAGTGGGCGTTCTGAGTTCCAGATGGAGCAGAAATTTGTTCTGTGCTGAACTGTCAATCGATAGACTAAAATCTCTCAAGTGAACAAATTTCTGTTCAGTCAAGTACAACTAGTCGTAATTCATTCCAATCTTCAGGGTTCTGAAATGGCATTGATTACTAACAGCTTCTCTACAGGTTACTTCTTTGCTGCTGACATACAAGCTTGTCGCAATCGTGAATTTGCATAGCGCCGCCTAAATAATCTCACGAGGGCTCCCGACCGACCTCACAACACCAAACTACGCTCGAATATAATGTTTTAACGCTAGCGAAGAGGAGCAAAAAGAGATGAAATGTTCATTACAGAGGTTGCTAACTTTGCTAAGTAACCAATTCCAGAAAGATAAAAACCACAGCGAAGATTTTATGGACTACCGTGAAAGTTTGAGGCCTAGGGATAATAATAACTGCACTAGTTCTGGTTGACCGCATTGAGGCTCTTCGCGTGACATAATCACAATCAATTGAATGTCTTCAAATCGCCTCTCAATTCCTTCATAAGTGAACAGTCACCTTCAATTCAATAGTTCATGCAATTGCTTGTTCTAGAATTGAATGTTACAATTCTATTTTTAAAGGCCTTCGAAAGTTCCGTCTGTCCGTTATTGAATTATAGCGGCGCTATATAAATGCAATACAATAATCACCAAGGAACGAGGTCATACCATACAAGAGCAAGACAACCACTGTCAACCAGACACCCAACTAAATGTGTGACGGTCGTTCTATTTATAGCTACAGACGTCACTTCACCGAGCGTGATTATATCATTAATAGAGAGCGCTTGCTCTCAGCGCTCAAAACATCTCAGCAATATTCCTCCTGTTCAGATATAACTGCTAAGTGAAGCAAAGACAAGCGCTTGCTCGGAATGCACTGTCTATTTTAGTTTACTTGGTAAAACCCGCCGTGGTTTTACTTCTGGGCAATTTAATTTTGCGGAAGATGTGAGATTAAATTATTGCGGTATGTTACTTTGGCGATTTATTCGTTGTAATTGGCAAGTTATACGTAAATATAAAACTTGAGTAAGGATTTGTGTTGATTTTGGACCTAAAATATCGAATATGAATTTCCAACTTACGCAATTAGCGTTTGTAAGGTTAACTTCGGGGATTTAACCATAATGCTTCCTTCAGAGTTGGATTTGTCGGTAGATTGACTTGTCGAATTTTATAACTAATTGATGTTATAATATCTGGTGCAAGTCTTTTATTTTAAACGATAGCAAATTTCGATGCGGGCATTGAAGGCAATCATAACTTCATTTTCGGAAAATGCAAGATCAAGATGGCGTCTGCTGTTTGTGCATGTATGTAAAAACTAAGTTAATGTGATTGTCGTCGTTTTTGTGTTCGTCAGGGATGTCAAGTTAGTTATGACAGCGTGAAATACGTTTCGCAACAAATGTAACCGATACCTCAGGTTGGCCGGTCGATGTAATAAAAAGGACGTGGGTCTTATAATCGCCTCTGTTTGTTACACTCGCGACGAAAATGCGTTTTAAGCAGATAGTTTCTAAACGGCAGAAATGATTTCTTAGTATTGCGCCACCGTTTAACCTTAAAGATCGAATCTTTTGACGCTTGGTTAGAGACTTTTTAGTGGTAATCACTGGAGTAGTTGATGGATTTTGCTGTTTCTATCCAGTGTAAATTGGTTAAGGATTGGCTTCAGACCAGAAGAAGCTATTTAAAAAAAAATTAGTTTAGCATATTAATGGTTTTTGCATGTTTGTAATTTTTGGCAGGTACAAGACACTTAAACGAAATCAATGAATTTGAAGGAGTGCCTAAAGACAGGCATAGCTTTGTTATACAATACATCAATAAGCAGACAGCTTACCGCCAGCCGCAAAGCTTAAAAATGAACCAGACCCGTTACTTAACGAGGGAGTGGGACGGGGTCGAGGGGGAATTCCGCTTCGAGGAAGATCACCCAAAGCGACCGCTGGAAAAACCCCAGGAGGTGGACGAGGCATGCTATTCGCTGGAGGAAGCATCTGCAGACCTGGATGAGACACCAGTCTATTATTTCGAAGGCAGACAAATCACCGGAGAATACAGAAGAAGTGATTCCGGCCGTGAGAGGTCACTACGGTCCGAGGACTGCTACCCAGGAACCAACATTGCTCGTGTAGTGCAAAAGGCGTTCGATCGCGGGGATAATTATGTAGGCTCGGCCCGAACGTTTATTTCAAAGGATTTCGATCCTCCTGGAAATCTGATTCCTCGTGGAGTGGCAGAGCTTTTTCCATCGACTGACCAACTCATTCCGGATTTCGAGCACCTGTTGTCGAAAGATTCGGAGGCAGAGGAGGAGAGTGGTGAGGATGTGAGGAGGATGTGTCAACGGATGGTGGAGGCCGGCCATAGATCGGACCAGATCTATGATGAGATAAACCGATCTCGGTTTAGTGGAAAACTCTATGGTATGCAATTGAGTTCTTGAACTTTGATCCGATTTCATGTTATTTCTGTAAAATGGTGGAAATAAATTTAATTCCATTGTTTTCTTCTGTTGTTTTGTAGCTGATGAAAGAGGAATTTTTGAAGTTGTTGGGTGTGCTGTTTATTGTAAAACCTGAAGCAGACGAGGATGAAGATGAGAAGAGGAAGGATTATGAGGAGGAGGATTGGGTGAAAGATAGGGTAGAGAAGAAAGATGTTGAGGAGGATGAAGAGGATTGGTGTCTTCCAGTGTTTAGGTTGAAAATGTCGATTGAGATGGCTATGATGTTTGCAATCAAGACATGACTTACTTACTTACTTATGCATCTAGAGTTGTGCACCTTTTTATATTCTACAGAACTTTGAAAACTTGAAACAGAGGAGAATGAAGATAGAGAATTAGCACAATCAGTATGATGATGATGATCAGAGGGACTTGTTTCTCTACAGCTCCTTCCTTACGTTGAGCAATCTGGTCTTCTACCTCCTAGACATACAGGTTTTAGAGCCAACCACTCAACTGAAACTACTCTTCTTTCTCTTCTATCCGACATCTATTCAGCAATGGATAAGTCCCATGTCACTCTCTTGGCACTTTTTGATGCATCTTCAGCATTCAATATGGTAGACCATGATATACTTCTGCATCGTCTTGAAACATCCTTTGGTCTTAGTGGTCTCCCTCTTCTTTGGTTTCGCCCTTATCTTATTGATCGTACCCAAATGATCATCCTAGGTGACTTCCACAGTTCTTGGGTACCTGTTCAATTTGGCGTACCTCAAGGATCCGTACTGGGTCCACCTCTATATATCATGTTTACAGCTGATATTGCTCGCCTTTTTGAAAAGCACTCGACGTCAGGTCACCTTTGCGCTGATGATGTTCAGGCCTTCATGCATGGCTCTACTTCCAACCCACTTGCTCTTTGCCAATCTATTGAATCACTCTCTGCTGATCTCAACTGTTGGATGTCCTCAAACCGTCTCTTACTCAATTCTTCCAAGACTCAATTGATCTGGTTGGGCACCCGCCAGCAGCTGCTTAGACTTGATTACGCTTTACTTGCCAAGCAGTTCCCTCAGTTTAGTTTCTCTACAAATGTCCACAATCTGGGCGTCACTCTGGACAGTACTCTATTCTTCTTTGCACATATCTCTAATCTCTCTCGGTCCAGCTTCTATCATTTGCGGCGACTACGCGCCATCCGACGATCTGTGTCTTCGGCCATTTTTTCGACCATGGTTCACGCCTTCATCTGCTCCCACATTGACTATTGTAACTCATTACTCATCGGCCTACCAAAACTCCGCCTCACTCCGCTCCAGTCTGTACTCAATGCAGCTGCTCGTTTGATCGCCCGTCTTCCACGTTTCTCACATATTTCTACTTTCATGACTCAACATCTTCATTGGCTTCCCTTGACTGGTAGGATTCATTTCAAAGTTCTCTTTCTTACATTCAAAGTGTTGTTGGGTCAAGCTCCACTCTATC
>OY365812.1:38407119-38634619 GCA_959347315.1 Bimastos eiseni | reverse complement strand
TAACGAAAACAAGTTTCTACGAGTTTATGCAGTTTATTCCTTAATGAATTTTATAATATTAATGATAAATGTCAAAAGGGATTGCAGTGCCTTCAGCTAAAATAGGAAATAGCCATAGGGTATTAAGTGTTAGTGGGTGGCCATTCCTCTCCCTCGCCATCTCATCTTCCCACTAGGGTTTGCTGGGGTTCAGAGGGACCAAATTCTCTAAATAAATTTCTGCCCTGGTGGGAATTTGAATCCCTGGCCTCTCAATTGACACTGAAGTTGCCGACACTTCGTACTCATAGCTGGTTTAACAGTTCGACAACAAGCTGTATTGGTCTCCAGTGACTTTTGGTACAAAGATGCACTCATCTTTAACCCTTTAATGACCAGTGTTGATTATGCCTTACGTTTTACTTTGCGCTGGTAGTTAAAAGGTTAAGGTGCTAAGGCGATGCTCTTCTTCTAACTTGGGCTAAATTGAAGTGAAAATATTTCGAGTCAAAAATGAGTACGGCCAAAATCACGTTGTACCCAGCTGTAAGAAATGTTGAGTTGTGTTGCATAAGTACATGTGGTGGTTTGTATTTCCGTTTGCAGTACGTATCGTCTGAGAATAGCAAGGATTTGTGGAAGAGCCTCGTTGGGTTGAAACATCAAAACATCATTCGACATCTCTGGGTCTGCGTCGAAGGCAACAACGTCACGCTCTGCCGTGACCATTTCTGCATGGACAGTAAGGAATCACAGGCATTTTCAGTGGTTTAGCTTTATGTTCAGTATTCGATTGTGTAGTAGTTAGCTTGCTGGACTGTCGTTCGAGAATTCGGGGTTAAAATCCCAACAGGGCAGAAATTTGGTTTGAAATTTGTGCTCCACCTGCAGCTCTTTCGCCAACTCGGCTATAACAGATCAGCTCTGTGGATCTCATTGTTAAGGTTATGGATTCAAATCCGAGGTGTCTGATCTCAGATCCCGTGATTTCAGCATGTGTAAAGATATGGTGTTTGTTACAGGTGAGAGTCTTGAAAGTCTGGTGAAGAAGGTGAAACCACCGCATCGGATTGACGACTTTGAAGTCCTCAGATACGTCTCGGGTCTTTTGTCGGCGACTAGGTTCCTCAACGACAGTGGCATCTTCTACCTCAGATGGACAGGTAGGACATTTTGTTGCCACCCCATTCATCACAGATTACTTTATCCAAATTTTGTATTAATAGCATTTTCTTTCTGCAGCTAATTTCCAATTTTAGCATGTAATAGTATTAGGAATGAACCGATTTTGAATTTCTTGCCGAGTTCCAGTATTGCGAGTTCAATTTTGCCAAGTCTAAGTTTCGAATATTTAAAAAATCTCATTCTCTTGATTTTTTGTTTTTCGGTTTGCACAACTTTTATGAATGTTTTGCATTAGTTTGCACTAGAAAGTTGTAACTAGTAAGCGCTAATAATAACAGTATTTGGGTTTTTTATTTAAGTCGATTGTCGTGTTGTAGATGAAAATTACATTAGTTGCATTTTTAGTTAGGCCAATTGTCGTTTTGTAAAGTAATTAATTTGACTTTCGTTTCAAACAGAAAATCGGAAAGGCTAATACTCGGACCCATTGTTTCTCCAAGTCTAAGTATTTTTCCAAACCTTGTTCCGAACCGAGTCTCAGTTCATCCCTAAATAATATTCATAGTTTCTGTCGAGCGATTGGACATTGTGAGCTTTATGATCGATTTTATGTTTTCTTCTGTGTAGCTCCTGGAATTCAGCTGAGCTATGACTACAAGTTGGCCCGACTTTCTGATTTTTCGTTGGCGGTCAATTCTTCAGCGATCGAAGCAGACGAGGAAGTGGTTGACGTCGTTGTCAACTCTCTGCCACCCTACATCCTTCCACCCGAGGTAATTCAGCCAGCTGTGTCTTTTGACTTGTTGACCTAATATGAAGTGCATATGTTACACTGTCTTGTCCTGAATATCGATTTGACTTATACTTTGACTTCATTCAGCTTCCTCTCACCATCCGCTTTGTTCGTCCAACAGACTTTGGCTACACACACTAGAACTGTTGTGGCTCAGTCCTGATCTTTTGCTTCAATTGGTCCATCTCTTTGTGACTTACTTCTTCTTCTGTTGGCTCTACAATTCTCTCTGAATGTCTATCTTCCTCTTTCCTCAGAAGCTGTTTGTTCTGGTTGGGCCTTGCTCTCTGGGAGCACTTCTGAACTGTTCACCATACTAGAGGTGCTGAATGCTTAGATGCAATGCAATATGGTCATCATTCAGGTGATTCTTTGTGATCAGATGAAAAAAATACATGTCATTCCATTTATACACTCTTATTGTGTATTTGGAGACTGGTCTTTTGCAAAGCATCTTTCAATTGCTGCTGACTTTGATGGTCGTTGTAACTCAGTTCTGACATAGCATGCCTGTGTTTACAATTGTATTTCGTCTGTGGTAACACTTGTTTTGGTGGATGTGATTTGGTACAATCACTCAAAATCTGACTCACAGAGAACTGTTGAATCTCCGATGAAAATATCTTGGCCGCTTCAAATCAGTCCGTGGTCCACACAGTGAACAGCATGGATATAGATTATAATTGCGTTTTGTTAATTCTTTTTCAGATCTTTAGCGGTGAGGAATCGTTTGGTCGCATTGGTGCCTGTACTGAGGTTTGGGGCATCGGTTGCATCATTTATCACACGTGTTGTCGTCATCCAGTTCATCACGACAAGCGACACCAACCTCACGAGAGTCTGCTCGAGATGGTGGGTGTATATCGTAACTCAGTTAATCATTCGAAATTGTTTTAGTTTCTTGTAATGTCATGATTGTAGAAATGTATATGGAGAGGAGTTGTTACTTATGACAATTCAACTATGTCCAGAGCTGGAGCAATGTATGCGGCCTTCGCCCCGTCTGAGCAAACATCTATGATACTCGTGCAGTGGACCTCAGAGATGGGAACATTTTAATGCTTCAAAATCAGACAATGGCTGTTAAGCTTTTTAAAAGTTTGAATAGATACTAAGTCACACTGCTGCATATGATATACGTTCATCTCTCTCCCGTATGACCTGCCTCGCTCTTTCTATAAACTTCTCAAGACTTTCATTTTTGACCGGGCTAGGGTCGGGAGCACCTCTGAATGGTTATCTTGAAGGGGTGCTATATAAATTGCATTGATTGATATACTAAAATGAGAAATTGTTGCCTAGGTCTCTTGCAGTCACTGCTCAGCAGGTGATTAGATTTGCATCTTTGCCTTAGAGAGAGTATTGAACAGGACATATATCTGAATGTCGTGACATTTGTTGATATGTTCATGTCATAGTGTTCAATAAATTTAAGGCTATCACTTGCTTTTAAAGTCTTTCAAAACAAGTTCTTTTTCCATGTTCTAGGTGAAGGAATTTGCTCCTGGAAATCATTTGAGGTCTATCAAAAGTCCTATGATGCACCGAATTCTTTCAAATATATTTACAGTAAGTATATCTAACGAGAATTTAAGTCTCACTTTAAGTGCATTGATTTTAACAATAACTTATATTATGGGTAAGATTATATTATGTAGCCTAAGCATCATTGAATTTTTATGGCACAATCAAGGATTTTAAATTTAATTCTTTCTTAAACTGATCATTATCATATACTCAGAGTTTTAAATGGAAGAAAGCAGTGTGTTAGTTGCGAAAATGCACGGATTGCCAAAGTACATGAACACAGGTCAAAATCTATTGTCATTAATATTTTGCTAGGTGGGTTGATTGATACCCCAACAGCTAAAAGACCGTATGAAAAATATAAACACTTTTAACAGCACTTAAAAGTAGTCATTTGTGTTTTCAGTATGAAGAGGAGAGAATATCTCTTCCTGCTCTGGAAGAACTCCTTCAGGAATCGTTAAATACCAACTGAAGATAGCGAGCGTGGGAGGTTCTTTTCGAGAAGCTATGCCTGAATTCCGGTGAATAAATTATGACAGTTTTAAAAAGAATATCAGCAACATTGTATCTTCATTTATTGAAAAGAGAAATATCGGTGTCAAACGCAGCAACCTACAGGTTCATGATAACAAGTTCTACTGCTGGACAAAGTGATTCTTGGTCAAGACAGCAAGGTTTGGATCTACTGAAGAAATCGCAATTGTTAGGTGTAACTGATCGCTACAGACTGTTTCTCAGTATCTTCCGCTTTACGAAGCGCAGAGGAGATTTCATTAGCGATTAAACAGTTTAGAAACCAACGGAAAGAAACTGCAACAAAACTGAGAACTTATAAGAGGTTCCACCATACAGAATTTCATTGAGAACTGAGATTGTTTCATTTGCTTTCTGCCTTGATGTGCCTTTTAGAAACTTATCATTTGCCAACTGTAGTCAACAGCATTGCAAATGCTCTGATTTATTCTATTTGTAATACAAGAGAGGACTGTGGAGGGGTTAAGGGAGGCGGTGAGGGATAGAGAACGATGGAGAAGGTTTACCACGACGGTCGCTAGAGTTATATGAACTGACGACACAAGGTGAACTCTGTAATTTTCTGTGAGTGATGCACAAGTCACTCTTGGCTAAGATACCTGGTGGACAAGACGACCTTGCGCTCTCAATCACTGGCACCACTGGTGTTTAGATTCCTTGGTTGACTGAAGGGACAGCTCTTAAACTTATGCATATGCCTTAAACATCTAAGATTTTAATATTTATTCAGGACTGAAAATCATGATCGACAACAGGAACTGCAGTGGTGTTCAAACACTTAGAAAATTTGTCAATTGTTCTTATTTGTTAAGTTTGAAAATAGGTCGACTGGTTTAAATGATTTTTGGAATATTGGCATTTTGTTTAATGATAAATCAGATTATATTGTGTGTGTATATATATATATATATATGGTGTGTATATTGCTTTTCCCCTATCTTGTTGTTTCACTTGCTAACTGAGCAGGGTTCTCAGTAGGCACCTACTGAGAACAGTTAGAACTTAAAGATCACTTGTTTATCAGTTTTTTATGTGCCCAAACAGTTTAGAAGGATTAATTAAATGACATTATTAAATGCTGTTACTTGAACCCAAGTTTATGACTTTACAGCAATAAGACAGTTACAAAAAACACAGAAAAAAAGGCAAACAAAATAATACAGCTACTAGTACACCATGTACAGCACATATCTTTCCTAGATGACAAATACACCATCCTGTCACAACTTATGTTCATTAATAATATGCTCTTCCAAGATAACTAATTCCACTTTCTTCAGAAAATCTAACTTAACAGAAATAATTCAACATATGGCACGGTAGCCAATTGGTTAGAGCGGTCGGCCCGTAATGCTCAGTGTGCGGGTTTGACCCTCGTCCGAGGAGTCACGAAGTCCTTTGCGCACAATTCCTCTGCGGTACAACTGCAGTTGCGCCGTCGGTTTCAGTTGTATAATATGCTCCTCTAAAATGACTAATTCCACTTTCTTCTGAAAATCTAACCTAACAGAAAAAAGAGTCATAAAAGAAGCTGTCCTGAGTTCTGTCATTGATTTGCAATTACTTCTGATGTGTAACATGATGGGTACTTTGCATAGCTGCCAACAGAGTTATAGCTCATTGCAATCCTGTAATCATTTGTTCATACTGTACTTGTAATCATACTGCAGTTTGCCCGTTTGAAATTAAATGGAGATATTGTTATTATTATTTTTATTATATTATGCAGAAATCAATGCAGAAAAGTCATTGCCTTAGCTAAACAAAAAAATTACCAGTTTAACAAATAGCGGCATTGGTTTCCAGAAGTCACTTTCAATACACCCTCATTGTTAGAGCGTTAACATCCAATTCAGAGCAACAAACGCAATAAATTCTAAAGTTCTGTTCTGAATACATAATTATAATTTTATCTGAAATCCACAGGCTTTATGCTCACTTTAACCAAAGATTTTAAGCAGAAGAGTTTAACAGCACTTACTCAAATTTTAAAATCTGAATCTCACCACTCTGATAGATCAAAGAAATCCCTGTTGTGAAACCCAGATAAAAAAATTGTAAATAGCTTTACAGACAATGCTATATTTGAACACAGCCATTTACAGAGCACGCTTTCATCCAGATGTCAATCCGTCATTATTTCGAACTGGAAATACCATTGAGAGTCCTTCCAAAATACTCGGACCAGTATGAGTGGACACGGCGCTGCCATGTCTGCCAGTAACGTAGACAGTCCGTGCGACTCATCTGGTGAACGCTGGCAGGGCTGCCATCTTGGTAACCAATCACAAGCAGACAACTATCAACCTGAAAACAAACATTTAAATGAACTACATAAAAAGTAAGACTCAACATTTATAAGACTGTCCACATGTTCTAAGTCTAAGCGAACTTCACAGGGATTAACAAGGCTTATTCTGAGGTTCATATCTCAGCCAAAACGTACTCAAGATACTGCATCATCCAAATAGCAATATAATTACATTGAATGAAACATTTGTGATGCCAGTTATGGAATGCCTCATAAGAAGGATCTCCTTTGTTCAGTTCAGCTTAGCTTGACTGGATTAATGAACTTGTTAGCTTTTCATGCATTTCAACAATGGCTGTTCAGTGTATGGGCATCAACCTCGAATAACCCCATGCCGACCTGCAGTCACAACCGGGGATGCCACTTGCACCCTTTAGCAGCATTGTGAAACGTGTTCTACTTTAGCAAGGGTAGAGTAAGAAACCCCTCTGTGTGAGTATCATGTCAAGGCAATTATAATGCTCTGAATAAAGGAGCCTGCATAAATGTCTAGTTACGGTCAATCATGCAGTCATCCAAATACTGTAATCACTTTCACATATCACATCTTGTACAGATTTACTTACCTCCCAGTATATTATAATCAACATAATTATATTCAACTTGACCTAGGTGGCATAATCAACTTACACCCACTACCATGCAGCGCGTGCACATTACATTACGAGAAGCATCTGTCCCTTCGACTGACCTCTGCTTGAAGAGTCGGCTGACTGTTATAGGCGCCGAGGTAAGCAGCCAATTGGACCGGATTGTCGAACGTCTGTCGAATGTTCGTCTTCGGTTTCTTCGAAGTCTTCCAATCTATGACGCACGTCTTTCCACTGCAGAACAAAAATAAGCTAAAGCCGAATGAACAGCAAAACTCAGAGACTGCGTTGACCGAATGTCAATGCATTAGCCTCTAACCAACGTCGTCTGATAATTGGTGCATGTAGCGAAAGCCATTACACAGGATGCAGCATCCCCACAGCAAGAACCAACTAACTCTCCCACTGCTTGCACTCTGACAGTGCCAGTCCCAAGCCAACATTATATGTAATGCAATCAAACATTTATATAGTGCCCCGTCAAGAGTTCCACTCTTACTCAGAGGCGCTCTCTGCACTGGCCTTAATGATGTTAAATTCGTCCATTTGTTATTTCCCAGGTGGAGGTTGTGACCAAGCAAACAAGTAAAAATATATCTAATAGCAAAACTATGCACAGTAAGCTGAAAAGAGTCATCAGTGATGGGCCCTTGCACGAGCATGGAACAACCAACGGACTCCTGTCGACAGCTGACAGATATCATGGATGTTCAGAGTCTCTGGGCCAAGTTGCTTCGATGAGTAGAGTGACAACTGGAGGAGGACGATGTTAACCATCATTGTTATCACACGGTGTCATTAGACTGAAATTACTACTACAACAACCAACCGATAGTTTGCCACGCAGTCCAGAATGCCTTTGTAACGAAGGATAGGATGCCGGACGGGCTTTTCCGTACACGCGACATCCGTTACATCGTCTAAGACTCTCTCCAGGCTCGTCCAGTGACCTCGGTTCGGCTCCTTCAGGTCGACGTCGGACTGACCCTCCAGGTGCTTCTGGATGCACAGGTGAAGATTTGTGCCATTGGAAAAGAGCTCTGAAATCAGCGGAAAACATCGAACTTCAAATCCGAGATATGGAAAACATATTTCCAAAGACGACAGCAATGAGAAAATGTTTATCATGATGATGATATTCGTTTATTTAGAAAGAACACAATCTGACAATAACGCAGAAATGCTAACATGAGTGACAGTGATCGGGGGGGGGGGAGGGGAGGTCGATGGGACCCCTCACTGTTTAGAGAGAGGGATACATAAGTTCTTAAGTTTGTCCCACCCCACATTTCTTACCCCTCTCATCGGGTGTCCCCCCCACCCGTCAAACGAAATCGCCATCTCTGCGTACAGCGGTGAAAATAATCATTGCATAATCCTGTCATCAAAGCTAGAGGCATTACGACAAAATATTAAAACGTAATGAGTAGAAACAAAATTTTTTCTTATTTTCTTCCTTGTATCGACCAACAGAAATTCCTGAAAATATGTAAATGACTGATTTTATGTTGGTCTACGACATGATTTCAGTAATATTATCAAAAACTGACTTCAAATGTATTAAACTGATTTTGAGCTTTTATGCAAAAATAATTTCTACCACTGTAAGTATAAACCACATAGTCATGTTAACTTCACCGTCAAACACCTCGCAAGCGAAACTGACCCTGTTTGTATCGATGGAAACCCTCTTCCCCGAGTTCCTCGATCATTTCCTTCTCCCATCTGTCCAGGAAGAACTTGTTTTCTGGTGGCATCGTTGCCTTCAGAATAGCAGAGATGCTTGGAAAACCGGCGTCTCTCAAGGCCGGCTCAACATCGGTAGAATTCCTTGCAGAGTCTGCAATTGTCCGTCGACCTCCTGTCGCATCCCACGCAATCGTGAACGGTGGAAATGCCAGGATCGACGACAGAAAACCCCCTGTACTAATAGTCTCCAAAGAACCCGAAACAGATTCTTCGCCATCCTTTGAACTCATTGAGCCACTTGATGACAGATCTGCCACATTGCTTAAGTTTTGGCAATCATTCTTAGAATCCCTCTGAAACTCGCTTGCAGGCGACACTTCGACGGGTCCTAAACTGGTAGAGGTCGACAGTGCGAATCTTGTGGTAGTTTGAGACGACGTGGAAATACAAGGGTCAGAAACCTCCTCGTAGTCGATCGTATCGTCAAAGGCGGCACGTTTCAATGCGACTTTTGCGTGTTTGACAATCTGTTCGACTTTACTCTCTGCAAGCTCAGACGTCTGATTCGAGATTTCAAGGTCCTCCTCAACCTGTTTTGTGCCATTCAATGTGGATGCCAGCGAACCTTTCTCCACTAATTTCTTCACTTTTGGTTTAGCTGGTTCTTTCTCCTTATTTGACACTGATTTCTTTGGTTTCTTTTTGCTATTTATGACTGGTCCATAAATGCTTTCCGTTTCCTTAGCCCACTCAATCAGTGGCTGCAACTCTGCCTTCGTCCATTTCTTATTTCCCAGGCCGAGGCTGCTGCCAAGGGATAAAAATCGATGAGAAATGCCCGACAGAGGAGCTCGCCTCAACAAATGCCACATTGGTAGAAAGAGCAGTCTCATTACACCTATTCGTAAATAAAATAACACACAAGATTATGTTTGCTACATCCTAACACAATTTTCTATGCTAATAAAATTCTTAAATTGACATAGTATGCAAGTCCCTTGAATATCACCACCTTCATCGTAATCTGAAAAGGAGCTCTTGATCCTATGTTGATTCCGTTCCTTCACCATCCTATGACCATCCTAACACCTACCAATAAACCTGTGACTTATGGATTTCATATAGCGTCGATTTAAACTACATCTGAACATTCATGCCATCTGTCAGCTGTCAGCGAGAATCAGTTTGTTGGTTCCACGCTTGTGCGTGGGTCCACCACTGGTGACCGTTTTCAGCTTATGTGCTTATTTTGCCAACTGATATGTATTATATTCGATCATGTCACATTTCACATCATTTAGGTCAGCGCAGAGAGCGCTTCTTCTAAGGGACACTATATAAACGCTCGATTACATTACATTATGATTTAGTTTGACTACTTGTGTGATATAAAATCTAAATTTGAATTTGGTCTTTTACCTCTGAAGTTGATATCTAAGCAGAACAGAGTTATTTCAAGGTGCAAAGACTGAAAAACAGCATGAATAACCAATAAATGAAGAAGTCGACAGTTTAAACAAAGTTCAAAACAGAGAGTATGTGTAAACCATCGATGGTGTAAACACTGTCATTTAAAATGTTTATAGCGCAAGACTTTACAGAACACTTGCTTTGCAGTTTGCAAACGCCCCGCTACGAATTGCACTGTGAGCACTATTGCATGGCAAAATGTTTATAACTCGGACAAGAAGACACAGATTTTATGCCATTTGGAAGTGGAACACTGAGTAAAACAATGGGCTAACGGGCAACGAACACGCGTATTGACGGCATTTCTATTAATCGTGCCAGCATTATCATAATTTTGCCATCTTCCCGCGATGCTAGCAATTAAACACGGAGCAAATATTTATTTTAAATAAAATGCACTCGTTACTGGTCTTAACAAGTCAATTTTTGCAAAATTATCGACCGATATGTCGGGAGGTTTCCGCGTATGTGTCAAAAATCATAGCGCAAAACAATTAATTTTAGCGCGAAAGAGTTGTTATGGCTACCGTTTTGGTTTGTACTTCCGGCACGGTGTGTTTTGATTAGTTTCTATATATTTTACTTAATTAGTTTCTCTCGGAACTTTACTATTTTGTGTTCCCTTGATGTTTCAAGTAAATGGAAATTTAATAGGCTGCAATAACATGTGGGATACATAAAATGTGAGCGATGATTAAATGATGATTGCTTATCTTTGATCTGCGCTGATTTATATATGAGTTTTTACTGTGTACTTAGCTTTAAGTTGCCTTTTATAGATTTCGGAGCTTATGATTGCCTGTGTTGAGTTTTCTCTTGTGTCCAGTGTTTAGTGAATTGTATGGTTGATATTTTGTTGTGATCTGTGGCGTAATTTAGATTTGAAACCTGGTCAGAAGAATGTCATCTGCTATGTCTAGTCTAAAGAAGATGAAGAAGAATCCATTGCCAAGGTGTGAGTCAAATTTTATCATTAGTGGTTTTTGCCAATTTCCTATTTTCATGAATGAATTACAGGAATATTGGAATATATCAGTATGATTGGTTTAGCATCATCAACACAAATCGGATTTAAACATCTTGCAAATGATCATCCATTTGTGCTGGCATCCTGTGGACAAGAATTGAGAGCAGGAGTGAGTCCTTCATTTGGCTGCATGACTGATAGGTATCCCTAGGACTGGCCGCATCTCTATCTGTATGCGTGATGTCCTTCGCTAGCTACCTTTCCCACAGCGTACTGCATACAGGGTTTCTGCCATGGCTTGGCGCTGCCTCTGTGACACTGCCCCTTTTTATCCTCAGGAGCTGTGTCGACCTGTCACTGCCAATGTCGGTCGAAGGTCTCTCCAATCTACTACTTGGTAAAATTTGACTATCCCCTTTGCCCGTACTTCTATCATGCAGAACCGGTCTTTTGCAGTGGTAGGTTCAACCACACAGAATGGGTTACTCCAAGGCTTCATGTTCTGCCCAAAACCTCCTATCTATATTCTATGCATTACTGAAAACTGCACTTTTTGGCCATAGTCGGACTGGGAGCACCTTTCATTAGATATCTTGAAGGGGCACTATATTAAGTTTCATTGATTGATTAATTGATTGATTGATTGCTTGATCTGAACGATACCAAAAACAAATTTTGTCAGACACAGCGTGATACTTGGTTGCCCATGTTGAGGCGACCCGTGCTGAATTTATGTATGCAAGACGTCAGTCATAGTGGTATTATTAGATTTTTATTGCTTGATATTTCAGCACCGTACCATTTCGAAATGCGGCAGCCACAAATCCAGAAATTTCAGGTTCATATGTCTCCTATATAAATCTATTTTCGTCATTCTAAGCATTTATATAGCGCCCTTAATGAACCTGTTCATGAGCTCTCTGTGTCCAGCTGAAATTAAAGAAAAAAGACTTTAGTGATTTGTTAAAGACTGTTGGTTTGACCACAAATAAATAGCAGAGCTCAGATGGATGGTCATTCCAGATGGAAATACCCACAAGCGAAAGGCACGATGTTTCCTAAGTGAGCCTTAGAACTAGAGGCTGCCCTTGTTACTTAGATGGTTACTTTGCGAATTAGATTGAATGTGAGATGACAATTGAGATGATATCTGTGTTCTAGATGAGAATCGACTTTTGGAAGAGGTGACAACATTGATGACTTCCACTCGATTGAAAGACCTTCACACCCAATCTGTCATCAACATCGGCCAGAAATCGACCAGCCGACGAACCTCTACGGACACTATGAATGGTAACAATCAATTGATCAATCAATCGATCATTCAATCAATTGATCATTCAATCAATCATTCAATCAATTGATCATTCAATCGATCATTCAATCAATCAACTACTAGCTACAACTAATTACCTCTTCTTTTCTGTTCATCTGTTGCATTTATCTCATTAAACTAATAATGATGATAATAATAATATTATAAATATTTACTTTGATTCAATTCAAACTGATGACAAACCATAGTATGATTACTTAACATGGTAGTAACATATGATAACAAGTCTAACAGTAGTCGAACTTAACTGTATGGCAGCCTGAAATGCGGCCATCTGTACTTCTGCTCATTTTAACAAAGCCACCTAGAGAATGGAAGGATTAATCAACCCTATGGGTATGCTGATGACACGAATTTGAATTAATTAAAACTCTAAGGAGATAAATGTTACATGCATTAATGCTTCTGCTTTATGAGTGAAGCCATATAATATACAACTACACTTATGATTATGACTCTGTGGTCGTTGATGCCCGTAACTTTGTCTGTAGCTCCATCGGACCACGAACTGATGATGCTGATGACAAACAGGATTAAGAGTCTTGAGACTCGACTCCAGTTTCAGGGCCAAGAGTTGACTGATCGAGTAAGAAACAGCTTCTTCTTCTCGTACATGTTAAAATCGTTTAGAAAAAGAAGAGGTTTTGCATAACATGGTAGACAAAACTAATTATTTAAACATGAAATGTAGTTTGCATCATAAAAGAGAAACTCTGTGCAATTCAGTATTTGCTAATGTGTCGACCTATTTCTGTGGTTCTTGCAAATTCCTTTTGTAGATTCTCAAGCAATTTATTTGTTATAGCACATGCTATGATAATGGTGCTTTAGAAGTTATTAGATTTAATTAGGCTTAATTAGATTAGATTTGTTTGCTCTGGTTTAAATTCAGCTGTGAATTTAGGACAAGAAGATCAAAATTCTGGAAGACAAACTGAAGATTTTAAAGAACTCACGAGGTAACAAATCATAAAAGTGAAACTCTGTGCAATGGGTTCTTTCAACTCAAGTAGCTTCTTAGGTCATTTTTCACTATCTTCTGCTAGTTCCTTTAAATAAGTATTTGCTCAGTTTGTGATTTTTGTGGATTTTTAAGAAAACATGTATTTGTTGATTGACATAAAGGTTTGCTGGTTTTAAAATAAAATTCATCCAAACTTTAGGGAAATACCTCTATTTCTAACTAGTCAATTACGATTTTTCTGTAAACCATGATGCGGCCTGTCATCTGGCAAGGTATTTAGTATAATAAACTAATAGCATCATCATAATTGTCTCTATTTAACACTTTTCCAGTCTGCATGGCTTGGTCTTTCGTTTAGTGGAAGGAAGTTCGAAGAAGCTGAACCAGTTGGAGAGAAAATGTCTTCTGCTTCAGCAACAGGTTTACGAGATGGAGGCAAGTTTTGGATCTTACAGAACTATACTTTATAGTTACTAGAGCAATCTTAATTTCAGGGCATTGGGTATATATGACCAATATGCTTCAAATCCTTTGGTTTATGATGGGAAGTCTCTGTATTGTATTGTAAGAGAGTCATTGTCTTTGATATCCTGTTTTTAAGTTGTCATTGTCTTTGATATCCTGTTTTTAAGTTTTCATTGTCTTTGATATCCTGTTTTTAAGTTGTCATTGTCTTTGATGTCTAGTTTTAAAAATATTATTGTCTTTCATGCTTTGTTTAGAGTTGTTATTATCTTTTATGCTCTGTTAAAGTTGTCATTGTCTTTCATACCTTGTTTTTATGAAGTCTTCGTCAGAACTCGATATTAAAAGCTGGTTTCTTTACCGAAAAATTTTCTTCATCGATCTTTAGGGCTCTTTTTCTCTCGATAGTCAACTAGAGGGAGGAACGAAAGAATGGAAGAAAGAACGAAGGAAGGAAGTAAGGTGTGCAGAAGATGCTATGGATATAATCCTGCCTCAGCAGTTCAGTAATGGAAGTTCAAACTGATGATGTGTTTCATTCATAGGGATTTCTGTCCGACTATGGAATGATTTGGGTGGGAGACAAGACCAACCCAGATTCTGACGTCTACTTGGACGAGGATGACGTCAGTGAGTCTGGAGGAAGGGCTGAGATACAGGAACTGCTCGATTCGAAATCCTCGAGAGTCTGGAAACCGGCCGAATCCGTCGCAGATGGTGAATTTTCAGTCGACTACGACCTCTTCACCCGGAACATCAACGAACTGAACGCAGTCGCGGGGGATGGAATCGCGAGGATTCATCGAACGGCAGATGGCGCCAGGCTCAAGGTCTGTGTGACTGTGATTATTCTCCAGCCACAGTCATCACTCAGTAGTTTCAGGTTTTCAACACTGTTTGATGACATGAATCATTTGTGTCACCCTCCTCCTCTTTCTATGCTTGGGACTGGCACTGTGAGAGTGCGGTGAACAGTGGGGGAGTTTTCGTCATTCAGTTATTCATTAGAAGACTTCTATGTTGCCCATTCGACAAAACATCTCTGGTCAGAAGGTTTACACAAAGACCTAAAAGCCCAGACCCTTACAATATGATGTAATGTAAATCTTCTACATTTCTCACCCAATACAGATACAGAAGTCATGTCAGGAAGACCAGCTAAATCACCAGTGCTATATAAAATCAAGACATCTGTTTGTACTGTGACGCAGATGCCTGATCCAGTTCAGCTCACGGTCTACTCGAACGGTCTTCTCATGTTCAACGGACCGTTCCGGCCATTCTCCGATCCGCAGACCCGCGACCTCGTCAGGGACATCTTGGACGGATACTTTCCGTCAGAGCTGCAGGGTCGATTTCCAGAAGGCGTTCCATTCAAGGTTAGTTCCAATTCATAAAGCGCATCTCTGAAAGATGGTCGTGAGAAGCAATGCACCTTCACATAAGCAATACCGCATCAGATAACATGGTTGAGTTGAATCTTTGGTGCTCAGCACTATAACCACTACAGTATCAAGCACCAAGAACAATAATTATGCCTAGCAACTTGTCTTTTGCGTTTCTATCCAGTGCTGTTAAATTCTTCTAAGAAATCTAAGAAGTTTATGAAGTAACTTAATTTTTTTGCACAAACTGCTCCTTTGTCAAATGCCTCCAGGAAAGGAATATTTTCAGAACATCATTATTATAGTATTGTAATTTGAAATTTTTTAATTTATTTGCTCATTCATTCATTCACTCATTTGTGTAGCTTCTTTAAGGAGAGCAGTTGCTTGTTTTTATGTCGAATGGTTTGCTGTAGTTTTCAGATAAGCGTAATGTCATCTTCAAGAACAAAAGGTCAGAGGTTTTTCAGGGCGAAGGTCAAATGCTAGGTGGAGATACCAGTCGGTCACGTCTTGTCCCATCTTCTGCTTCGAAGGATTCAAAATCGAGAAGATTGGAAGATCTTCCGGTCGAAACAGAAATTCCAGGTGAGATATTCTTAATGACAGATGCATAAGAAATGAAGTTAACTGGGAAAAATAATAATTTTTTATCCCTCATTTTGTGCCTACATCCATTACGACTGTCTTCCTGTCCATTTATTTGTTCATTCATTCATTCACTCGTTCAGTCGTTCATTGACATCTATTCAGCCAGCCATCCATCCATTATTTTTTAGAATTTATATAGCGCCTCACCACTATGTGCATTAAAATTACATTGCATTTACATTGACGATACATTTACATTCACAATACATTTATTTTTGCATTAACTTTTATGTCAATGGGTATTTCCCGTCAATGCTACAAGGCCGATTTCCCAGCTCAGGTTACGAAATTGTATTCTGCGGAGATAGAATTGTAGTTGATTATGTGTTTAACGTAGTTCATCTTTTCTTATTTTAGGTAGGAAACTGACCATGGAGCAGTTCCTCAGCAAAATTCCTAAATCGGTTGTGAAGAACGGAAAAGTGATCGACATAAGGAACTCTCTGCAGGAAAAGATCACGGTCAGGGTTGTCTGAGTATCTTGTTCTGGTTATGGTAATTGTAAATTTATATAGCACCTCTTCAAGAAAGACTAATTGGAGTCATTCCTGACCTAACACAATGAAACTGCGATTGGACTGTAGAGGTAGGGAAAGGATGAGGAGGAGGATTTATGTCGCAGGTTATTAAGCGGATTTTTCCAGGAGGATGGAGTGACCACAGCATAATTCCTTCTGTTCCAGAATTACAATGTGGATCAGACATGTTAAAATCGATCTGGAAACAATTAGTTTTTATATTTATTTTTGAGAATGTCTAAACATAATGGTATAAAATGAGGGATTATATTTACTTTTGGTAAAAACAGAATTTTCATTTCAAATTTGAAAGGAAAAGATTGACTGAGGAAGTATTCACACGACCTTCAGTGCAATTGCAGAGCAACGTTGTGTTCTAGGTGCTTTGCTGTGGTCTGCTGTTGCGTAGTGAACATGTGCACTGAATTTTGTCTTAGGGAAACGATGCAAAGACTGGTTCTGGAATTGTGACGATCATCGATACTCCTCCACTGCGCGAAATCAAAGGAAGGTTTGCATCCATTGATTATTATGCTCTCTCCTCAATCTATCTGGAACTAGAAGAGGATTTGTCTGCATTGCTAAACGTTTTCACTTAATCACAGTAGAACAATTGGAGTCTCTTAAATGCTTGCCTGGCAAAAGTCGTGTGTGTTTGGACCTCATGGTTGAAGGACTTGAAGCTATTGACCTGCTGTGGGACGGAATTGGTGGCATTCAGGACAATGGCTTTTTATTCATGCCTGTTTAGCAGGGCCTAGAATGGCATGTTTTCTTACAAATAGTGTGTATGTTTGACATTGTCGAGACTCTAGGGTACAGTTAACATGTCTGGAGTGTGCAGTTAACATGTCCTGGAGTGTGCAGTTAACATGTCTGGAGTGTGACATTTCTCTTATCAGGTCAAGCACAGTTTGGAAGCATTTGGAAGTGTGTGCAGTCGACTTATATAAGTATTTTGGGCACTATTTACCACTATATAAGATAATATGAGATGACATTGCAGTAGATGACATTACACAAGATGACATTACATGAGATAACATTACACGAGATAACATTACATGAGATAACGTTAAATGAGATGACATCACATGAGATAGCATTTACATGAGATAACTCCTTGTAAATGTTTTTCAGACTGGAGCTCGACGAGTCAGAGCGTCCACCGAGCAGTCGACAGATCACAACTCTGCGAATAAAGTCGGAGCTCGGAGACCAGACTTACATCCTGAAGATGCGCTTCACAGACACGATTGGCGACTTACGAAAGTACCTCAACAAGGAAAGGTTGGATATCACACGCAGCGGCATTCGGAGGCTTAGAAAAAATTATATTTATCAGTGTGGTTGTATTTGATATGGCTTTCATGTGTAGTCTAGTGGTTAGCGTGCTTGACTGTCGATTGAGAGGTTTGGGGTTCAAGTCCCAGACAGAGCAGAATTTTTTTAAAGGATTTCTTCTTTGTATTTGCTTCTTTGCCAACTCAGCTGCTATGACGCCTATGAGGCCAGTGACTGTACGACCCTACACTGTTGGTGAGAGAGGAGATGGCGAGAGAGATGGCTGGCCAACTACTGTCATATGTCAAGGGGTTAAGAAATGAAGTCGTTGTTGCCTCAGGTCTAGCCTAAGGGTCGACTTTTTCGGATTCAACTCTAAAGCAGAAAATATAGGAACTGAAAATAAAGTCTTAGATGCTTAATGTGATATGATGAATTGCTGTCTTGAAGACATAGATCATCTGTACCATAATCGCTACATGGTAGCTCAGCTATAATATGAAGTGAGATTGTTATTTACAATAGTTTAATCTTATTGTAATGTATTCGTACATTTATATAGCACCATTGGGTTCGTGGGTGAGAGTTCTTGGTCATGTTTTTCCAGAGGACCAAGCAGATCCAGCTACAAGATCGTCTCTGCCTTTCCAAAGATCGTGTTTGATGATGACCGAGCCACATTGCAGCAGTCCGGTCTCACGCCAAACGCCACACTTCATCTACTCGCTACAAACTGACGTAAGAGACTATTTCACTGTTATGAGTCGTGACTACGATTTAGGTGGATACTACATCTATTATTTTCTTCACACTGTTCATAATGTCAGATCGGCTGCGAATTAAATGACGTTTAATTTAGTTAATGTTTACCGTCTGGACTTCAGATGATTGGAGTTCTTGCTGTCTATTATTGTCCGACCTCTGACCTCTGCCAAAGACTTGGTTTCCTTGTCACTGACTGTCTGTTATATGGAGCATTTTAGACTCTCGTCGGCCTTTTGTGTATTGCGTCGAAGGTATATTTTGACTCGGAACTGATCGCAAGAATGTTGTGCGTCCGAGCAACTTGTTGATGTTGAATGTGTACTGGATTTACTGTGCGTTGACTAACGTAAATGTAATGCAAGTGTATAGTGTAAGTGTAAGTATAGTGTAATGTAAATGTAGTGTAATGTAAATGTAATGTTAATGTAACGTTAATGTAACGTTAATGTAACGTTAATGTAACGTTAATGTGATGTAACTGTAATGTAACACTGTAATGTAAATGTGATGTAGATATAGTGTAAGTGTAACGATAGCATAACTCTTAAATTACTGAGTGTCCACTAAGGCCATGTCAGGAGACCAACTTATTCAAGAGCACCATGCCAAATTAAGTCTGCAATATCCAGGCTGCTTTGTTCATTCTGGTTGGTATACGAATTTGGGAGGTCCAGTGAGATAATAGGTTGACACTTTCTCCTATTTAGCGGATCACCACCTGCGCTTCCCTGCCCGCTTCCAACGCCTTCACTTGAATGATCTAAATATCTGAGTCAATGATCCGATCCATCAGATCCCAGTATCACCGATTGATTCGATCCATGAACCGAATGATTCGATCCATGAGATGGTGAAGCTGCCTTGTAGATGGTACGATATACGAAGCGTTTGTGTGTTGTATGCATTGGTCTATGATCCAACGAGTCCCATCAGGTCTTTGTATCCTGGGATGATCGATCCGATCCAAGAGATGAGCAACTGCTGTGGACTCTGTTCCGTCGTCTCAAACATCTGGATCATCTCCTCTGAGTAGAAAAGACCTGAAGAAATCATTTAAACATTGATGGCCGATTAATAAGAGATGACCAACTGATTGGTTGGCTAAGCAATGAGTGACTGACTACCTAATCGATCGACCGATTGATTGACTGATTACAGTTTTAATTGTTTGATTGATTGACTGATTTATTAATTAACTGTTTGACTGATTAATTGAATGATTGATTGACTGATTGATTATTTAGCTGCTTGTTTGAGTGATTGATCGACCGACCGACCGACCGACCGACCGACTGACTGACTGACTGATTTTGAGTGGTAGCCCAGGTATAGTTCGTGTCAGTTTTGTCCTTCCCAGCCAGAATGTAGTATAAGTGATGTCTTATTAGGCCAGGCGCCTATAGGCTACTTGTACTAGGGAAGACCGCTTAAGCGGCGCAGAGTATCCCCTTAAAAGCTGTTTCAATAATTATTATTGTTGCTGATTGTCCTGCTTAGACAGTCTCCTTACCAGCGATGCAGGCGGTTATGAAACAGGAGATGTTTGCCTCGAAGAAGGTTCTAACCATGTTGACAGCAGACGCGTTCAGTCTGTCTGGAAAGAGGGCGCGAAAGATTCCGATGCCAATTGCGATGGAGGAGAGGCTGCTGAACCCACACAGGGCATACGTCACTATCGCCTGGTCACGAGCCTAAAATATCAGCGTTTGTGCAAATTAATAACATCGTTAGATTTTGACCTGCGTTTGTGTAACTTGATAAGCCAAACAAAATATAACCCCCACCTCTCCTATACGAATAAACTATCATAATTATTAATTGTCGTTGTATCATTTCAGCACTTCGATTGGCAGACTTTAGTTATTAGGCCTTTAGACCTCTTGGCCTGTTATAATCGGCGCTGATAATACTTCAATGCCGACAGGCCTTGATGAAATGGACCATGTTTCGAAAACAACTGGGACGGGAAGTTCAAATTCTAGCAACAACCATGGACTCCATGACATTGTAGGCCTACTGTGCCCATCTTTATAGCATTTGCGAACAAACTGTGACTTCGTGAATGTTGGTGGACATAGGCCTAATTATACATTATAGGCGTATGCTCAGAAACCTGCAATAAAACTCTGTGTTATAGTTCTCCTCCAGAGGCGGCGATCTCGCTTGACAGGTGGGGGGGGGCACCCAATGAGGAGTAGGAAATGTGGGGTGGGGAACACACGTATAAATTGTCCACCTTCTGTAAAAGGCTGGGGGACTTGTCCTCTCGACCGGTCGACCCCTCCCCCGGGATCGCCGCCTCTGGTCTCCTCAACAACAGGTTCGAGTATGAGCTTTCTAAGCCCAATAGTTTAATGGAAATCATAAGAAAGGTCATATAAAAATGTTCTTCAATAGACCTATAACCCGAATTCAATTCGTAGTCGTTATTGGCTTTAAATGTTTGGGTTAGTTTGAGATTTTTCAAATTTAATTGTTTAATGGAGATCAGAATAAACGTTCGAATAAAGATATTGTCTCAATTTACCCGAATTATGGGTCCTAATTGCTAATTTATATCTGCAGTTGTTGATTGGTGACCACTAATTAGGCCTACATTGTAGCTGTTATGCTTACGTTTAGCTTTCCGTCGTTGGCGGATTTTCCAAGTTCTTGGTAGGCGAGTATCTCAGTGGCAAAGATCTTATATCCGATCAGTTTTGCCGCCTCTTGACACTCATTCATATCGATGCCAATCATCAGAGCAATTGGCCACATTACATAGGAACAGATCAACTAAAAGAAATGTCAATTAAATTGACACGTCAATCAGAAGAACTAAACTACAGCCAACCTGCCAATCAATATCCGACCTGCCAATCAATATCAAACAGTCAGTAATTTGCATGTTCAGTGATTCCACTGCTTGGTTCCACAAAAGACATCTAAACAGGCCTATGGCTATTGAAATCTGCCAAAACGTCAGTCAAACTAACATCTGAGAGTCAGATTTAGTGAGCCCATTATAATCATTAGACAGGTATATATGTATATTGTACATGGGTGGTGGCAAATGGTGTTTATATAGAATTGAGTTGAACAATAGACGTGTGCGATACTATGTTGCACATCCAGTGGTTAGTATAATTAACACGAACGATGGAGGCGAATTTCGAGCACGTGATTACCTCAAAGCTGAGTTCAGGGAAGCCTACCCTCCCTCCGAGCCAAGACAGAGTGGCGTTGATGAAGGCGAGGATCGACATGAAGGCGATGTAGCCAGCAACGACGACCGAGACTGTCTTGGCAGCAACAGCAGCTCCACTGGCACCAGCCTCGAAGACATTAACCTCCTCGCTAAGTTAAGACAAGACTCGGAAGTCAAATGAGTCGAGGAAATATAACCATCCTATTGGTTGATGGATTGGCCTACTTAGAAGAGTCTGTCTGAACTGACCCAGTTGTTGAACGACTGAATGAAGCAGCGAAACACGTTACAATTGTCTCTGGAGTATAGACAACCCATACGACATGACGCAGCGCCCGTGAATAAGCATATGCTCTGCGCTTACCTATATAGAGGTGTGCTTTTAGAGATTTGAAGTTTACGATTGGGGAAAGGGCATTTTTTTGGGTTTGGAAGAACTTACGCACAATATGAAGATTCTTGATGAAGAGTAAGATCTCAAAAGAGCGATGGATTAGTGTAAGAATTAAGAACTCGAGGGTCTATTCCGAACAGATGCAATGTCTAATCGAACAACCCTTAGATGTTTAGCTGGACTGATATATCAGTAATATCACCTATGAATGTAGGAATATATGCACAGGTGTTTGATTGCACTTTGCACAGGTGTAAGTTTACCTTTTCGTCAGCTGAATTTGTTCCATGTCTTTGGTTATGGACTTCTGTGTTTCGGGATAATTGAGCTTGCAGATGGCGATCGTAGCAGGAGCGGACATGACAGCAGCCGACAGAAGATGCTGGGGAGGAGCCTAGCAACAGAGACACACACACTCATGGCTCTATACAGAGGCAGAGATTAAAAGAGGTGATCAATCTGTATAAAGAAGAAGAAGAAGCTGTACTGTTTCGCAGAAATTACGTACTTATGCCCTTCATTTCCATTTATTGGGTCTCGGAATTCAAAAAGGTAAACACAGCATCCTAGAAATTAAATGTTTCTCGATCTGTTTTGCTTTTGGCCTATCCACGACTTTATTGGAACTAGATACAAGCTTAATAATGCTTGTATTTAGAGGGTTAATAACGAAGCTACGAACCCCAAACATGACGAAGAGAGCGAAGACAAATCCAGCGACCGTTGCATGGCTTCCAACGTGGAAACAGTTGTACTCGGAACGAGTCAGTTTTTCCAGATAGTGGCGCAGCATCAATATCGTATCCATCTGGAATAGAATAACGGTCAGAGTAATTGGGTGGATGACGATGGATAGAGAAGGAATGGATGGATGAGCGAATTGATTGATTGATTGATGGGTGGATGTTCGATGAATGCCTGGAAAAGGCTGGAGGAATCAAGTTATGGACTAAAAAGCAATTTAATTTTCTTTTAATTATCCTCAAACTAACGCAGAACCCAGTATGGTTACAAAACGGTATAAACGCGGACGATCACAAGTTATTACAGGTGTCGAATTCAACTGTATACATGCAAGGTCTAGAGCACTGCATGCACATCCTATTTGACCAACGCAGCCGCCTAGCGCATGGAAGGACCAGTCTATAACCTTCTGGATTAGTGGGAATTGATTTTGCTACCTTTACTGCTCTTCACGCTATTTGGCCCCTCGTGTATCGACATCTTGAGCCCTGATTAGGTCTACACAAACAATGTATGGCAATGTTGGCGTTAGATGCACTGTTGCTGAGCCACTTACTCCACTGAGGAAGATGTTGGCGGCCGTGCTGAAGGACTCCACTGCCGTCGTTCCCATGGTAACCTGCATCAACCAACCCATCTTGCAGACGGCCCACTGCGTCACTCCCCAGTAGTAGAGAACGGACGTCACTGCCCCCATGTAGATCAACAGCGGCATACCCTACAATCGCAAAAGAAACAGACGTTGAGTCTGATGAATCTGCTGAAACATGGCAGTGAAGAATCAATCGTAATGAATAAAGGGACATCCGGGTACTCGGCAGGATAATATTGAACGTATAATCGCCGAAAAGTTCATCGAAATTTTCGCTACTAGTCCTATACTAAATTATCTTCCTTCGAACACATTTTATTTACACTGCAAACTAAGTCGTATTATTTCGTTAACAAAAACACACGCGACTACTGATTTATCCTTGAAAAGTCCCGGATGTAGGCTTAGTCAAACACATAATCTATGTTAATGACCCAGTTCTCGGCGGCTTCATACCCCTTCCATATTAGTCCCACGTCGAAGCTAACACTTTCTCTGAAAACGAAGGGAGACGAATTTGCTCGATATTAGAAATCGAGGGCTAAACCGTTTCCACACGTTTCAGTGGAATTGACAGAGTGGCGTTTGAAGCGAAAGTGAGTTCAAGTGACTCTTACCATGAAAACAAAGGGATGTAGGATGAGGAAGGGATCTCCAAAGACAACGGCTGCTCCTTCGAAGGCAAACTGGACGAAAGCGACGATCTCACTGGATATGAACTTGACGGCGATGTAGCCATACTCCCAGCGAAGAACAAGGATCGCCATGACGAACTGCATGGCAAATCCCCAGACGACTGGACGCCATATCACCTGCAGACGGACGAAACCACTTTTAATTAGGCAGATTCATTCGTAATCATGAAAGAGCGCTACTCTGAGGCCAACACAGAGCACACCAGTTGAACCCATTCGTACTGTAATAGTTAGGTTCTTCTATTGCAGCCAGGCCATGAATATCTCAAGGAACCTTTTGTCGATGGGCTCAGGATAACCATAAAATATAGATCTTCCATAATTATTGGAATGCGAGCCTCATCTTTATTATTATTGTTATTATTATCATTATTATTGTTATTGTTATTATTATCATTATTATTGTTATTGTTATTATTATCATTATTATTGTTATTGTTATTATTATCATTATTATTACTATTACTATGTCACATATAGTGTTATTCATAATTGGAATTGCCAACGGATCTGTTATCATGCTATCTGGGTCGCCGCTTGTCAGTGGATTGTAATCTTGACATGGTGCCCTGAAAAGCCACCGCATTGAAACGTTGGATCAATGCCGACAAGTTCTGGAAAGGGAAGTTTGTCTCTCGGGTGTCACCGGTAGTTGTCGAAAGTCGGCGTCCAGTCTCAGACAGAAAGGCGAGGCCCTCACTCTTGAGGGGTCCGAAGGTTTCTATAGCGATTGGAACAAAAGTGTATTTCTTCTCTAGCTCAGAATATTTTGTGTGTTTCCTTGTGGCTGCTATCTCCACCGCTCCTCCAGCTGTGGAAGCTGTCTCGGGGATATAAGAAGCGGCCACTGTGTCCACCACATTCGCGTTCCAAAGTAAGGCCAACACTCCACGGTATCAGGGTCTGCCCGTCCAATTATTATTATTTTTATTTACATTATTTACATTATTGTTATTATTTATTTTTATCAATATTTATTATTATTATTATTATTATTATTATCATCATCATCATCATCATCATCATCATCATCATCATCATCCTCGTCATCATCATCATCATCATCAATTTTATTATTATTATTTTTATGGGCGTGCTTAGGCTAATCGATTATTAAAGAAATTAATGTTGTTCAGGTTTTCATCAGAAACCGCGGCAGAAGCATATTAATTAATTGTCTAGTACCAATTAGTAATTACTGCAACTGGTGCGACAAATTGAAGAGTGTCTCCAGACATGAACGACGGTTGTTCCAGAATCCAGTAAAAAAAACTATTGACTCAACATTCTGTCAGCCAAAGCTCAATCCTGACAATGCGGGGTGGCGATTTAAAGATAGTTACCCTGTGTGTGTGTGTGTGTGTGTGTGTGTGTGTGTGTGAGAGAGAGAGAGAGAGACAGACAGACAGACAGACAGACAGACAGACGGACACAGAAACATAGAGAGAGAGGGAGAGACAGAGAGAACCAGAGAGAGACAGAGAGACATATATACAGATATACAGAGAGACAGAGACAGAGAGACAGAAACAGAGAGTCAGCGACAGATAGAGACAGACAAACAGAGACAGAGACAGACAGAGAAAGAGAGTCTCACCCTGTCCGGATGTCGTGATGTCAAGTAGGTGATGAGGGTAAAGAAGACGAAGCCAGAGAGTGACTGAAGTTGTTTGATCTCCTGGATGACTGACAGACTCAAGTAGAGAACAACAATGATCGACAGTGACGGATAGAGAAACCTAGACATACATACATGTATATATGCAGACATACAGGCAGAGATATTAATACGTCCAAAGTTAAAGCCTCATAATTATAGGGATCTATCGACTGACTGGTTGGGTGAATAGGCGCCTTGATAGGTAAACGAACCAAGGGCTTGGCTTTGCCCCAACTTTGATGATGATTCTAACTCTTAATCTCTACATTTCTGGACTACAATTCCCAAACTCCTTCCCATCTTCCTTCTTCCATTATTTCTCTGTATATTTTAAAACTATGAGTACACTTTATTGAACCGCTTGCAAGCGCAAGTCGGGAACATCATATATAAAAAAATCGAAGAATAACAATCAATCACAATAAGCAATTACAAAACAGACGTCTTAACTGGGAGCTGTGAGAAAGTAAAGAGAACCTAAGAAAGTGAACAATAGAAATAGAGTCATTTGAACAGCATTTGGAGGATAATCATAAAACCAAAGATATCCTGATAAGGATGCAAATTAAAGTCATCCATGAAGATGATAACTAAGGTTGTTTGACTGGTGAGCGAAAAAATTGTCCGACGTAGGCCTTATGCATATGACCAATAGACGTAGGCCTACATAACTATGTTCCAGCTAAATCCTTTACAATTGGCATATCACGAATTAATTTGCAGGTAGGCCTCTAAATAGAGGAACGATGATCAGGTATACATTGCATAAGAAATTATTTGCATACATATATTTACCATTTGATGATGTGCCAGTGTTTGGAGAGAAAGTTTCCGATAGGTTGGAAGACGTTTCTATAGATGGCGTCTCCGTAGTGATCTCTTACGTAGGCGTAGACGAGCCCAGCAGCGGTGAGACTGGTGAGGACGATGAGTGCGATCGACATATCTACGCTGTAGACGAGAGCGAAACTGAAGTAGATCGTGTAACCAACAAAAAGGAGAAAAAGAATCATTCGAATGATCCCAGTCTTGTGTTGCCTTATCGCATCCATCGTCATCTGAAAGTTATCCAAAACACTGCAGCCCATGTGGGTTGTACACGAGTCCCTTATGGGTATGAACGTCCCATAATAAATAGGGTTCGACGCGGGCATGCCTGCAAGGCAGTGAGGTGATTTATTGAATCCAATTCAACGATTGACCTTCTTTATGCACGGCGACCAGTGCTTGTCAAACCCTTAATGTTGAAGCCCGATGGCTAATTGGTTAACTTAGCTAGCCTTGCTACTGACTGGTGCTTCTCCTCTTTCACATGCTAACACCTCCACTGCATGCACTCTCAGTGCCAGTCCCAAGCCTGGATGAAGGAGGTGGGCGACGTTAATGGTCTTTGTTATCACAACGAGTCGTTAAACCCAAACTGCTAAATTAACTGTTTTATTTCATTATTTTGTCCCTGCTTATTTGCTTATTGAAACTATATACATACACTTGTTATTGGCGTATGTCTTAAAATGGTGTTTCTTAAGCTATCTTGTCAGAGTCATTTTCTATCGTGCTCGTAATTTACTATTTAACTTGAGCATGATCAAAATTGTAATTTCAGTGTCACCTAGCAGTCTGCGGCCAGGTAAACAATCACTTAAGTCTCAGAACACATTTCGAAGAGTGCAGGCACTCACTGCGAATCTACCTTTACTCGCTCACCTGTTGCATTTGTAGGATGAAATTCTTGTTTGTCCTGTGAGAAGCGGACGGTTTGTTGTCATGGAAACTTTCCTCAGCATCCATCGCCGCATCCGGATCTTCCGTTACCCAAACTGGTCGGATGACTGCATCTTGTTGAATCGGTTTGAGCTCAAAGAGTACGCCAGCATCGTCTCTGTAGTAAAGCGATCTGGGTGGGACGACGTTCTCCTGTCTCCGATTCAGAGCATTCGCTTTGAGGTTCTTCTGAGTGGAAGAGGAGGACGTGGAGGAGGAGGAGGAGGAGCAGGAAGAGGAGCAGGAGGAGGAGGAGGTCTTTCCCGACTCGGCTAACTCCATAGTTAACGAAGCGAGGTGTTGTCTTGGGAAGAAACGGCTACAGAAATGGTCCGGTCAACATGACGGAAAACGAGACTAATTAACTCTTGGGATAGCACTCAACGCTTTTGATGCATATTTAGGCTTATCATATATTTATGAAGTCATTAGTCTGACAGAATAATTCTTAAACTGCGGAACGATGTTTCCTTTGTTTTGTCTCTGCCTCTATCTTTCTTTTCTCATTCCTTTTATGTCCTGTCTTATGTCGCAAAACATTCCACCCGACCGGTCGTTCATACGTCCTTATTCCAACGCTTAAGTTAAGCAAAGACGTTCATTGACAATGACTGACTTCCAAAAAGCAGTGCGTCTAGTCCCTTTATGTGTAGGTCATATATATGGCTTGCTATTAATCTAGTCATTCATACAAATCATATGAAATCGTGTCTCAACTTGACTCTTACCTTTATAATATCTCTAAGTGTGACTTCAAGTCAGACTCGTTTTGAGTCGTATTTTGACAGGCATAAATGAACTCAGATGAAGATTCCATAACAGTCCTGTCGCGACAACGACAGTTGATTAGATAGAACTGTTATTGACACAAAAGGTTCAAGAGTTGAACTTTGCTATTGTGAGCCGTGAACCAGTTTTACGTTCAACCCTTTCGCAGGAAACTCTGTCAGAACCTCACAATGGAAACCACTGTTTTTGTGTTTGCTCCCTCCCCCGTTTCAAAACTGGGGGGGGGGGGGAGCAAAGCCCCCTTGTTTTTAGTGCTCAGTACCCCATGTGCCCCCAAATCGGTTCTTTTTAATGTTTATCCAATGGCTTTATAAGATTACCTTTGTTAAAATAGTTTGTGCCCCCCATTTTTCAAATTTCTGGAGGGAAGCAAAATTCAAAAGTGGGGCAAAATAAATGTTTTCGCTTCGCGCATTATTTTTTAAATTATGCACCCCCACTTTTCAAGACCTTCTTACACCTCTGGTTAGGACTAATCTATTTTGATAATGTTGCGGTGTATATATATATATACACCGAATAAATAAATATATATATATACATGCACAGATAGACCTATATATATATAGGCTTATATTTAACTTCATACAGTGTTTACTTTTATATTCTGCAATTCATACTAAGATTTATGAAATTCCAAGTTGCTAAAACCTCTGCTCATGTCCATGCGCTGACATTACCGAAACTTAGACTATGGTTGAATTGAAATTGGTCTGTAACATCTGCCAAGCACCACAGAGAAAGAGACTGCTTGAATTAATACCAAACGAAGCAACTCGAGGACACAAGAGATACGCTTTCAAAGAGGCCGAGATGGAACATATATGTCTTCAGAGCAAGAGCTACAGACTTGTAGAATGGTTTTGATGAAATACATTGTCTCAGCGCCATGGCTATGGACCTACCACCACAGCTTTTAAGAGGAGGCCATTAGGAGATATGGGCTACTGGTAGTTACAAATTCATTTTAAATGGTTCTAACGCAAACTGTATATAGGCCTATTTGACTAGGTCTATACGGGCGCTGTACAGGAGAACACAGTGTCACTTACAGTCGTATGAATGTTTGAAAAGATGTCACATGTATCCTATTCCACAGCTGGAGGCCCACACGCACACACAGCCACACACGTATATAACATAAGTAATATAAATAATATGTAAATAATAATTTTTTATTATATACAGTGTATGATTCCTTATGCGCACATTTTCTGGATGGTACGACTTTAAATACAAAAACCTCGAGACCAAGACCGAGACCAACACCGAGAGGTCCAAGACCAAGACCAAGACCGATGCTCCTTTTAATAAACAATTCAATTTATTACGACGCTAAAAAGGAATACCACGCTTAGAACATTAATCTTTTTGCTGAAGAATACTAACCTTAATAATGGTCCAAAAACAGTTTTACCGGCCAGTCTGAACTTTTGTGGGTTCAGCCCTTGGCTTTGGCCGTAGAATATTACACTATAAATTACTTACAGTATACGATTTAAATACAAGATACTTTAAGTCAAGTAGATGAACGTTCCGTTTGAATGATGTAAGCCTACTTGTACTCGGAATTGTTGGTTAATAGTGACTAAACGAGGCTGACCACATAATTATTAGATTGTTCCAGAACCTTGAAATTTGTTAAAGCAAATTTTGAAATGGCTGGTTCCGTTGCAAATGCATTTTTTGCCCACAGTAACATGTATGCATATATAGATGGTCTAAACACCGGTGTCTCTAATCGAAAATAACCGACAAATATAAAAGAAATAGCTCTTATACGGCAATTGACCGAGAACGCTAACCTAAGACGAAGACCAATGCCTAGACCGTTCCTTTAAGACCAAGACCAACGCATCCGAGACCAAGACCAAAAGCAAGACCGAAGCCTTCGAGACCAAGACCGAAGCCTTCGAGGCCAAGACCAAGACCGCAGTTTTCCGGTCTCGAGACCAAGACCGCGGTCTGGAGACCACATCCCTGGTTGTTGTCAGATATCTTAATAACTGCCATGGTCATCGTCTTTTACCAACTCCTTATTAGTCATCTGCCTACCGTGAGCATTATTTTCCAATATTTTACCGATCACTATCGCAGATTTCTTTACCCTGTGCGACCTTAATTTAGGCCTAGCTAAGGCATATCACGCCGATCGATTATTAGAGGCTAAGACAACGACCGCCAGAATAATCAACTCCAGATCGATCGATGGACTATGTTTCGGCTTCTAAACCGATCTACAAACAGTCGATGACTAGGAATTAAACAAAGTGTTAGGTTTTTAATTTCTTTTCTATAAATTAAACAATAAATTATTCCAATTCTTATTGTACATGGATAATAAATAACACGTTGTTCAGTTAGCTCTTCAATCGACCGTTTTCCTATCTGAAGATAAGCGACAAAATGATAAACTTTCTCCGCCAAACAGTTCGTCACGAAAGATGGCTAATAATGATGTCAACGCGTCGATGTCTAGGCCTACAGAATGTATGGCTGCGTGTGTAGACAGTGCGTGATTTAGTGGTTGGAATATCCAGACACGCCGACAGAAATTCCGAGAACCTAGGCAGAGAAATTCTGGGCTCCAGGCAGAGCAGTCATATCAGACTCACATGGGTCCGGTCCGTCAGGCGGAAGTGAACGTGACTCATTGCAAATATTGATAATTGAGGTAATATTCATATGACTGAAGTTGAAAACTGATTGTTGTTAAGAGTCAGTAAAGTTACAGTTAGGCATAATAAGGCTCAAAGCATGAACTTTGCACAACTGATCACACTATTTGTCATAAAGTTGATTGTTGGCTCCCGGGTTACCTAAGCATTAGCCTTTCTGCGGCCCTCTCGGCGGACCTGGGAATGTCATAGCTTGATAAACTGAATAGTCACATTAGAATGATGAGGTTTCGGTAAAAATCTACTGTAACTATAATTGCAGCTAAGAAATCGTTTACTTCACTGGCAAAGATGTGAATCGTTATCGTAATCTGCAAACTTCTAAAGCGCCAATTGAAGGCCAAGCGCAGGGCACAAGCTAATTCACGAGCGCTGTTCAAAGGGTAAGCTTAGCCCGAGGGAGACCAGAGTTCGGTTTCCAGATGAGGCACAGTATAGTTGATCGTATTCATAAACTACGCACTTATGCAGTTTTTAATCTAAGCGTAGGGCACCAGCTTAATTACGAGCGCTGCGTCGAATCATTGGGGTTGTTCAAATGATAGTCCGCTGATGCGGCGGTCGGTCGGTGGAGAAGGATCTGTTAAGACGCGCACAAGATATGCGACTGTGGCATATATTAAGCCTATATAGACGGATTCGACTTCGATAGGACATCATATGGTGATTATTAAAATGAGTGAGTACAATTTGGGATTGGATTAAGTCCTGATTGTTGATCTCTGCTATCCGATAAGTCCCATCAGGTCTTTGTATCCTGGGATGATCGATCCGATCCAAGAGATCAGTAGCTGTTGTGGACTCTTTTCTGTAGACTCAAACGTAGCAATCATCTCCTCAGAGTAGAACAAACCTAAAGAAATCATTCAAATCATCTAACGATCGAATCGCATTTGCAGATGTAGATTTGCGCTTCAAGTTGGTCTGTTATAATTATTCGTAACAAATCAGCAGCAACATAGATTAACAATGACGAAAACACATATCATACTCTCTCTGATTGTCTCCACCTCTATCTCCATCTCTGACTCTATCTCTATCTCCATCTCTGACTCTATCTCTATCTCCATCTCTGACTCTATCTCTATCTCCATCTCTGACTCTATCTCTATCTTCACCTCTATCTCCATCTCTGACTCTATCTCTATCTCCATCTCTGACTCTATCTCTATCTCCATCTCTGACTCTATCTCTATCTCCATCTCTGACTCTATCTCTATCTCCATCTCTGACTCTATCTCTATCTCCATCTCTGACTCTATCTCTATCTCCATCTCTGACTCTATCTCTATCTCCATCTCTGACTCTATCTCTATCTCCACCTCTATCTCCATCTCTGACTCTATCTCTGACTCTATCTCTGACTCTATCTCTGTTTCTCGTTTCTCTCAGTCTGTCCTTCTACAGCGACGAGCTAGGCGAAGACGCGCAGCCAAGCATGACTGGAGCAACCAATTTAATCCTAGCTATCCTGATGAGCCTGGATAACCAAGACATCTTTTAGTAACAACTACCGCGCATAATTATATAAGAAACCCATGTTAAATTAACTGAGCATTCGCGTTTGGCATCAGTACTCCCGACACTCAGAGACAACACTCGCTCTACAGGGGTGGTTAGGAAGGGCAAGACAGTGTCCTTCCAACTGAGTCAGTGGCCCTCGGTGGCCCCTCTAAATTATAGTCCACTTTCAGTTTTGAAGAAGCCAGACTGGCCCATCTAAAACGTTCTCAGGCCATTGCGTAGCCCCCTCTGATGGCATTAAATTACATCTGCCGTCTTACAGCTACATTGTATTGTAATGTACAGAAGTGCATTGTTCTGTTCGCGTTCACATACCTGCGACGCAGGCCGTCATGAAGCAGGAAATGTTCGCCTCAACGAGAACCCGAAACATATTCGACGCCATTAGTTTCACCCTCTGCGGACAGATTGTGTTCCAGACTCCGACGGCGATTGCAAGGGTGGAAAGACTGGAGAAGCCACACAGCGCGTACGTAGTGATGGCCAGGTCACGCTCCTAAAATTATTCCAAATAACTAGCATCAGTTATGAGCAATGGTCGTCTTCAATTAGACTTCACAAATCACAAATCACTATACATCAGGTCCTTATGCACAGTTCACGAGCTTCGCTATTCCTTCCATTCATGTTGGTCAAATTAGATGTACAACGTTATGAGCACCTTGCGTGGCTGTCGTACAGTTAAATTCGACTTTTGTAATGACTTGTGATCATCCGTTCGTATCGGCTTTCATCACGTCTTGCAATGGGTTGGAAGTTAAAATCACTTACGAATCTATTATAGTGAATCCTACAATCGAACGGTGATGGATAGTGAATTATTTAGGAACTGTTTTCTTATTCTGTTTGTAAATAAATCATCAGTTAATGCGTTGTTAAACGAATTGTCCCGACTTAAATACTCAAAGTTAATTAACGTTGCTTAATAAGTTGTTGTGCATGCGTAATTACGTTTAGCCTTCCGGCGTCGGCTGATTTTCCGAGCTCCTGGTAGGCGAGCAGCTCAGTGGCAAAGATCTTTAATCCAATCAGTTTAGCTGCTTCTTGACACTCGTCCATATCGATGCCAATCATCAGAGCAATTGGCCACATTACATAGGAACAGATCAACTAAAAGAAATGTCAATCAAGATACTATTCAGCATTATGGGTCAAATAAACACAGTTTTAAAATAGTTACACGAGATTAAGGTGGAGGAGACACGAATTCGCGGAATTTTGAGGTTTTGTACCAACAGGCCACTTGACAATACATGCTTAACAATAACAATACATGAATACATGAGGTTCACAATACATGAAAAAGTATTGCAGTAGCAATACCAACACTTCCTAAATAAGAGTATTGCAATACCAATACCAATACTTCTACCAATACTTTCCAATATGCTTGCTGAATTCGATCTTAACCTTATAAATTTATAATTTATGCACCGATAATTAATGAAAATTTCCCTAGGAAAGATTTCCCTTGGCCCGGCTTGGGCCAATCATAAAATAAGAGGAATGGTTACTCGTCAAATTTCCGTGGACACACTTTTCTCTTAAACACAGATGTCGCCCCAATCTAAACTTTTCTTCTATGTGAAAATATGGTGCTTTGAACCTCTAACGGCATTTTTTGTATTTTGCTGACATAACCGGTAGTCATTCGTAAATCTGGCTTCACGACTAAAGGTTGATGAATCATCTTGTTATGTTAAAAGGATCTAAAATTGATGGCCTCTGAATATCGCCCCAAAACTGTTGACACGAAAAAACATGGGAACTTTCCAGTTCTGTGCATGTTGGTGCTTGCTCCAGTCACAATGTCTTTGAAGCAGCCTTCAGGCACGCTGCTCGAACACAATTCTCTAATACCGCAATGGCAATCTTCGTTTCCTCAGTCCTATTCATTTTCATCAACTAAATTCCCAAGCACTCTAAAATTAATTAGGCAAGCCACTTCTACCAGTGCACGCAAAAGGACATAGGCCTACTACCTGGTCAATATCTTTCTTTGGCGATGCTTCCTACTGTTTATTACATCACTACTCACTATCTTAATTGGGCAATACTTCCTGCTGTTTGTTACGTCACTGCTCTCCGTCTTTCTTTGGTGATGCTTTCTACCGTTTGTTTCGTCACTACTCACAATCTTTCTTTGACGAGCCTTCCTACTGTTTGTTACGTCACAGGTCCCTATCTTTCCTTGGCGACACTTACTACCGTTCATTGCGTCACTGCTTCCTCCCGCTCTTTGGCGATACTTCCTACTGTTTGTTACGTCACTGCTCTCTGTCTTTCTTTGGCAGTACTTCCTGCTGTTTGTAACGTCACTGGTCACTATCTTTCTTTTTCGATACACTCTATTGTTTATTACTCACTGCTCACTATCTTTCTTTTTCGATGCTTCCTACTGTTTGTTACGTCACTGTTCTCGGTCTTTCTTTGGCGATACTTCCTTAGTGTTTGCTACGTCACTCAGTCGGTCGTTTCTTCATTTATGCCTATGCAATACTTCATCTATTCGCACCAAGGTTTATAAAAGAAAGAGGCAATACATGTACATGTATATAGAGGCTTGTCAAACTTATCAAAGCGCATCGATTGACTTCGCATATTTCTTGAGAAACCATATAAATCTTATAGATACTCGCTGCGATACTGACAAAAGTATCGCGATACTTTATCGCGATATTAACAGCCCTGCCAACAGGTGGAAGTTGGAAGGGTCTGAGAGGAGTACGATCCACCATATCGTTTTCTAAAGCGTCTCATGATCCAGTCCTATAATCTGGAAGTTTGGAATATTGTTTTGCCTCATGTACTAATTAAATAATGACGATTTGCACGCAATGCTTCGAAACTATTCTGCATCATACAGTCCCTATTTAGTGCAGCAATTTATCTAATAGAAATAACGAGTATTAGTAAGTACTTTAGGTTAGTGTTCGGCACGAGACAAAAATCTCGAGACCAAGACCGACACCAAGACCGAGAGGCCAAAGACCAAGACCAAGACCGGGTGGTCCGAGACCAAGACCAAGATAGAGGGTCCGAGATCAAGACCACGACCAAGACCGATACTCTTGTTTATAAACAATTCAATTCATTAAGATGCTTAAATGGAATAACACGCTTAAAACATTAATTTTATTTCTGAAGAATACTAATCTTAATAATGGTCCAGAAAACAGTTTTATCGGCCAGTCTGAACTTTGCGGGTTCAGTCCTTGGCTTCGGTCTAAAAATATCACACTCTAAATTATTTAAAATATACTATAGGAAAATACTTTAAGACATCTGAACAAGTAGATTAGCGTTCCGTTTGAATAGTGTAGGCCTACTTGTACTCGCAATTGTAGGTTAACAGTGACTATACGTGGCTGACCAAATAATTATTAGATTATTCCAAAACCCTGAAATTTGTAAAAGCAAATGTTGAAAAGGCTGGTTCCGTTGCAAAAGCATTTTTTGCCCATAGCAACATGTATATATAGAACATGTACAACATGTATATACGTCAGCACGTCATAAATCGATAACAATGGCCCAGGGCCTAAATATGATCTAAAATTACCGAAAAATATAAGAGAAACTGCAAATGACCAAGGACGCTAACCTAAGACAGAGACCAATCCCAAGACATTTCCATTAAGACCAAGACCAAGATCAAGACCAATGGTCCGAGACCAAGACCAATGCATTCGAGACCAAGACCAAGACCGCAGTTTTCCGGTCTCAAGACCGTCTCGGTCCCTGCTTTAGGTGACCCTAACTAACGTGATCTAGATCATTTCAGGGCCCCAAATTGTTACCAATGCTACTGGAACCTTGGAAAATTGTCTTGCTGCTGTTTATCTGGTTGGTTAGTGGTTACAATAAAAAATATAATAAAAAAATATTGATTGATATTGGGTATTGGTTAATAGATTCTGTATATTTGCTCAGGGCAGAAATGTGAATGTCCGCCACAGTCTTGGACGAACAATATTTTCACCACTGCAGCAGGTGACAACCACCTGCTCAACTGTACTAGGGCCTAGATGCCCGGTTGGAGCACTTTGCAGAGCGCTGCATTGCTAGCTGGTGCTCACCTCGAAGCTGAGTTCTGAAAAGCCGACCCTCCCTCCGAGCCAAGACAGAGTGGCGTTGATAAAAGCCAGGATCGACATGAAGGCGATGTAACTGGCAACGACAGCCGCAACTGTCTTGGCAGCAACAGCAGCCCCGTTGGCACCAGCCTCGAAGATATTCACCTCCTCGCTGATATTAAGACAAAGACATTCATCTTGATGGCATAATTATCAACGGGTTACCTTGATGGCTTATATCAACAGGTACTGTCAGGTAGACGAAAGTTGGGCTGAAGAAGGCGTCAAAGAAGAGGAGAGAAGAACTGACGAACTGTAATTACTGACTAATTGGATGTGTGTTTGTATTGTATTTACATATTTTTATAGCGCCTCTCCCAGTACAACCTAATCGGAAGCGCTCTTAGTGCGAGAAACCCTTCTGGGAAAGAAAAGTCTTCAGAATGTGGCTGCTGGGTAAGATCGAGTAGTTGGCTTGTAACGCTGAGAGTACGAGTTCAATTCTTGTCCAAGGAGTTGCTGTGTAGGGACCTTGAACAAGTACTTCGCACACAATTGCTCTGCAATACAACTGCGCCGTCGAGGCGTTTGTGCACTTCTGAGCTAATTGTAAGAAGGACAATATCAAACTGTATTATATATACTGTATAATATGGAGATAAGGAGGGTTACCGGACCTCAGTTAAAATCAAAGAAAGAGCGAGAGCGAGAGCGAGAGCGAGAGCGAGAGCGAGAGCGAGAGCGAGAGCGAGAGCGAGAGCGTGGACGAGAGCGAAGGAAATTTAATAGTGAAGAAACTGCCAGACGTGATTGAAGGTAACGGTAACTACGTAGGGCGACCAACCTATTATGCCCTGTTCGTATACCTTTTGGTGAGTGTCACGTGTTCCATGTCTTTGGTTACGGATTCTTCCGTTTCCGGGTAATTGAGTTTGCAGATGGCGATCGTAGCCGGAGCGGACATGACAGCAGCCGACAGAAGATGCTGGGGAGGAGCCTAACAATAGAAATACACACTAGATGACCATGAAAGATATAGAGGCAGAGATTAAGACAGATGACCAGTCTAAAAATGGACTGATGGAAAACAAGCGATGGAAAGCAAATAAGCTCGTGCAACAACTTATAGTCGGACGACTACATTGTCATTCAAAGTCACAAATAGGCTAAACACAAAAAGATAGAGGCAGTCATCAGTATAGAGGAAATATAAGTCATAGACTAAAGGTATAAAGCGCCATTTATCTGGATATTCACGTGGCTAACCCCTCCCGCCCTTTTCTGAGATTGATTGATAAAAACTCTAAAGAAGGAGAGAAAACAATTTATAAGAAAGAAAGGAAAGTTATACTGACCCCAAACATGACGAAGACGGCGAATACGAATCCAGCGACTGTTGCGTGGTTTCCCACGAGTAGACAGTTGAACTCGGAATTGGTCAGTTTGTCCAAATAGTAGCGCAACATTATCATCGTATCCATCTGGAACAGAGAAACAACAGGCGTCATGGGAACAGTTGAAGACACGAAGAATAAACGAACAGGTGGTTGGATGGGTAATGGAAAGATCGATGGATATATTAATATTTGCGTGGATGGATGAATGGATGGATGGATGAGTCTGACTTACCCCGTTGAGGAAGATGTTGGCTGCTGTGTTGAGAGATTCGATGGCCGTCGTTCCCATGGTAACCTGCATCAGCCACCCCAGTTTGCACGCCGCCCATTGCGTTATTCCGCTGTAGTAGAGAATGGACGTAACGGCTCCCATGTAGATCAACAGCGGCATTGCCTAAACGGTATTAAACCAATATATCATATACTTTTATCTTATGACAGTGAAATGAAAGAGTCGTTTCTCGTAGATGGTTATCATAATATCTTTTGATTACTCAGGGCTTTGATGAAGCTGTGGGCCGCATCAATGTTCTCAGAGTCCATAGTAATCTCTGTTGGCGCGCTGGCTTCCTGGTCACAGGTCCTCCTACAAAAATAATATTCTGGGCCTCTGGGCAGGGCAGTTTCAGAAACCCTGACCCCTAGGCATGGCAGTTACGGGCCCTTCATAGACACTCCGAGAAAATTCAATGTTGCCACAACCCTGGCCCGTAAGAAGTCGCCTGGTTCCTGGGAATATGATCTTCTTCATCTTCATATCAGAAGATTGTGAAATAGGATTTTAATCCACAAAAATTAAATCAAAATAAGGGGATATAAGATCAAGTAGGGGTGTTACCTATACCAAGAACCTTTCTGAGACAATGTCTAATGCCAATTAGTCTGCAAACTGTAGCAAGTCTCTGTTAACCTTTCTGGCCATACATGGTGTGAAATTTCGTTGCAATGAGTCCATTGATAAATGGTGAGAGAGTATGATTAATCTCTAAAGAGTCCTACCATGAAAACAAAGGGATGAAGGATGAGGAAGGGATCTCCAAAGACGACGGCTGCTCCTTCGAATCCAAACAGGATGAAGTCAACGATCTCATCGGAAAGCCACTTAACGGCGATGTAGCCATACTCCCAGCGAAGAACGAAGATGGCCATGGCCAACTGTAGAATGAGACCCCAGATCACAGGACGCCATATGATCTACAACAGACACAGTATCAAATAGACGGTCAACAGAGTCTGTGAGTATGTGTGCTAGTAATTGTGTAAGCTATTCACACGTTCATTCATTCAATCAATCATTCATTCAGTCAGACAAGAGAGTCATTCAGCAAATCATTTGAACCAGTGCGATCGAATGACAATCAAATAATGAAGCAGTCGATCAACATGTCAATCAATCAATCAATCAATCAGTCAGTCAGTCAATCAGTCGGTCGGTCAGTTAATCAATTAATCATTCATTCATTCAATCAATCATTTAATCAATCAATCAATTAATCTTGTTAGACTCATTCGATTAGGCATCAAGTCATTCTTGCAATTGCCAATTAGACATACCTGTCATTCAACTTGTTAAGGTTGCAGTAATAGCAATGTGCTTTTTGTTCAAATAGATCGCATCTGTCGGGATTAATAAATAGATTCAGCAGTGTGTGTGTGGTGTGTGTGTGTGTGTGTGAAAGAAAGAGAGACAGACAGACAGACAGAGAGAGGAGGAGAGACAGACAGACACAGACAGACAGACAGAGTCTTACCCTGTCCGGATGTTTTGACGTCAGGTACATGACGAGGGTGAAGAAGATGAACCCTGACAGTGACTGAAGTTGTTTGACCTCCGTAATCACGGACAGAGTCAAGTAGAGGACGATGACTATACCCAGGGCAGGATAGAGTAACCTACAGATCAACACAGTCATGTACAGTTGAGATCCCACGTGTCCCAAGTGATACTCAACGGACATATACTCGTATTTAGGTTTTTGAAATTGTAACGAACGAACCAAAGGAGACTGCAGGGTGATACTGGACTTAATGCTTCCAGACGGGTGAATGTGATTTGACCGTGAAAAGGAGGATCTTTAAAGCAAAGGAGAAATACGGGTGAGGTTCTCACCTGAAGAATTCAATTCCGGATTGCAAAGGGAAGTTAATTCCACAATGAGATATTGAAGTCAAAGAGATAACCATGCACAAATTATTATTATTATTATTATTATTATTATTATTATTATTATTATTATTATTATTATTATTCTTATTATAATTATTAGTTCAGCAGTTTTATACAGGGGTCTGATGCCACTTCAAGGCCATCTACTCAGAAGCGCCTAGCTAGCCTAGCATCGGTCAAAAAGAACAGTCTCAAGGCCAGAGAAGAATAAGGTAGATTGAAATATCTACAATGTAGACTGTAGAGGCATACGATGAATATACATACACATAGGGCGTACGTAAACACCCCTTAGCCTATTGAGGCTATAAAGATCTCACCCTAATAAACGCCTCTTAATAAAGTACAAAAGAACGATCATCTAATACGCACATTGAATAAGAAATTATACGTAGTTACCATTTGATGATGTGCCAGTGTTTGGAGAGAAAGTTTCCGATTGGTTCGACGACGTTTCTGTAGATGGAGTCTCCGAAGTGGTCTCTTATGTAGGCGTAGACGAGCCCAGCAACGGTGAGACTTGTGAGGACGATGAGGACGATCGACATATCTACGCTGTAGACGAGAGCGAAACTGAAGTAGATCGTGTAACCAACGAAAAGGAGAAACAGAATCACTCGAATGATCCCAGTCTTGTGTTGCCTCATCGCATCCATCGTCACCTGAAAGTTTTACAAAGACAAAAAAGTTGAGGGGAACTCTGTGAAAACTAATGACACTATATGCTACTCTACTTTGAGTGCACCGGGTCGCCGCTCTCTCTGCTCTACCTAGCGAGGCCTAGGGCCTACTCGTTGTCCCATTGGTTATCCCGTTGGCACAACTAGCTACTAGACAAAATCGTGTCTTCTCAGTGGTTGGGCCCTCGTTCTGGAACATGCTCCAGTTGGCGGTGCCTTTGCCCCAGGGTCCATTCTGACTCTTTTCTTTAGTAGTATTCTCGCCGTAAAACTTCTGTTCAGCAGTGCCGGCTGGGGTCGGGATCGCTTCTAAATTGTAACCTTCAAGGGGCGCTACATAAACCTTCGTAATGAATGAATGACTGAAGTTGTGGCATTGGTAACATATCTACCAGATGATCGTAGACAGCGGTTCACCAGTTCGTGCTGCATTCTTTCTATCCGTGCAGCCTATCTTCTCCATTGAACCCATCTTCTCCATTGAACCCATCTTCTCCATTGAACCTATCTTCTCCATTGAACCTATCTTCTCCATTGAACCTATCTTCTCCATTGAACCCATCTTCTCCATTGAACCTATCTTCTCCATTGAACCCATCTTCTCCATTGAACCCATCTTCTCCATTGAACCTATCTTCTCCATTGAACCTATCTTCTCCATTGAACCTATCTTCTCCATTGAACCCATCTTCTCCATTGAACCTATCTTCTCCATTGAACCCATCTTCTCCATTGAACCTATCTTCTCCATTGAACCTATCTTCTCCATTGAACCCATCTTCTCCATTGAACCCATCTTCTCCATTGAACCTATCTTCTCCATTGAACCCATCTTCTCCATTGAACCTATCTTCTCCATTGAACCTATCTTCTCCATTGAACCTATCTTCTCCATTGAACCCATCTTCTCCATTGAACCTATCTTCTCCATTGAACCTATCTTCTCCATTGAACCCATCTTCTCCATTGAACCCATCTTCTCCATTGAACCTATCTTCTCCATTGAACCCATCTTCTCCATTGAACCTATCTTCTCCATTGAACCTATCTTCTCCATTGAACCTAGCTTCTCCGTTGAAATCCGATTGTGGTCAAATTGACTTCACTGTGAAATCCAGGTCGCACACCGTTTAAGAAACCCACTGAATCTCGCAAATATGTCATCCAATGTCAGTGACTGAGTGAAGGACCACGTTATTCTCCAGTAGTTATGGCAGTTGTCAAAACCTCAGAGCTCGTGAATAAGCTGTTGCCACCCGCTTTGCATTTGAGTAGCCCGTTAAAATTAGAAGCTCAGAGATGACGATTAGGGCCTACGATTACGTTGACAAACCTTCTGGAAGTTTTGGACCCAGTTATCACTCGGGAGATCGGAGGTTGATGAAGACGACGAATCGTCGTCATGGTGACCGAGTTTGTCTTCGGCAGCAGCAAGCGTGAACGGGATCTTCCCATCTGCCGTTCGAATTGGTTTCAGTTCATACAGGACGCCAGAGTCGTCTCGGTAGTAGAGCTGACCCGCGTAGGTAGCATTTTCCTGCTTTTCCTTAGTCGGGTTCGCTATGAGTTCCTTACCACTGGAAGTAGGACTCTCGCTGCCTGATTCTCCAAATCCCATTCTACAACACGACAGGTGGGTGCTTTATTGCTGCAGTCACTGAGATTGACAAAACATCATTTAAGCTACACATGGAATAGAGCAAATAACGCATGTACCAAGAATGCCTGACTGACAGACTGACAATTTGACTTACTGACTAACTGATTGATTGATTGGTTGACTGACTGACTGGAAAAAAACAAGTACGCCATTGGTCTTGGGTATAAAATGTAGATCATTGCTAAACCCATTAGCTATCAGTAACAGTTCGCAGTAGTTACCTTTGATTACCAAAAGTAGAGGACAGTCAGCATACCTGTGGCAGCTATGCCAGGCCACAGGTCAACTGCCTAAGCTGGAACATAAGTCCCAATGTCTATCAGCCTCAGATCACATCATCTTGCAATGATATTCGAATCTCAAAACGACTCTCTAGAGTAATTTTTCGATATAGGCCTATATACTACATTTTAACATAATATTTCAAGTCTTATTTACGTTTTATCTTACGTTCAACTCACTTTGAAAGTTTGATTCACTTCGCAATAGACAGTTGACTGACTTTCACGGATGAAACCAGCCAACGTTTCTTTTTCCCGGTATTCCGCGTTGGTTAACCTTCGTAAGAACTGAAGAGTTGAGTCCTTGGTCGCCTGCAGTGATCGAATTGTGAGGTCCTCACCGAATGGCAAATCATATTCACAGAATGCGACGACACAAAAGAATCCGGGACATATAATCGCCAGACCAAAAATAAAGAGACGCTATTTAAAAACATTTGAATGCACGTTGAACCACAGGGGCTGACGACAACAGATGCCAGATCTGTCAGGCGATGAGTGACCAGCGAATCAGAATCGCTCAGGTGAAACATCCCACATACATTGTCAAATCTTTGATAACGCTGCTCGGCCGCTTCAGCTTATCTATATAGACTAGGCCACTACACCGCAACAAGCATCTTATATTATGTCTTATCATATAGTAACATATTTCACATACACACGCACACAAACCCACACACACAGGGCCTGTAGGCCTATATATAAATAAATAAAAATATATATACTGCAATTAATAACAGTTATAACGAACAGGATCGAAATCGGCCAAGGCTAATTGGTCAATTAAACATGGTCGTCGTTGTTACTATCATCATCGTAGTCGTCGTCATCATCATGCATGTGTCTTTAAAACTCTTTATTCTTTAAACAAAGCTGTATCGATATTGTAGAGCGACGATCGATCAGCTGTGGCGTTCGCGAAGCCTGACGTAATACGCTCAAGCTAGATGATGCAGGCCTAGCTCCGACCACACTGCGAACATTATGATTTATTTGCAATATAGGCCTATCTTTCAAAAACCATAAGGCCATCATAAGGAAATAATTATTATAAAATAAAAAATGGGACAAAATAACAGATTTTATAGATACTTTACATGAGAAGTAAGCAGAAAAGGAAATATAAAGTAGGACTTTAAAAAAAATGACCAAGGCACAATTATTACGGGAGAGGAAGAAACTATCGACATGCTCAGTATACTATAGTTTCTTTGGATCAGTTCTTACAAAAGAAGATACAAAATACATTCCAGAGGCCAGGAAGGAAGGAACATGCGTTGACAGAGGTATTTATCACAGAAGAGATGGTGGTACAATTGTTGACAATAGCCTACTCAAAGAAGATAAAACTCCAGGAATAGACAATATACACCCGAAGTTAATGAATCCATTAAGATAAGAGAAATTCTAATTAAGGGACTGGAGAGACGTAATAATCACGCCATTGTTTAAGAACGGCAACAGGAGTGAAACTAACAACTACAGACCGGGCAGTTTAACTTTAATGTGTATTATGCAAGTTGATGCAGAAATAGTCAAGGCAAGGATCGTTGAGCATCCGAAGGAAAACGGATTAATTAATAATAGCCGCCATGGCTTAATGAAAGGGGGATCCTGTCTGACAAACCTATTGGATATTTCTTCAAGGAGGTGTACGATAATATGAAAAAAAATTATGTGCACTTGATATATTTGGACTTTGCGAAAGCTATCGATAATTAAGGTACCTCTCAAAATACTGGAAAAGAAGGTACATGGATGTGGAGTACCAGTCGGACTGCTACAATGGATTACTAACTGACTGAAGGACAGAATTGACAAACAGTAAGGATTAATGGCAAGTTTTCAGGCTGGTCAAAGTCACTAGTGGAGTGCCTCAGGGATCAGTATTAGGACCATTGCTATTTGTAATATATATTAATGACATAGATGAAGGAATAACCTCAAAGATTTCTAAATTTGCGGACGATACGAGACTCTGTGCAAAGGTAAATAACGAGAAAGATGCCAATTAAGGAGCTAAGACAGGACTTTGAAAGATTGTACAGGTGGTCGGAGGATTGGAATATGCTGCTCAATAGACCTATTTGGATAAATGTGCTGTAATGCATGTGAGGAGAAGGAATCTTCATTCCTTCTCCTCACATGCATTACAGCACATTTATCCAAATATGAGTATGAAATGAGTATGAAATTGAATTTGAGTATGAAATGGGCGACAGGAAGTTACGAGTAACGGAGGAGGAAATTTAAAGGACCTGGGACTCATCATCCATAAGAGCTATCGAGACAGTGTGCCGAAGCAGCAATAAGGGCAAAAAAGATACTATTGAAATGATTAACATGACCATCGTCAGTAGAGAAAAGGAGGTTCTCCAGATATAGGCCTAAATAAACCATTCTTCAGGACTTTGATTTCCCACAGTCCACCTGACATGCAGGTGTGCAGGCATGGAGCCCATATTTGAGACAAGACATCGATAGGATACATGGAGAAAGTACAAATAATGGCAAAACAATGATAAAAAGATTCAATAAATTGACATACGAAGAAAGATTGAGGAAATGCGAATTAACAACCATGGACAGACGAAGAATCAGAGGAAACTTGATATGTTATGTTAAATACCAGCCCTCGTGAGTCGTGAATAAGCTAGTGCGCTGAGCACATCTTTTGAGCAGCACTTTAAAAACTGCAATCTTGTCGGAATAAAAACCAGAGACAAGTAGTTGAAAATGATCAAATAAAAAGTTTTTTCCTCTCCTCCAGACTTAATTGTGAATATAGATCTACTAGAAATTGCTTTGTTTGTATATTTCCAATGATATGAGCAGCGCTCCTTGAATAAGACTTAATTAGGCCTATTTTCGTTGATAAGTGAACAACGTCAGACCCTGGCAGTAATAGGATGATTGGGGTTCCACAAGAGACCCATGGCTTGCCATAAGTTGCCACCACGTTGGCCCCAATTTATGTGGCTAACTAGATAAACTATCAATGCTAAGCAGTTGTTGTGTATTTGCTTATAGTAGGCCTAGTTGGACAGAGTAGCTTCGTTGCCATGCATAGCTATAGTGCTGTTAGTCCTGTCAATTTGCTTTATGACCTAGTGAAGTAGTGGCCAGGAACATCAATCAATCAGTCAATCAGTCAATCAATCAATCAATCAATCAATCAATCAGTCAGTCAGTCAATCAATCAATCAATCAATCAATCAGCCAATCAGTCAATCAGTCAATCAATCAATCAATCAATCAATGAAACTTAATATAGCGTCTCTTCAAGAAATCTACTCGATCAGAGGTGTTCTGAGTTTAATTGTATCGATTATCCCGGTCCAACGTCGGCCAAATCAGACAGATTTCAAAGTGGAATAAAACTTGGGTTGACCGGTAGAGAGTTCTTTGGCAAGAGTCAGGGATCCAATGGAAGTCTATTCCAGGCACAACCGAAAAATACGATGCACTGCATCGTAGAGGCCAGAGAGAAAGGGACAAGAAGAAGACCCTGTGAGGTAGAGCGCAGGACCATTCCACGCCTCCACGTCTTCCCCTCACCATGCACCCACCTTGCTCCTCTGACCGTATATCTAACCCTAGAACCAACTACACGTACAGTAGGCTATTCGCACCTTCCATCCAGAATGTTTGTACTAATCACCAATAGTTCTCGCGACTCTGCTTCAAGTGCTATAAAAATTTCAATATTACGAACGGCGGGCATCATCAGAAAACACAGTATTAAAGCAACGATATTATTAGGTCCTATACACGGAGGCCCAAGGCAGCTAGGATAAGCTGGCGGCCGGCTACCAAACCATAAACCACGTTGGGATAACTGAAGGTACGCTTCTCCCATTGCAAACTGGGTGTACTCCCTTCCCCATGATGGGCCCCATCTTGGTTACAAGTAACATGGATAAAATGTCTTCTCGTAAAAATTAACTAGAATGTTCTTTACGTAGGCAAATAAAAACGACATAATCGATACAATTAAAACGACATAATCAATACAAAAAAATTGACATTATTAAAGCGACATATGTTTTATGTTTTCTCTTGTACCCGTAGTGCGTTTGCAGACGGCATTAAAGAATATACTTACTTACTTACTTAATCGATACAATTAAATCAACATGACTAAAACTACAGAATCCATACAATTAAAGTGACATAATTAAAGCAACATAGTCGATACAATTAAGACAAAAGAATTGTTACAGTTAAAACGACATAATTAAAACGAGAGTCAAGTTTTGTTTAGATTGCTTGACTTTGTATAAAAAGAGCGCGATATAAAATGCAACATGGTTTAACGGTTGTAAGATACAAAGTTTGGTGGACAACATTTTACCTGCTTATCTTTTCATCGTTTCGTTTGATGAAAGGTTTTGTTTCTAAATTTCGGCATCCATCTAAAATAGGATTAACGAACGTGTCTAATAATTTTACGATTTGTCAGCACAATGAGAAATTAAGAAGATCTTACTGGCGATTTGTCGTGTGGCTGTTTATTGTCATCGATCTGTTTTGCGTTATTGTGACTTCGATGTCGTCGGTGCTGTGATACTCGTCGCTTGTATTAAACTGTTCGTACTTAGAACTGTCTTTGCCGAAGGTTTGGTGTCTGAATGGACGAAGAGCACTGTATGGTTGATTTTGTAGACTGAAGACGGGAGCTGGTTTCTATGGACTAAGAAGTGACTACAGTGAATGAGATTTGCGTTTCTCGCAACGTCCGACAAGAAGCAAGCAACATCTTTGACTTCGACGGGGTGCTTAATCACGAATTATTTACATTAAATATTTACCGGTAAAAGACTGATACAGATTTGGCTTTGAGAATGTTTCTGTTGTGAAAATGATACAATTTTACCAAGTGTTTTCTGTAAATAAAAGAAGAGTGGGACAGAGCAGACGCATTGCAGGAACATCAGATACGGACATTCAAAGAATGTATAATCACATATGCTGTATGGCACCACATCTTACTAACGGTAATTTCTTTAATTCATTGGAGTTTTCCTTGGCACTTTAATATATTTGTGTGTGTGCATGTTAGGTTGACTGTGGGAAATCAAAGTCTTGAACTGGACAGACTATGAATCTGAGTTGCTTCGTCGAATCTTGTCGTGAAGTGTTGAATCGCATGACTGCAGAACTATTGTGAGACCTTGCACTGTGAGTTACAACTGTTCTGCCAGAGATTGTAATAAAAGGGGTTTCATTTCTTGGCAAGTTGATTGAAGTGATTATGGTAATTTACTTATTTTTAGGTTGATTAGATTATGATAATTATGAGAAATTAATAGATTTGTTTTTCTCTCTTGATTCTCTCAGTATTGTTGCGAATTGCTTTGTTACCTGGAATTGTGAAAATTGAGTAGAGAGATGTGAGGCACATTGCATTGACCCAGATGATGAAAAAGTAAGTAAGTGAGCATATACGCTTTTGAACCGTTTGCAGGCGCATTGCAGGAACATCAGATACGGAGATTCAAAGAATGTATAATCTCATATATATCCTGATAAGCATTTTGCAAAAGAGACATCCTCGGAGTTGTGAGAGAATGAAAAGAAAGTAAGCAATAGACCAATTTTCCCATCTCTGATCTTTTCCGGGTGAGATTCAAATGACTTCAGTGCTTTGTTTTTACCGTTTTTTTTCCCAGAGTCAATGTTCCATTTTCCAAGGGTGAAGAGAGCACGATTAGAGAACAGCTCATCGTCGACAATGAGTGAGTTGGACAACAACGTCGCCGGACTCAACGGCCACGCGGCACTTGACAAGAATCCGGAGCACAGCATGCGAATCATGCATGGACTGAACAAACTCAAGAGAGAAAAAGTGCTCTGTGACGTCACTCTCATAGCCGAAGGTTTTTGCCATTCATTAACGTCATATGCAGAACTGTCTGGTTGGGGTGGCCCTGACCTCCGTGAGGTTTTTCTGCACTCTGGTGTCCTCTGCCTCCTTGCGATCTTTGACTTGTAGCCCTTTGGTTGTTCCTCGCATGTGCTATCCTATGGCCCAGTCCAAGAGCTTTACCTATGTTGGCCATTCAATTTGGAATTGTCTTCCACAGTTCCTGCACTTATAATTACTAGCCTGCTCACCTTACCAGTTCTGGGGCTGCCTTAGGACTTTTTTGTTCTCTGACCCAAGCACATTGAGAGTGCTGTTGATTTGAGCGGCGCTATATAAATGCTTGATTCAGGCTAACGTAATTGATGGTCTTGAACAGTATCAAAATTATCACATGTAAAGTTAAATCGGATCTGCATATACTACCAGGCATTTGATTGACGTATGCTTCAGATTATTAAAAATGAAAATGCAATTTTGATATCTAACAGAAAATGATGGACCTTTTAAAAGAATATTCAGTCTACTGCCATATTTATTTAAATATTGTTTAGCTTCGAAATTGTTGAGCCGATGAATCTATTGTGTCTCTTTGTAGACGAGCGGTTCGACGTGCACAAAGTCATTCTGGTCTCATGTTCCGACTACTTTCGTTCGATGTTCACGAGTGGAATGAAGGAGTGCAGCCAGAAAGAGATCGAGCTGAAGGGCGTGACGAGCAAGGGCCTCGAGAAGGTCCTCGAGGTCATCTACACGTCGACGACGACCCTCGAGGGCGACGACATATTTGACGTGATCGCGGCCGCAACGCACATGCAGGTGACGCCGGTTATCGAGTTCTGCGAGCGGAACTTTCTCAGCGGAATGACGACTCACAACTTCTACGACTTCATAAACACCGCAAAGCTCTACAGCATGTCGAGCGCGCTCAGGCAGATCGACTCGTTCATCTCCGAGAATCTGCTCGATATCGCGAAGGACGGGGCCCTGGCGCTGCTCACGTTTGAACAGATGGTGAACTGCCTGAAGAACGGTCTGCTCCACCTGCGGGAGATCGACATTTTCCAGGTGGCGTGGGACTGGCTGCGGACAGACGCGCTCCAGGACCAGCACGCGGTCCAGCTAATGGCGAACATCCGGTTTCCGCTCATCTGCCCATCGGACATCGTCGACCGCGTCCAGAACGTTGACGCGATGATGAAGCACAAGGAGTTACACGACATGGTCCTCTGGTCCCTCAACTATCACGTCGTGCCCCACTCTCAGCCCCTCAAGGCCGGGCCGAACACCCAGATGCGCGCCTCCGTCGAGCGCCTCATCAGCATCGGCGGGCGTGAGATCCACCCGCACCCCGGCCTCCACGACGAAGTCTACGTCTTCGAGGAGCTCATCACAGGCGCCAGCCTGCAGAGCCGGCGGACGATGACCACCCTTCCGAACCCCCTCAGCCACATGCAGGTCGTAGTCTTCAACAACTTCCTATACGTCCTAGGGGGCTGCACCACCCAGTGCGCCCACGGGGAGTCGGCCATCAACTCCATGGTGCGGTACGACCCGCGGTTCAATGTCTGGTTCACGTGCGCGGCGATGAAGTCCAAGCGAGCGTACTTCTACGCGGGCGTCCTCAACGGCAAGATATACGCAGTCGGGGGCAAGTTCAAGGAGGGCAGCCTCGCGACATGCGAGATATATGACCCGGAGCGGAACGGATGGACGACGGGTCACTCGATGCCGTCGGCGTACCACGCCCACGCGGGGGTCGTCCACGGGGATCACATCTACGTGTCGGGCGGCTACAGCAACAACCACTTCACGCCCGACCTGCAGCGCTACGACGCTAAGGCCCAGCACTGGGACGACCTGGCGCCGATGCTCACTCCCCGCGGCTGGCATGTCATGTGCGCCTCCCAGGGAAAACTGCTCGTGCTCGGCGGGTGCAACCTCAACCAGAACCAGCAAGCCCTTCCAGTGCTCCAGTCGGAGAGCTACGACCCGAGCGCGGACCAGTGGACGCTCATAACGCCACTGTCCATCTCACACAAGGAGGCTTCGTGCGTCCTTTACCAGGAACAGGTCTATGTGCTCGGCGGGTACAACGTGCAGACGAAGACCGGTCAGAAGATGGTCTCCCGCTATGACCCGTTCACCAACATGTGGGAGACGGTCGGGTCTTTGCCGCAGAGCCACACCGGCGTCGGGTACTGCGTTCTCCAGCTTCCAACGTACAGTTCGGATCTCTACGATTAGCCATGGGGTCGATCGAGCATAGGTTGTTGGGGGTAACTCGGGGAGGGGAGGGTTAGAGAAATTGGGGAATCGTGGACTGCAGCCAATCTGCTTTGCCGTCTGTTCTGCGAGCGCCGTTATCTGTTGCGACTTGTCGACTATCAATCAAAACTGTTGATTCTTGCCTGGCCATTTGATCTGCGAATTCGGCTCGATCGGGCGATTTGATCGCAATGCACTTCTGCGGGTCGATGCGGGTCCGACCAATGTCTCTTCTTCTGTACCTGTGCTTCTGTAAATTGAGGTCGGTTGGTGGCGCCGTTTCTATTTATTCGCATGGTTGCATGTAGTCGCTGCTGTCTGTTGTGTCGCAAGGGCGACTCTCGAGTCTTCTGCTGTCGAATGACTGATTCGTTCTGCTCTTTGGTGAATCAAATTGCTTTTCTGGTGTAAATGTTCTTTGGCTGGACAATGCACATATGCACGAGCACAAAGGCGTCTTCTTTGTTCAAAATGTAGTAATTAGATGTTGACAAATGTTGAGGTGTGTGTGTGTGTATCAATGTACCTATTGTAGGGGGTCTTTTAATGATGTGCTCTAATGTTCTACATGCCTGGTTGTCTTATGTACTTAAACAGGTGCATTTTTGCTTCCACGTTGGTGGCTCAGGACTTTCCTCTTTTTAATTAATTCTCATTTTAATATTCAGATGAAATCGTAAAAATTCCAACAGTTTGTCCACAGAACCGTGGTAGCTATGGGGTTATCTGTCTTCTGCACCCTTTTGGACTCCAGTTCGTTTGTGAAGTCTGGCCCATTGAACATGGCTCCTCTTTTCCTGTCGGTTTCTTATTTTCATTTGAAAAGTCTGCAAGGGAAAACGGTTAAGCGGTTTGATCTGAGGTGGATGACAGCATTCGTGACTTACGAAACTATTTATGAGCCAGGAGAACCGGAATGCCTTTAAGTACCCTTCCCTGCAAAGGACCGATTGCTTTAAGCATTCCTGGTGACAAAGTATGCAGACGTATCCATATATGGCATTGCCTGAGATGCCTGTTGCATTTAGCAATAGGTGACTTGTGCTGAGTCACTGTGGGTGAAGCAGTCTGTTTGATATTGGTTTGCTGAGGCGTATGATGGCCAAATGGTGAATTCTTCCATTCGTAGTTGATTGGCAATGAATTGGATTCCTTTAGTTAAGTTCTTTACTGGTTTTGTATGATTTTCATGTATGACTTCTTCGTCACCAGCTTTTCTAAAAATTGGTTCCGTCTATAACTTATTGTTATGATGTCGAACATTTCTGAAGGAAGTGGTCTTCGGGTATACAGCCAGCCATCCTACTCACAGTTCTGCGATCTCATGGGCATTTCGGTTCTGCCAAATTGAGTAAAACTGCAAGTGTTGATTTGGAATATGTGGCTAGACCATGCAGTGCATGTTGGTTTTGTGAAATGGTGAATGTTGCTCTTTCCAGTTGAAATGTGAAAATATTACTGTCAAAAATTTATGTACGCGTTGACCTTCGTGGGGTAAGATTTCGCGTTTCGTAAGGTGTCTTGAAATTGAGGGATAAAATTAATCGGAGCAAAGTAGTCGGTAGAGTAAGAGTCATGAGGAATTGTCGTCACTTTTTAACGAATGTGGCAATTGAAAGAACTGCAGATTTCTCGATTCCTGCATCATATGATTGAGATATGCCTGATCCAGATCCTCCTCTCAGCGATCTATGCAAAATACAGATCTGTGTTCATTTATTCTGGGATTTAAAGTCTCTGGAGTTTAAAGTCTCTGGAGTTCCTATTTTGGTGGAAGCATCTTGTGAGCAGAGCTTGGACTTCAACTGGAAGGCAAGATTGGTTGACTACAAGAATAGATAATTCAAAATCAGTCAAATGTGTGGCTTTTGTAATTTTTTAAATGAAATGACTGTATATATATATATAAAAATATCTGTACACTGAAACATTCAATTGTTTATCGGTTCCAGTAATAACATCATGATATTCCAGTTTATGCCATGGGTTTCAAAAGGTAAACCACAAAGTCATGTCTAATGGAGCTGTTCCTATAACTTGATATAAATGAATAACGCATATGAATAAGTTGAGAAAGTCTGAATGAACTGTACAGGGCGTCAATCCCCTCTGAGTGATAGGAGGCAAACCCACCGGTCCCAAGTGCCAGTAAGGCAAGATATTCCCCCATAGATGCAAAAAATGACCCCCCCCCTCCACCTGAAATTGGAGGCATTTGCCTCCGGACCACCCTATCTGGACACTCCTGGAACTGTTAACATTCAGAGCCAACTGATGATAATAATAATAATAATACATTTGGCAAATTGACCAAAAGAGAAACAAAACCTTAACTAATGAATATTCATTTAAAATTGGAACGTGTGTATTCCTCAAATAACTGAAGTTTAGGCAGCAGTCATGAAAAGGTGGTAGTCAATTTGTTTGTATGGCAGAAGATCCAGCACACTTAAAATCATCAGATGTAGCTATAGTTCCAATCCCAGCCCTGTTTATATTCTGCCGTAAAGGGGCAATTCGACACATACAGACATACACACACAGTTATCAGAGGTGCAAAAAACCAAGATTTCTTAAAGATCAAAAGTTGGTTGTTAGTTTTCCTTTGGATCTTGTAACAACAGTTTAGTTATAAAAAAGCATCAAACACAGCATGAAAAAGCGCTCCAACTTGTTTATATAATTATTTCAGCTTGATTACCGACTCAATAACACACAATTAGTAATATAATAGTAATATTGGTAAATTTAAAAAGATATATATTTAAAAAAAAACAAAAATTCCCGTTTTTTTTTTGGACCAAAATGTTTTGCAGCCCCGACAATTATTATGGTCAGTTTGACTAGGAAAAAGCAATATAGATTAAAATTATATACATCATTTTGTCCGGTTGTAGTGCATCCCTCAATGACATCAACATTATTTAAAGTGCGGAATTGTCTAGAATATTCGTGTACGTATTAGTTGAAGTTAGTATTACTCTAATAACCTCCAAAGCGCTACACTAAGAATGCATCGGTAAGAGCGTAGGATGTAACCACACGCCTCTGTAAGAGAACGTGAAGCCATAGTTTTGCTTACATAAGGTGACAGAGATTTAAATCCATTGAGTAAGACTAGCGCGGTCCGTTCACGGACCGCGCTACATGGACCTACATGGAGTGGTACTCATTCAAATTGGCAAGCCATTTTGAAGTATCTCACCCGGTAAATTCATTGAAAATGAGCAGGGTCAAAAAAAATTAATAAGGTCGCTATATTAGGCTGATATGAAATGAAGTACATAGTGGTTCATAAGTCGTATTTATTAAATTAAATACGATAGAAATCAATATTTTTCACTAAATGGTGGCACAAAGACTACGATACCATCACAAAGGCAAAAAGGGAAACACAACATGCGTATCATGATTGATCTCTAATGGGCCGTTTGGTAGACGTAGTGCGCTACAGAAATTGAAGCACAGTGACGTAATGTCAAAGAGAAACAACAAGAGCGCTGGCGGGGTCAGTGTCAGATGCCAAGGCCGTCTGGGCGACTCATGCTAACTGCGCATGCGTCGTCTCAGTTCAGGGTCGTTTGAAGGGTTTTGGACGAAGAGTTGCGATCCGGCAGCTGAACCTCATCCTCGGTCTGGGTCTGATTGAGTTCGGCGGTAGCAAAAAACAACCGGAGAAATGGCAGCCAAACCTCAAACGGACCAAGATAAACGCAAGCAGATCAGCGTTCGAGGAATCGCCCAGGTGGAGAATGTGACGAACGTGAAGAAATCTTTCAGTCGCCATCTTCACTACACTCTCGTCAAGGACCGCAATGTGGCCACTCCTAGGGACTACTACCACACTCTGGCTCACACCGTACGCGATCATCTCGTCAGCAGATGGATTCGAACACAGCAGTACTACTACGAGAAGGATCCCAAGGTAAGAATCAGGAGCACAATCCGCTCTCATCTGTTGGCATTTGGCATCTTATGAACTGCATAATTTAAACTTTAATCCTCGAAATTTCTCAGATCCACGCATTGCCAGTGATACCATCCAACACCAGAGCTATATAAAATCATGTTCGCAATTATGCAGACCATTAATTGAGACCATAGCGACTTCTTGTAGCGTGTGTATATAATTGTTTCTTGGACGAATGGCGATAATATTCCGGGGGAGGAAGTAGCTAAGGGGCCGATGAGAATGTTAAAAATTGAAATCATGCATAATTGACCGAAATAGTCAGATGGTTCGAAGAACTGTATATAGACAAGTAAAAGAAGTTGCTGATCTCAAGTATCCCACCAAATAACGAGAAGACTAGTTTATGAAAATAACTAAGAGATGAATGTTGAAGGGCAGAGGCTTGTATCCGAACTGAACTGCCCTTCAGTTTGTATCCGTGGGTAAACTGTGGGAGAAGCAAACGTTTGCTTGGCTATTACCTTGAACCTGCCTGAACCTTTGAATTCATTGAGCAAGCCTTTACTCAATATTTTGCTCTTTTGAAGAAATAATTAAATTTTGCTCGCTATTCTTCCATGTAGATCTTCAGCTGCCACAAGTTGTATTTATGTATGTATGTATGGATTTTTCTTGCTTCTTGCCCAGCGCCTTTTCAGAACCTCGGAAGGGTGCTTAGCGTGACCTTGGAATTAATTTTAATTCGTTTCCGAGTCTATTGGAGTGGGGAAGTAAATGAATATGTAATTTAGGAGGTAACTAGATGACATAGGTACTTCCTTAATTAAGTAATTAAATAAGCAACAAGATAAATAACAAACCAAAGCGACAAAGTGAGTGGCTAAGTAGCAAAGTAGATAGCAAAGTTTGTGGCTAAGTAATACAGTAAGTAATTAGGTAACAAAGTGAGTAATTAAGTAGCAAAGTAGGTAACCAAGTAGCATAGTAAGGAACTAAGTAATGGAGTGAGTAACTAAGTAAAGTAAACAGGTAAGTAACCAAGTAAGTAACAAAGTTAAAAAGTAGCAAGTAAGGAGCAATAAGGTCCTGATTACTTTGTCGATTGTGTATATTACGATGGAGCCTTGCACGGCTGTAGACAGTTAAATTCTACTCCTGTTATAAGTTATGATCATCTGTTCATGTTGTACTTGCAATGTGTGCTGCCGGTTGTCAGTTTTCAATTAAATGACGATTTTATTATTATTATGATTATTATTATTATGATTATTATTATTATTATTATTACTATTATTATGATTATTATTATTACTATTATTATGATTATTATTATTATTATTATTATTACCCAGCTTATTACCCCAATGTTATTATGCTTTAGACATGGAGGTTGGTTTGGTCAATTGCAGTTGGTGACTAACCGAGTCAATGATTGATGATGTCATGATGATGACGATGTCAAGTGTTTATGTGTTCCAGAGGATCTACTATCTGTCTCTGGAGTTCTACATGGGTCGAACACTGACAAATACGATGGTAAATCTGGGCATCCAGAATGCGGTCGATGAAGCTCTCTACCAGGTAGGCGAACAGAGGGATCGAATTAATTGATGAATTGATTGTTATATGAATGTATGAATTGATTGAGAAATGAGTGAATGAATTTATCTAGAAATGAATTATTGAATTGATGGAGAAATTAATTTATGAATTGATTGAAAAATGAATGAATGAATAGAGAATTGAATAAATGGATTGATCAAGGAATGAATGATTGAATTTATTGAGAAATGAATTTATGGATTGATCAGGATGCGAATGAATTGATAAAGATATTGATGAATGAATTGATCGTCAAATGACATATGAATTGATCATGAAATGACATATGAATTGATCGAGTAACGGTTGAATGAATGATTGAGAAATGAATGAATTCACTGATGATGAGTGAATGAATGGACAGATGCAGATACTGTTGAGCAGGTGGTTGGACATCTTGCTGAATGTACATTGAGATGGAAGAGTATGTTAAACTGGTCAATTACGAATAAGTGGTTGGTTAGCTGTGGGGTTTGGAAGAGGGAGGGTGAACTTCTCTTTGCCATATTTTGTTATTAAGGATGGGTGCTTACTGGGTTTTGGATGGCTTCTCCCCAACAATCATTGATTGTAAGGGAGGGGTGGCCTGTGAGAGGGAGGGGTGGCCTGTGAGTTTTTAGCATCATCATTGATTGTTGGTTTTTTTTCTTGGGTTTTGGGGAGAGAGGTAAAATTTGAGCCAAAGGTTTGTATATGATCTTGCTGTGATCGATCGCAAGCAACTCCTGTATTCTAATCATAATTGTTCGTTGATGCTGTGAGTTATGGCGATAATACTGAGGGTCAAATCGTAAATCAAGAAGGTAAAGTATGTGGAAGCGAGTAGACATGATAGAGAGAGGGCAAGGGGTGGAGAAGAAGCCATTTTGTTAAGTTATGGTTGGATGCACACGAGTGATTCCATGTTTCTGTTCAACAATGGATCATTGTGTTTTACGTCTGTTTCTTTATTTCTAATCTTCTAATCTACCTTTGTATATGTTTATCTGCCTACTTGCTTTAATTGCCGCGAACATCCAGGTTTTAATTTCTTATCCTTGTGTGATCTGTGTCGTAGCAGGTGTGCATTTGCGTCTTTGATGAATAATTTTTCTGTGAACTCAGATGGTTTTCGTATATTTTTTTCTTGCATACATTTTGTACTTAATCTTCTTGAGACGTTACGATGGTGCAAATGTGTCGGTCTGGGGTCTGTACCCGTTGACCTTGCCGCCCAACTGTGAACCCCACTCTAACTCACCGAATGAAACTTTAAGGAATCTAAATAATTTTCTGTAAAATAAGCAATGGGAGAAATTCTCAGCAGATGATGTAAAGACAGCAGGACATAGAAAATTATTGACTGTGTGACCTTGCGCTGACCCCTACATGCAGAATCCGTTTGACGTGGCAGACATTGTTTTCTGTTTTTAGTTCTTGGTTTTATGATTTTTGCATTTGACTTTGTTTAGAACGGTTTAAGTTCAGTTTCCATGTTGTAAGACATGTTGCTCTTCGATCGAATCTTGTTGCTCAGATCCTGATCGGCTCCCTCGCTCGATCACCTAACTACTCCCTACATCAGGGGGGGCAGACCATTTTCCCCTCAATCCCTGTTTTTAGAATTATCTAAAGTAGCCGGGCTAAAGCGTTGATGGACCCAGCTACAAAGGTCAAAAGATGATGTGTGCATTTGTCATTGAGTATATTCTGCTGACACTTGAAGGCCAAGTGTGGTATATAGGCCAAGTGTGGTATTACATTGTTGGGCTTTTTGATTACATACTTCACCAACTCTTCCTCTGTCGCCCACCTGCCTATTCGCCAACCGCTCCACCCACTCCACACTGGCTCCACCACCCTTGCTGTCTGCTGCCTGTAGCCGTGGCTTGCGTATGCTATTTTCTTCGTCTGTCTCTGCCTGATAACCTTTTTCTCTGCAGTATTTCCCAGTCGGATGTTCTGCATTAACCGAAGCAGAACTGGAAATGGATCTCGTGGACAAGCGGAACGCAATGGCTCGGGGATTGATACGATCACCAAAAACTTTGCTTTTGCTTCAACCATCCTGTAGTTTATAAATGAGGACACAATGTCGTTTGGACTTACACTAATGAGGGCAACTAACTTGATAAATGCCCAAGGACAGCATAGGTCATTTATTTGTACCCATCACCCCGAATGGCTGGCGTCAGGAACCGATGATGATGATGATCCAACAGTTCAGGGATCCACCGATACTTAGTGAAGGACATGTATGTTGCTGCTGATTTACCATATGTGATAAAAAGGTGCTATATAAATGGTCTATTGTAATAGTACATTTACATTGTCACATGATTTTTTACATTTCTGAAGATGGTTGATGTCAGAGGATGATTGCAATCCACATAGCTTATCCCTCTGAAATATGGAGATGGAAAAAGAGGAAGATATGGAGGAGGATGAAAAGATGGAGGAGGAGGAATAGAAAAAGGAGGGGAAGTTTAGGAGGAGTATGAGATGATGGAGGAGTATGAGATGGAGGAGGAGGAAGAGATTGAGGAGGATACTGTATATTGTGTTGTGTTTGGACAAATTGTGAGGTGGCTCTTAAGTAGACACCATTCAGCGTGGAAGCCCTGATTAAATATAAATGTTTATGGATGAGACATCTGTTGGAATCTGAGAATGGATCGAGAAGGTGAGGTTATTCCAAAAGGAAGTGTCCACAAATGCAAAGGCATGATGTTGTGTCAGTCCTTGTAAGATGGACAACTTGGAGGAGGTTCTACTTAGGTTAATGCTTAGAGCTGTTTCCCTACTCGAAGGTGCTCCCGGCTCAGACAGAGTGCCAGAGAGAGGTCGCTGTTGTTTCAACATTTGATGACTGAACTCGAAATGTGATTGTGTGTTTGTTGATCAGGTCGGTTTGGACATCGAGGAGCTGGAGTCAATCGAGGAAGATGCTGGCCTTGGCAACGGAGGTCTCGGTCGACTGGCTGCCTGCTTTCTCGACTCCATGGCAACGCTCGGTCTGGCCGCCTACGGTTACGGTCTGAGATATGACTACGGAATATTCACTCAGTCGATCAAGGATGGTTGGCAGGTAGGAAAGAGATCGATGTTGATCTTCATCTGGTCAGCCTCCTAGCTCCTACTCCTGCTACTGTTTATCCAGTTCCACCTCCTTGTCATCCTACTTCGGTCTCTTATGCTTCTTTTCCTCTTCCTGTTCCTACTCTTCCTGTTCCTCCTGTTCCTGTTCCTACGGTTCCTGTTCCTACTCTTCCTGTTCCCCTCTTCCTGTTCCTCCTCTTCCTTTTCCACTTCCTCCTCTTCCACCCTTGCCACCTTATCCTCCTCCTTTTTCTTTTACTCCTCTTTCTCCTCTTTACCTTCTTTATCCTCTTCCTACTCCTCTGTCTCTTACTTTGCCTCCTAATCCTCCTCCTCCTACTTCTCTTCCTCCTCCTCTTATTCCTCCTCTTGCCTCCTCCTCCTTCGTCTTCATGTTCTCATTTCAGATCACATTATGGAAGAACTCTATTGGGTATCTGACACATTTAACTCATTCATAAGACAAATGCATGCATCGTTCAGGTATATTTGGGGATAAATAAAACTGGAACTGGAGTGGGGCTATGTTGTTCATTTTCTGATTTGATCCACACCTGTTCTGTGTTCTTCAGGTGGAGGAACCCGATGACTGGCTGAGGTACGGTAACCCGTGGGAGATCGCCCGTCCGGAATACACGATACCCGTTCAGTTCTATGGTCGTGTGGAGCAGAGTGCCGATGGACCGCGTTGGGTCGATACCCAGGTATGCTGAACGCATTCTTAGTTTATCCTGATCAAGGGTTGCTCCAAGAAGTGGCAAATGCTTATTTCTTTTAGGTGTTTGTTGGGCATTTTAAAAAGACAAAACCTTTGCTTTCTTTGTCATGAGGTGTTCGGATGAGAGAAGGGATTTGGCTGCTTCCAAAGCAGCCAAAAGGCTCGACTCTGTTTCAAAGTCTGACGTTCAGTTGAACTTCTGGTTCTGCTGACCCACGAAGTCTCGACTGGGCTTCTCTAACGTGTGGTGCTTTCGACTGTTGTTCAACTCGAAGCCACCTTTGAGTAATGTTTTGGGAATTGTGATATTTGTTCTCTAGTAGTTATTCAATTGAATTAGATTGATCGCTGATCTGTTGTAGTCAGGCATTTATGAAGTTCCTCTAGTAAGCGTTTGTCATTAAATGACTAGTGGTATGATCCGAAGTGATTAATTGTATGATCTGAAGGGATTGATTGTATGATCTGAAGTGATTGATTGTATGATCTGAAGTGATTAATTGTATGATATGAAATGATTGATTGTATGATCTGAAGTGATTGATTGTATTTGGTTGCCTTCTGTGCATTGTAGACTGTTCTGGCAATGCCCTATGACAGTCCAATTCCTGGATATGGCAACAACTGTGTCAACACTCTTCGCCTCTGGTCGGCCAAAGCGCCAGCCAGCTTCAACCTCCAGTTCTGTAAGAACTTCCATCTGTATATTATAGAGTCGAGCTTTTAAAGAAAGCTCCATCTACATAGCTTAGTGAATAAGGAAATTCCATTTCTGTTCAGTACAAGTTCTATCCTGTATGGTTTAAAGTTCCCTCTACAAGAGCGCAGTGCCTAAAGAAAGTGAGATTCCGTTTATGTTGAGCATAAATGCTTGAAAATGCAATGCATAGCACAACCTCAAGATATCTACTCAGAGGTGCTCTCTGCGCTAGCCTAAATGATGTTAAATGTTGTTACTACTTTGTTTGTTTGTTGTTACTATGGTGTTGTTTGTTGTTACTATGGTGTTTATTTGTTGTTACTCTGGTGTGTGTTTATTGTTACTATGGTGTTGTTTGTTGTTACTATTGTGTTGTTTGTTGTTACAATGGTGTTTGTCGTTAATATGTTGTTTATTTGTCGTTAATATGCTGTTTGTTTGTCGTTATTATGTTGTTTATTTGTTGTTACTATGTTGTTTATTTGTTGTTACTATGGTGTTTATTTGTTGTTACTATGTTGTTTGTTTGTTGTTACTATGGTGTTTATTTGTTGTTACTATGGTGTTTGTTTGTTGTTACTACGGTGTTGTTTTTGTTGCTATGGTGTTGTTTGTTGTTACTATGTTGTTTGTTTGTTGTTACTATGTTGTTTATTTGTTGTTACTATGGTGTTGTTTGTTGTTACTATGGTGTTGTTTGTTGTTACTATGTTGTTTATTTGTTGTTACTATGTTGTTTATTTGTTGTTACTATGTTGTTTATTTGTTGTTACTATGGTGTTGTTTGTTGTTACTATGGTGTTGTTTGTTGTTACTATGTTGTTGTTTGTTGTTACTATGTTGTTTATTTGTTTGTAGTCAACAGCGGTGAATACATTCAGGCCGTCTGCGACCGAAACTTGGCAGAAAACATCTCTCGTGTCCTTTATCCAAATGATAACGTAAGCGTTTCTGCCTAGGTTGACCCTAAATGCTTGGTTCTTAGACTAATGGTGGTTCACCGACTATTCAAGAATCTGGTCTTTGTGGTGTGCCATGAATGGACATTTTGGTTTTCAATCGAGCCACATGTTTTGTTTGCCGATTTATGTCAAATTATTTGACCATGAATCATGATCAGTAGGAACTTCTTATGATCAATTGAACCGCCTTGAACAGCATAGCCATCTTATTGATCAATGGAACTATCTTGATGATCAGTGGAACCATCCTCATGATCAGTGGTTCCAACTTGAACAATGGATCACTGAAACAATCTTGATCATCAATGGAACCATCTTGGCATCCACCCTTGACTCCCCACTTACAATCCAATGGTGACTTACCTTACCTCTAATTATACATTGACCTCTGACCTGTAAATCTTGTATGATAATTCATTCATACGTTCTTCCATCTGATGTTGATGTATATACCATGATTAATTTTTAATTGAGCAAAGACATTTGTCAACAAAACCTTCCCCAATCTCCCTTCTTTTTTTTCTCTAGCCCTTTTGGCACCCTGACCCGCCACTTGCTGGAAAATGTTGCCACTGACCTGCCATTAAATAAGGTTTGACACCTCTGATCTAAGTTTTGACTTGTAGTCATGCTGTGAACATTGTCAAAGCATTTGTGTCATCTTTTGTCCATTAGTTTTTCGAGGGTAAAGAACTGCGTCTGAAGCAGGAGTACTTCTTGGTGGCGGCCACTCTGCATGACGTCGTCCGACGATTCAAGTCGTCGAAATTCGGTTCACGTGCCGCAGTTCGCACGGACTTCTCCGCTTTTCCGGCTAAAGTAAGTAAGAGGGAAGATGAAGATGCTGGAATGGTTGCCCAGATTAAAAGTAGAATTTGATAAAACGAAGTTGCTAGCACTTCGTACCCAGTGTCTGCTTCAGGTCTAATGTAAGCTAAGCCTGATCTTAGTGTGACCGAACGGGTTGTGGTTGGTTCCAGAGGTTAAGGTAATCTGGTTTGTAAGAAAATTCATGGACCCAATGGCCACATTGGTATGATCTTCATTGATCTTGTTGACATTTCTGCAAATTTTTTCTTAGCAGAATTTCGTGTTTCATTGTTTTTGTGAATGTTCAGATAAACATTTTGATTTCATCCTTTGATGATTAATTGGATGCTGGTCTCTGTTGCAGAGGATGATATGTCCAAGGAACCACTTGATGTGGAGTTTGTTATCAATTATTTAACGTCTTCTCTTCGTTTGTCATAGGTTGCCATTCAGCTGAACGACACTCATCCGTCGCTCGCCATACCTGAGCTGATGAGGATTCTGCTCGACGAGGAGAAGCTGCCGTGGGACAAGGTACGGAGGAGGAGGACGAATGCCTGGATGCACACGTTATATCGTAGCATTGATCAATTGAAACCATTCATTGAATCACTAGCAACAGAAAAGGCCACACACTTATTGTTGTATATTTGTTTAATGGGATCTCCAGCTATAAAGCAGCAATAGATTCTTTTGTAAACAAATGACAGCTGAACAGGATAACATCAAATCTTAACTAAACTGTGGGCCATCGATAGAACATTGCTTCGTGCTTAATAGACTTTCCGATAAATGAAGAACTGTATGGGTCGGTGTTGATTTCCTCAAAGTCCCTTGTCATAAGGGTGCGATGGAGAAGGAGGGGTGAGGGAGAGCAAGAGAGAGAGAGAGAGAGAGAGGCTAAAACGCATACAGCAAACACAATGCATCATCGAAAGAAGAATTGCAATGACAGCAATGGCAATACATTTTTAGAAGTTCTCTTTTCTTGGGGATTTATTAATTAAAGTCGTTTAATCATGCGTCTGTCCTATAGTGCCAGAGATTTGAAGTGTATAGTTGAGACTTGAAGTGTATAGTTGAGACTTGAAGTGCATAGTTGAGACTTGAAGTGTATAGTTGAGACTTGAAGTGTATAGTTGACACTTGAAGTGTATAGTTGACACTTGAAGCATATAGTTGAGGCTTGAAGTGTATAGTTGAGACTTGAAGTGCATAGTTGAGACTTGAAGTGTATAGTTGAGACTTGAAGTGCATAGTTGAGACTTGAAGTGTATAGTTGAGACTTGAAGTGTATAGTTGACACTTGAAGTGTATAGTTGACACTTGAAGCATATAGTTGAGGCTTGAAGTGTATAGTTGAGACTTGAAGTGCATAGTTGAGACTTGAAGTGTATAGTTGAGACTTGAAGTGTATAGTTGACACTTGAAGTGTATAGTTGAGGCTTGAAGTGTATAGTTGAGACTTGAAGTGTATAGTTGAGACTTGAAGTGCATAGTTGAGACTTGAAGTGTATAGTTGAGACTTGAAGTGTATAGTTGAGACTTGAAGTGTATAGTTGAGACTTGAAGTGTATAGTTGAGACCTGAAGGGCATAGTTGAGACTTGAAGTGTATGGTTGAATGATCGATTTGATCCAGGTGTGGAAGATTGTTACGGAGACTTGCGCCTACACGAATCACACGGTTCTGCCAGAGGCCCTGGAACGTTGGCCAGTCTACCTGCTCGAGAAACTGCTGCCGCGCCATCTGCAGATCATCTATGAAATCAACGCAAGGTTCCTTGCGGTAAAGACACTTTTGACTCCTAAATGGTCCACTTGAGCCTGTAAGTAAGTAAGTATGCAGTGCATGTAATGTAATTTTGAAGATAACTTGTATGGTTTGTCTTAAGAGCCTCTCAGAGAGTGCCTCTGAGAGCCTCTCATGGAGCACCTCTGAGAGGCTCTGTGTACATGTACATGTATATTAGTCAAATGGAAAATTGTGTATCTGGAATATATTGTTATTGGCCAATTGCTGCTCCTTAAACTTGTCATCTGTCATGGTTGTTTATATTAATTAGTTCTTTCTCAATTGTGGTTCCCAGTGTTTGGAATAGCCTTGCCTGTGACCAGTTTTTTTCTCCCGGGTGACATGTCTAGCTCTACCAATAAACTTCTCGAGACTTTCCTCTTTGGCCTGGCATGGGTAGGGAGCATCTCCGAATAGTCATCTTGAAGAGGTGCTATATGAATTACATTGGTTGATAGATTGATACGAGGCGGTTTTGGATGAGGTCGAGCTTATTCGATCGACCAAAAGATTAAAAGATGCTGTGCAGAAAAGGTTGTGCTCTGTTCTGAAAGTGTTTCTCTGATCGTAGGAAGTGTCGAAGAAATGGCCGGGTGATCACGACCGCCTGCGTCACATGTCGTTGGTTGAGGAGGGAGACGAGAAGAAGGTGAACATGGCTCACCTGTGCATCGTAGGAAGTCACTCGACCAACGGAGTGGCGGCCATCCACTCGGAGATCCTCAAGAACAGCACGTGGGTTCCTCCGACTATCTGTTTCTGCTGCATGTGTGTGTGTGTTATTGTCCCTCTTCCTATATCTCTCCCTCACTCTCTGATTATGTCTCCTTTTTCTGTCTTTCATCTGTCTCTGTATCTCTTTTTGTTTAGTGTTTGTCTCTCTTTCTCTGCTTCTGTCCCTCTCTGTGTTCCTGTCTCTCTTTCTCTCCCTCCTTCGTCTCTGTCTGCTTCTCTGCCTCTTTACCTCTGTCTCTTTGTTGTGTGCTTTCCTCTCTTTCTTCCTGTTTCTCTCCCTCGTGTTATATCTGCCTTGCTAGGTCTCTGTTCTTCCCTCAATTCTTGTCTGTGTCTCTCTCTCTCTCTCTCTGTCTTTCCCTCTGTCTCTTTGTTATTTTGTGTTTGTCATTCAAGATTTTCTGCTGCTTTGTATGCTCCGTTTCCATGTTCTTTCAGTTTCCATAATTTCTATGAACTGTGGCCGAAAAAATTCCAGAACAAGACGAACGGAATCACGCCCCGTCGCTGGCTTCTGCTCTGTAATCCCAGCCTCGCTGATGCCATTGCCGAGGTCAGAGGTCACCCGCTTCATTGTCATCATCAATTGTTTCTCTTGAGGGGGGAACCACTTAATTAAGTTAAAATATCCCAAGGTACTCCTCAACTGTGCCACTCAGTCTGACAGTGCCAGTCCCATGCCTGGATAAGGGAGGATGGCGACGCTAATGATCTCTGTTATCACAGTGTCATTAACTGCAACTGACACCTCCAAGGTACTCCTCTTACCTAACCAAACGTTAACTGAACAGAAGATGGCATATATATATTTTTGTTAAATAAATTTATTTATATATATTTATTTATGTGTATTTATTTTTTTTATATTTATATAATATATGTTTAAGTTTTCCATTGATATCAAGATGATTTTTGCGTTTCATTTGCAGAAAATCGGTGAGAATTGGATAACGCAGTTGGATGACCTGAGGAAGCTGGAAAAGTTTGCAAAAGACAAGGCTTTCCTGTTGAAACTGGCGAAAGTGAAGCAGGTACCGATTGGTCGTTTCCAAGTTCTTATTTTGAATCTACTTTCCATCTGGAGAAATTTCTGTGTAGTGCGAATAGCATGAAAGTAAATCAGAAGATCATTTGAAATGAATGATGGGACATCTTTTGTGACTGCTGTCTCTGCTGCCTTTCTCAAATGTGACTGAGTTAAGCATATTAATCGGTTGGCAAATATGGCTGACATGGCCAAAAGCTTAGGCAGCCAAATGCTGATACAGCCAAAAACTTACACAGCCAACAACTGACAGTAAAAGTTGACACTGCCAAAAGGTGACATGGCTAACATCTTCCCGGCAGGAGTTGAGGTCAGAGGTCGTGACATCTGGGATAATTTTCTGTATCTATGATTTCAGGAGAACAAGATGAAGCTGGCGGCGTTGATTGAGAAGGAGTACAAGGTTTCTGTGGATCCAACGTCTCTGTTCGACATGCAGGTGAAGAGAATTCACGAGTACAAGCGCCAACTGCTGAACATTCTACACGTCATCACGCTCTACAATCGTCTGAAGAAAAACCCGAACATGCCGTTCGTACCAAGGACCGTCATGATCGGAGGAAAGGTAGGAAAAGGCGAAGGAATAGCAAGGAGGTGGAGGAACTGGGCGTTAGTGTTTCAATCAATCTATCTAGCAATCAATAGTTTATTGTTTCCAACAAAGAAATATTTACAAGTTCAGTTTAATCAGAGTCCGATCGGGGTTGGTAGCAAAAGGACGACCCAAGGGGCGAATAGCCCCGCTATAAAGGAACCTCTGCATGTACAGTCGATTGATTAGGGTCAAATTGTGCAGTATAAAATTTTACATAGAACTATTGAAAACTATTATTCATAAACAGTAATCTTAACTAAGACTCGCACATGTAACAGTACTGACTGGCCCGCTCCTATGGGCTAGGCCCATGATCTATTGACCAAGGTTTTCCTATAATCAATTACGAATACTAAACCTTGCTATTAATTGCTGTATTAATCATAGATGATGCCTTTGATAGTTTGGGAATAGACACCACATGAATATTATGATGCAATTAGTTTATGTGGAATGTAAGACTAAGGTTCTGGGTCTTTTTTTAAATCTAGAGAATGTTACAGACTTCAGTTGATTCCATACAATGAACGGAAAACTTACGGATATTTGTTCTGGCAGAACATGTGTAGTGTACTTGTGTAGCTGCTTAAAATTATGAGTAAATGTTTCTATTTGTGGCTGTTTCGATGTTTGTCTGTTTCCCTGTGTGACTGTTTGTATGTATGGCCTTTTTGTATGTTTGACTGTCTGGTATAATTTTTTTGCAGGGTTTTTGACCACAAAGCTCTTTCTTTTAAGATTGAATATAAAATGAGTTTTTTTTTGGTGGTTTGTAGGCTGCTCCTGGCTACCACACGGCTAAATTGATCATCAAGCTGTTCAACAACGTCGGTCGTACGATCAACAACGATCCGATCATCGGAAAGCGTCTCAAGATCGTCTTCCTCGAGAACTATCGCGTCACTCTAGCCGAGAAGATCATCCCAGCTGCGGATCTAAGTGAACAGATTTCGACGGCCGGAACAGAAGCATCCGGAACTGGAAACATGAAGTTCCAGGTCTGTAGGTTTGTTTGATTCATGGAATGCCTGTTGAATTGACATCTCTAAATGTAATATAATGGTACATTTATATAGCGCCTTTTCAGATGTCTACTCTGCGCTGGCCTATATGATGCTAAGCCCTCCCTCTAATTGCCTACATTGGGTGCCACCTACCCATCAAAACACCTTGGGCACCTCTGCACTCCGATGGAGCTACCTTAGGCTGCCTGTTGATCTGGCAGGGCTGACTGTGCTTTGGGGTAATTTGATTGCGTCACGTGGGCTCGGGTTGATCAGAAGGAGCAGTATAGAAATGAATGTAGTTGTATGTACCAAAATTAATGCATTACAAAGATTTATATAGCTCCCATTCAGGGCTACTACTCAATAGTGCTTCCGACCCCAGCGCAGCTGAAAATAGCAGTTTTAAAGCGAGTATAAGAAGAGTCAGAGTGGACCCTGAGCGACAAGTGCAACAAGTGGAACCTTTTCCAGAGCGAGGAGCCAACCACTCACTGAGAAGGCACGATTTTGAAAATGTGGCCTGGTCACCCTTCACTTGTCTGCCTATGGAGCACCCCTTCATGCCCTCTTTGTAATGGAACATTTATCTAGCTCTTTATAAATATAAGTGAATGGAGGACTTGTCCTCACTGCATGGCATATATATATATATATATATACATACACTCTTGGCATTTTGGTCATCTAATATTGAACGTGTCTGTTGTTTTGATGATTTTCTGGACTTTTTTATGTTGCGATGACATCCGACTTGGAAATGCGTCTAACCTTTTGGTTTGTTTTCAGATGAACGGAGCTTTGACGATCGGTACTTTAGACGGAGCCAACGTGGAGATGGCGGAAGAGATGGGCAACGACAACATCTTCATCTTTGGAATGACTGTCGACGAGGTGGAGGCATTGGCGAAGAAAGGGTGCGCATTCGAAGCGTCTTCTTTTCTTGTTTTCGTATGGTTAGAAAATAGTTGCCCCTTGTACTTATGCAGAGTGTTTTTGGATCAGTAAAAACAACTCTGTTTATCAATTAGCAGAAGATAACTTTCTCTCCTCTGTCCATGTCTTTCTCTTACCCACCAAAGACGATAGAGACTTCATCCTGCGTATGCTGTATTTCCATATCTCAGAGAATGGCCACCATCATCATCCAGCTCAATTTAATTTGACACCATACTACTTATCTTGCAACGAAACAAAGATATTTGACTTTCAGAGATCAATTGCTTCTAAAATATCTTGCAATTAGGTTGTGGTGTGCCAACCTTGTACTAATTACTAATAAACAGAATGAGCATCAGTGTGATGCATGTAAATGTGGGTGCACTTGGTATTCAATACAAGAAACTGTATTTGATAATATTGTCCTCTTTCAAAGGTTCAGAAGTTCACACACTACCATAGGAGAACATCAATACTGCTGAGTAATGGCCTGTCAAATATTGGTCAAGCTTTGCAAATACATACAAAGGCAAATTAACTGTTTGTTGGGTCGTTTCGTTTAGTTATCACCCAAGAGAATATTACGAGCGAAACGTGGAGTTGAAGCAATGCATAGATGAGATTGCAAGTGGATTCTTCTCACCTGAGGATCCGGGTCTCTTCCGCGATCTCGCCAATTCGCTTCTGAATCATGACAAGTGAGCACCTGATGAATGCTTGTCTAACGACTTCTATAGTGCCGTGATCATCTCGTTTTTATTAGGTCTATGGTTAGTACTTCATTGACATGTTTAATCTGTGTATTTTGTTGTTGTTTTAAATCATTGAACGAAAACGAGTTGATGTCAGATATATTTGGTGACAAAACATTGTAAGAAATAAGTGTTTTTGGAAGAAATTTTATGTGTCAGAACCTCTCCATATTAACCTGGTAAGCTTAACAGTCCATCATCCTCTGTCATCATTCTTTTTCTCCAATGATCTTGTCCATTGGGATGGTTCTAGTATCAATGCCACCTCATGGGAAAACGTAGAGTGATTGCCCTGTAGAATTGCATTTGAAATTGAGGTCTGTGTGGTATGATCTCATCTGTTCACATTTGTAGATACATGCTTTTCGCTGACTACGAAGCGTACATTGCAACACAGGACCGAGTCAGCAAGACTTATGCCGTAAGTAGCGTTTATCGGTTTGTTGTCTGCTCTGAGACTCATGACGGCTAGTAAGTAAGTATAATCGCGCCTTGGTGTTGTTTCGACATCTAAGATGCGTGGCTTCAGTGGAGATTATTCTGTCCTTGGGAATTGGATTCAGGAAATTCAATTGGGTCAGACTGAGATTTAGGAAATTCAATTGGGTCAGACTGAGATTCAGGAAATTTAATTGGGTCAGACTGAGATTCAGGAGATTCAATTGGGTCAGACCGAGATTCAGGAGATTCAGGGAAAGAGCGTTGATCTATTGGAAAGATGAAGTTGTAAACCTGTGATGCCGGAGTCCGTTGTATAGTACCAGTCTATAGAAGGTCGATTCAGAGTGTCCGTGGAATATTGAGGAAACATCCTCTGCCTCCAGGGTCACCCTGAATCGACCTATGACTTTCAGAAGCAAATAGCACTTGAAACATGCTATATAAATGTGCTTAATGAATGAATAGATAAAGAAATAAAGAAATGATTGAATGTGTGTAAGGTATGAAGCAATGAATTGGGCAATAAATGAAGAAATGAAATGAATGAATAAATGAATGAATACGATTGGAGTATGAAATGGTGAATGAATTGTCATTGTCAGTTGATTCTATTCCAATCGTTATGCTTTCAGAACCAAGAAGCGTGGATGAAGATGTCGCTGATGAACATTGCTTCATCTGGTAAGTTCTCATCCGATCGTACGATCAGCCAGTACGCTCGCGAGATCTGGGGAGTCGAGCCGACCCACGAGAAATTCCCCGCTCCGTACGAGACCCCGCAGCGGGAGCAGGAGGCAGTGGAATCCGGAATCTAAGCGGGCAGAGGCGGGGAGGGACTTCCATGCACACCTGTCCTGAACTCGTGACCGACGTCGTTTCTTAAATTATTCGTTTTCTTAATTATTGTGATCTGCATTAACTCTCCGCGTGTGTCCAAACCGCCAATTCCGTGCACATATATAACCCCAGACAGAGTTAGGCATAGAAGCATAGAGAGAGAGAGATGGAGAGAGACAAAGAGAAGGGAAAGCAGATAGACATCTGCTTTGCCTTGTCTTCTGTGCGGTTTGTTTAGATTTGAGTTGTCCAGTTTTCTCGGATCGGCAAATGGTGTTCAGTGTTGTTGTCATAGCCGTGATTTTCCGTACTAGGCAATCGAATAATGCAGAGTGTGGTTATTTTTATTTATTTTGGTTCGACGGTTAGCTTTCCCGGTTTTGTGGTGGTACTTTCTCAGCTGGAGTCGCATTCACTTTGTTAAATGCGAGAAGCTCTTGCAACAAATAGTAGTTGCAGTTTGAGACACAATGTATTTTGACATTGAACAGAAACTGTATATGAAGTGGTTTGAGGTGTTAAGGTCTCCCTCCTGTGGTGTGGCCTGAGGTTTCACTTTGTTCTGAGCAGAGGAGGAAGAGAAGGAGGAAAAGGGACTAGAAGAGGTTGTTGTATTGAAGTTTGTCCAGTTAGTGCTGACCCTAACCCTGTCATTCCATCTTCTGTCCATCTCTGATGTAATATTTGGTCATCCATACTGATAGTAATGATGCAGTCGAAATTTGCTTGTGTTTTGGGTTTTTACAGGATTAACCTGGATGCATTTCAAATGTTGTGACAATGTTTGGACTTGTAGAAGTTATCTCTCGCTATTTGTTAAATTTCTGTACCTGTATTTTGAATTGTTTGCGAAAAATCATGATATAATTAATATGTCGACGAAATCATATTATTGTCGCTGTTTGATAGCTGACGAAAGACGGTGATAATGTTTTGCAAAATTATTTAACAATTTGTGCTGTTGACTTAGTTCGATCATGCTTTAGTCCATGTATTTAAAATGGATTTCTGAAAAAAATAACATTAATTGTACTGCTTAAAGGGTAGAGTTGTTGACAATTAATCCTGTACAAGTTTTGTTAATTGATTGCTTGCTAAGCAATTTGGAAAGCTAGGCCAAAAACTCATCTGGTAAGTCTGATGGAATCTTTCTGTCCTGTTTGTTCAGGCTTTTCAAGATGTTTTTGTCTGTGATCTATGGCTTTGTTGGTTGATCTTGATCGACGATTGATTTGTTCTCGAGATTGAATCGTGTAGCCATTCGAGGTTTATTAGTGAACCATTTTCTTTAGACGTAGAAGAGGATTGTTGTAGTGGTCGCCATTGTTGTATATTTAGACCTGTTGTTCCGTAGTATTTTGCAATTAATGGTTGGATTGAATGATTCGGTGATAATCGATAATTATTTGGTTGTTATTGTTTGCGTAGGTACCTTGCCAAATTGATCAACATAGACATCATGTGTGCGTTTGCGATTTTTATCTAGGTTTTTTGTTGTTAATGCAATTCCTTAAATATATCAAATACTCGGTTTGTTAGCCAAGTGGTTGTCGTTGCTTTTAATTCTTTAGACATGTTTACGGAACTTTGCAGTTACACATATTAGAAAGTCTGAAGGAGAAGAGGTGTGGAGGAAGGGTGAAATTAGTTTCAGTTCCCCACCTCCCCATTCCAACCCTGGAGGCAGACAGAGTTACATGTACCTGCTTCGCTATAGGCCTAAGCGTTGATTGCTCCCCCTTTGACCTGACGTAGCGCTCGTGTTTTAATTGACCGGTGCTCTTCGCTTAACTGTGTTGTAACGTCATGTAAATCTTTGAAAATGCCCACAAAAGCAACGTCATAGAGACCACCTTTAATATTCACCGGCACTGTTCCAAATCTTGTCTGCAATAGTCAATCGTTTCGCTTCGGTGCCAGGTCAAGATCCGGGGGAAGGGGTGGGGTGAAACGCCCTTGAAATGTGGAGATCACGATTCGATTTGATGGCGAGGTCAGATGTAGGTGAGAGGCTAGACATAGGTGAGGATGTCGTTGGTCGTTTGCTGCTGCTGAGACTGGGAATGAAGATGTGCGTGATTGGCTACGTCGAAGATCTGTGCCTTTGATGGAGTTTCATCCACAGGCGTCTCGAGTGTGATGGTCGTTGATTCTTGTGATGCTGGTTGGCTGCTGCCGATGTCTTCCTGTTCATGGTCGAGTGGACCAGCGTCATGGTCCGCTGCAACGGGAACCTGTCTGTAGGCGTATCGACCGAGGATGCCAAAGAGCGTCATGAGAATCATCAGGGTAGAATGGTAGATGGCTGTGGGAAGCAGAGAGGACAATGTATGTTACCAACAACGGTTGATGGTGACATGGATCTGCCTTTATCGGCTTCTAAGGCTGTTGAAAGTTGATTCAGAGAATAGTAACAATGAGATTTTTCAAACCGACGGCAACGCAGTGCGATTATCAATACAGTATGAACGAATGCCGACAATTAAGTTATTATAGGAGTCGAATTTAACTGTCGGCAGCCATGCAAGACCCCCATTGTCATATACACGTAATTTAAGGAGCGCCACCACCTAGCAAAAGAAGGAATAGTCAGCCTTACAGAGGATTCTGGTTTTGAACTCTGTTCCTCAAGCTCTGCACCCAAGTTGGTTCTTAATTATACTATACTCTACTCCAGACGATGATAATAAGAACTCTTAGGAGCATGATAAGTTGACAGAGTTGAAGATGTTGTGCAATGGAAATTCGGGAAAGGAAGTAGCAGATGTCGACAAGCAGTGCACGATAAACAGAAGAAACTGAGTCATAGACTGCAGGAAAGTTGCCACAGTTGTGTCGATGCAATTGAGTTTTCCTACTGACCTTTGACTATAATTATATCTCTTTGACCTATTGGACTTCTGGTAAATCTTTCGTCCTATGCTTCCCTCTCCTCAGTTTTTTGATCCGCCTATACCTAATGACCTTCTACTCTGTCTAATGACCTGCTGACCTTCACCTCTCCGTGACTTTCTCTTAGTACTAACCTTCTGTCCTGTCTCTGGCATTGAGGAACGGCGTGCACGTGATGACTCCAACGGAGGCGAGGATGCTGAGGAGTAGATCGGTGAGGGTGCTGGTGATGAGGCTGAGCTGGACGCAGGCGATCTTCCTCGTCAGGTGGAAGCGGTGGTCGAGGCGGGAGTGAAAGGTGGAGCGGAGGATCATCAGGCCCCACATGGCAACGCCCGTCGTCAACAGGTTGAGGAGACTCACGTAGAGGTAGCCACTCGACGGGGAGAACTAACACATGAATGACTTATGTTGTGGATTGGATGATCACGTGGAGTTTGTCTCAAGCAGGGGGAGAGAGAGAGAGAGGAGTGGAAGGTGAGAGGAAGACGGGAAAGACCTCGGGAGGATGGAAGAGAGATATGGCGAGAGAGGAGAGGGTAAGGGGAAGAGAGAAATGGAGGAAGAGAGGGAGAGTGAGACGCGAGAGATAGAGGTGATATAGTAAGAGAAAGAGATAGTAACAGAGAGAGACAGAGACAGAGAGAAACTTAAAAGTAATTAATCCTAAGGCTGCGTAATGTCAGTGCCGTTTTAAATACTAAATGGCTTTTCGTATGGTGGGTTTTGCACTGAAAAATTGTTCTATTATGAGCCACCGAATTCTAAATAGTTTGTCCATGTTGGGTGGACGTACGTTCGTAGGTTCGTAGGATCCGTTGGTCCAAAGAACGGCGGCTGTGAACATAAGCAGAGGCCGAAAAACAGCGAACTGAACGACCATCGCCCGAAATGCAGAATAGGTCTTCCTACGGAAAGACACGCACATACCTACAGAACAGCGCCTACTGTCAACTCTTGTGCCTGAAATACTGGCAAGTTATAATTTCACTTAATTTACAATGGTTAAATCAACCGGATCTGAGTAAGATCCGGAACCTCGGATCTGAGATCCTCAACCAAGAGATCCGCCATCCATATAGCCTATATATGTTTTCTCTCAAAAAGCAACCCTGTATATACACACACCTTACTTCACACGTTTTATGCCTATTTGAAATCAGAGGAGTCAATCCCTCTGAGTGATGGAGGCAAACTCCCAGTCCCAAGAGTCAGGAAGGCAAAATATACCCCCAGACTCAAAAAAATATCCCCCTACGGTCCCTACCTGAAATTGGAAGCATTTGCCTCAGGACCCCCCGACCTGGACGCCTCTGATCCGAATAGCAAATAGCAATAATAACTGTTATAGGTTCGAGATTTCTCATGTAAGCTGTTAATTATCAATATTTGGAGATCCAACTCATCTGAATAAGAAGTTTAACCACTGAACATAAACTATTATTAGAATGATTATCGTATCGAAATCGTTATCTCCAAACTTCTAAAGCGCCACTCAAAAGCCAAGCCTAGGGCACCAGCTTATTCGCGAGTGCTGCGTCAAATCAAATGGGTTGTCCAAAGGCTAATTTGAGAAAGGACAGCATCCCGTTTCCAGAGGTCAGAGGTGACATGCGCAGACTTGCCGTTAAGAGGAATGTCGCTTTGGTCGAGGATTTGAGGGTATATCAAGTGAGTCTGGGTAAGAGTTCTTGATGTTAACTGTGCCTCGAAGTAGATATTTTGAAGGGGCGCTATATCAAGTATTCCTGATTGATTGATTGATTGAATTGACAATGGTCACATAAATCGTTTGGAACAATTAATCAATCGATCAGTCAATTACTCAATCAATCAATCGCCAGTCTGTGATAAAAAGACACTGAGATCGATGTATTGATGGGTTCAGGGCCGCACTGAGGGGGCCAGCGGGACCTAAGCCCAGGGCGCAAATGTGGAAGGACGCAAATTTTAGGATGGAATACTGGTTATTCCATAAAATGCACTATTTTTAAAATGTGGTGTTCGAAATTGATGCGAGGCACAGGACGCAATTATAGTTGAGTACGGCCCTGGATGGATTTATCGAAATGAGCGACTATTGTACCTTGTGAGGGGAACGTGTGGCAGACAGAAGCAGCAACAGCAGAAGGGAGGAGTGGCCATTGACACGATCGCCTCTCGAGGCTGACGATCGAGTGATGCGAGGATGTGCTTATGACCCCCGAGATAGTTCTCCATCAGACCAATGAACTGGTAGAAGCAGGTGGCAAAGAACCTGACAAACAACAACAACATCATCATCATCATCATCATCATCGTCATCATCCATCATCATCATCATCATCATCGTCGTCGTCGTCGTCATCATCATCATCATCATCGTCAACATAATCGTTATCATCATCATCATCATCGTCGTCGTCGTCGTTGTCATCGTCATCGTCTTCGTCGTCGTCTTCGCCGCCGTCGTCGTCGTTGTCGTAGTTGTAGTCGTCGTCGTCTTCATCATGCTCAGGTCTGACAGTCAGCAAGTGTGAACAACTATCTATGATGATGACGTAGACGACGCCGATGATGATGATGATGATGATTATGTAATGTAAAGTAAATGCGTAATTCGACATTGTAAGAACTAAGAACACGTTTATTTTGATTAGCCAAGATGACAAGCAACGCTTAGTGAATGGTTGACTATGCCTGCCCTCCACTGTGCTAGTGACTAATTCCTTCCTTCTTCCTATTCCATCGCCTCCCCTTTTCCTTCCCTATGCAGTAATACTCTCCCTCCTCCTTCTCCTCCTCCTCCCATTACTTACCTCTCTCTCTCTCCCTATGCTCTCTCTCCTTCCTCCATCCTCTTCACCCAAAAGGTGGTGGTGATGTAAACAGTCCTATTAAAAGTGGTAGTGACTATTACCACCCTTGTTAAAAGTGGTGACAACTTTTACCACACTTTTAAAAAGTGGTGGGACTCATATATTGGCCATACAACCGTCACAATACAAAGACTCGCTGCTTATGTCTGCTGAAATATTAACAGTCGATTGCGTGTAATATTGAAAACGTTCTGATGATGATTAGCGATTAGTTCCAATTAAGAAGCGTTGAAGTTCTGATCAGTTGTTCTCCACTTACGTGTTGGCCACAAGATCCGACAGTGTTGCTGACCTTGGAATCAAAATAGCCAGCAGTGACGTCAGTGTGTATACCTACGACAAACAGTTAACAACAATATATATATTGGCCACTCGATCACCAATTGGCGATTGAGTATTGTACGTATCCAAACGGTCAGTGCAAGGTATTTGGCAGATTAGGTATTCCTATATAGCATCACCGTCAATCCAGCGCAAGGAAAATTGGATCGTTGATGGGGTGGAGAAAACTGGAGATGAAGAGGATGTAGATCGGGAAGTGGGAAGGAGAACAGGACGGAGAAAAGGGAGGAGGAGGAGACAAAGGACAACAGCAAGTACAAGATGAGCAGGAAGGAAAAGGAACAAGGGAAAGAAAAACAAGAAGAGGAAGAAAACGAAGGAACAGAAGAAGGATGAAGAGATGGACAAGAAAAAATTGAAAACACCCCTTTGATCGTTCATTGCGCTGCGAGTACTTTGTTTATATACAAGAGAAACTGAAAGTGAGACAATTATTAAGACAGTTATTAAAACCATTATTAAGACGATTATTAAGACGGCTATTAGGACGATTATTAAGACGGTTATTAGGACGATTATTAGGACGATCATTTAGACGATCAATCGAACGATTATTCGTTCGAATATTCAGACGATTATTCAGATGAGTCTTTAAATGATTATTAAGACGATTATTAAGACAATTATTAATCCGCCTGCAGCAGCGCCATCTGTCCTATTGAAGAAGAAGCGCTGAGACTGAACTGGAAAGAAGGCGAGTATCCAGATGAGTCTCATCGTCTGACTGGCATCCGACTTGAATTGGCGCACTATGAAGACGATCTCATCGACGTAGATGACCAGACTGACCAACGCACAGAGGCACAGAACGACCAACAGCAAAGACGTCCACCAAGGAACATCTATGCAGAACAAACGGGAGCTACATAAATGAACTCACCACATACACGAATGCACAAAGCTTCGTCACTGCTTGCTTTCTGGCAGTGCCAGTCCCAAGCATATAGTAAGGAGTTGGGTGACGCTAATAGTCTATGTTAAATGTCGTTGAACTACTGTCGTTAAAATGCAACAGCAGTTATCTTTAAACTGCAACTACTATTGGCACATGTTTACTCCGTCACTCTAACAGCACCAGTCCCAAGCCTAAATAAAGGAGGGCGACGCTAATTATCGCACGCACAGTGTCGCTAAACTGCAACTATTATAGGCCTGCTACTAATTCATACGGGCAAGGTATTTCTCCTTGGCTCACAATCATTTTGGTGCTTAATTGTGGCATCGCTTAGAGCTCTGACGTATAACTATCGTCGCTTCAGATTCGCATTTCCGTGTGACCTTGCGCGTTTTAAACTTTGTTAATTAGTTACAATGAGCGCAGATTTCATCAATAAAATCGAGAGCCGTGTTTTCATCCATTATATTATGTTATATTATATTATATTATATCTATTATATGGTGGTGACAGATGCGAATCATGTCTATCTGTATTCAACGCTACGTTGTGCAGCGTTGTGCTTCTGAGGGTATCTGCTTAATTTCTCTTCAGACCTCGAAGACGAGGCCTAACATAATTTCAAAGTCCCATGGGAATGAAGTACAACAGGGCAAAAAATTATGCTACATTCATACATGCTTTTAATCTGGTCAATCCTACGTGCCAACATGCGTACTTTGGTATGGTATACGTGAAATACCAAGTCAGTGTTTGTCCGGCGTCCAGTGTTTGTAGGCTTCTATAAGACTACGATAGATAGAACCTACGAATAGGTATATAACCTATGTCCGTCTAATAGCGTCTATATGTGCGTGTCGCTCAGTCCCTTTGTCCGTCTGAGGCTCTCTATCATCGATTCTCACCTTGGAAAAGTTCTTCGGCCGTTGGAGTTTTTTCCTTGCAAGGTTGTTCGACGCTTGTGTTAACTTCGACATGAAGAAACATTGCAAGTCATGAACGAACAGAATCTGGATCCAGTCGACTGTTTCTTGACCAATCACCACTCGGTTATGAACTGAAATCATCGTCAATCGCTGATGTAAGAAGCCGAAGAGAGAGGGAGAGGGAATAGAAAGAGTGAGACGGAGACAGAGACAGAGACTGACAGAGAGAGAGATACAGAAACAGAGAGTGAAATGGGTAGATAGAGAGACAGAGAGAGAGAGAGGCAGAGCAGAGAAGAGAAACGAGGGGTGGATGGAGGAAGATACAAGATGAGTGATCGAGAGAGAGAGAGAGAGAGAGGGGGTAGGGAGAGGCAGGCAGGGAAATAGTGACGAGGGATGGTTGGAGTATACAGAGGCGAGAGAAACAAAGCGATAGATGAAGACAGTGAAAAAGACAGAGAGATAGGCTGATATATATATATATATATATTATATATATAACTGAGAGAGACAGGTAGACAGACAGATATATAGACAGATAGGCATATAGAGTGATAGACAGAGGGTGATTGAGGATCTGTTGATCTCCTATACACTTGGTCAACGAAATGCGACTCTTCCCACTCCATCTTTCTCCGCAATCCACAAGAGACGCCGTTGTAATCTGAGCCATTGATATAGCGCCGATCAGATAGATTGACCCAACGGTGATATCGATCAGAGGTAGACCATCGATCTCAATCGATCATGATCGTTCGTGTTCCACGGGGAAGATCACCAAACGCACAACGACACACGTATGACGATATGCGTTGAAATTTAAAAACAGAGAGCGACATAGGACCTACACCATGAATGATCTACCGAGATAAAGAAACATAGAGAAACATAGAGATTAAGAAACATAGAGAAACATAGAGAGTGACATGCAGATAGAGGGTCTTGATAGAAAATTAATGTTGCCCAGCGACTGATATGTATTGATACTAGGCGGATCAGGAGAGGTATGACTCATAAGACCCTGCAGAGAGTGGCATAGGCAGAGCTCTGTTGAAAGTGTTACACGGTTATAAATGACAGGCGCAGAGCGTTGGATGCAGTTGTAGTGATATCGATGAGAAGAAATGACCAGAAGAGATGGATTTCATCCGATTTGGTTTTAAATGTGGCTGATACTGTATTTCTGTAGAGGGAAAGTATAGGGTTTTTGCAAGACGACTTTATATATAGACGATGACAGACTGGATCTGACTCCGATTAATTGAGTGAGTGCATGATTGAATCAAGTATGAAGCAATTGCTTGATTGATTGACTGATTGATTGAGTGAGTGATTATGTGATTGAATGATTGATTGACGGAGTGATTGATTGCATGACCGTTCAACTGTCAGAATGAACGAAAGTCTTATTGATTGAGTGGTTTATCAATGACATGAGTGAAGGAATGACTAATGCGTGTGTAGTGATTGATTGATTGCTTGATTGACTTAGGGAATTACTGATTGATTGATTGATAGATCGATCGAACGATCGATGAATTGGTTGATTGATTGACTTAATGAATTTATGATTGACTGAGGAGAGGAAGAGAGGAGGAAATGGAGTGAGAGGGATGGAGGAAGGGAGGAAGGAAAGGAAAGAGAAACAAACCGTTGCTAACAACATCTTCACCGATCGTCACAGCAAATATCGTAGCATCGATCTTTCTATTCCACGCGGCGCTCTGCTTCGCTTGGTCGGCTCTCCTCCTCTCCCTCCTCTTCGTCCTCTCCCTCCTCTTCGTCCTCTCCCTCCTCTTCGTCCTCTCCCTCCTCTTCGTCCTCTCCCTCCTCTTCGTCCTCTCCCTCCTCTTCGTCCTCTCCCTCCTCTTCGTCCTCTCCCTCCTCCCACTCTCCTCTTCCTACTCTTCCTGTCCATCGCCTTCCCTGGTTATTCCAATCCCTTCACTTGGTTAAGAATGGGCAGACCAACAGACAGGCAGGCAAACGGACAGAGAGACAGACGGACAGATGAGCAGATGGAGACAAACAGACACGTGTTAGACATAGCGACCGACAGACAGATAGGCATTGAGGCAGACAGACAGACAGACAGACAGACACATGGATAGACAGATAAACACACACACACAGACGAACAAACAGACATATTGAGTAATATGAGCGAATTTTGTGCTGTCAATGTCTGGTACATTACATCGAAATATCTCCATGCATTGATGTTTACAATATCTTATGCACCATAACTATGCACGTCGGTTGGTAGGGTGGGTGTGAATGTGCGCAGGCCCAGCAAATTCTAAGACCAGTGGGACTGCATAGGGCGTTGGCATGACCCGTCAATTGTTGATTGCGAGGCGCCAGCGACTCTGACAACGGTTCCAACCAATGATGAACGGTGCTGTTGCTGAGACTGGTAATGTTGATGAGACTGCGTCGAGGCGTCAAAAGCATTGCAATCTTCATGTAGCTGTTGTGTAGTTTGCTGCTTTGGAGATTTCGTCAACTGATAGATAGAAAGAGAGCAACAGAGACAGGGAGAGAAACAAAGACAGACACACAGTGGTGAGTGGTTAATTAAGACTTAGCCGTTCACTGAATTACTTTCTTGTTGATTAGCTTCGTTTTGCAAAGGTTAGTTCCTTCGTCGACTGCGTCAAGTATTATTGAAAAAGTAGGCCTATAAGTTATAACGTTTAAGTATATCCTATAAATTTATACTGTTACCTGTTACATCTTCTCTTTAATATAACATAATGTTAATGAATTATAATTAGCGTTTGGACCTAAGCATAATGAGCGACGCTGTCCTTGTGATTGGCGCTTTATAAATTTTGGATCGTAATTTCAATGTTTACTTTTCACCAATCGAAGCGACGCTGAATTTGACCTGGAACAGCATTTGACATAAAAGCCTAAAAGGATATCGAGATAAGTATTGACAGAAAAAAATCCAGAGGTATGATTATATCTATGTGGAACTTAGAAGTCGAAAAGAGGTATGGAAAGAGTAAGCTTAATCCAGAGGAATAGAGAGGAAACTTAGGTGATCCATGGAAAAGAAGCATGGAAAGAGGCATCCGGAGGAATCTGTTGGCCTTTGACCGAGGTCAGCATCTGTTGAGTAGAGAGGATAAGGAAAGGAATGTGGAAAAAGGAACGTACAGGAACCCTATAGAAGCGATCCGAGAAACAGTGATTAATCAAGGAAAATAATCAGTACATTTGCGTTTTATTGTCAGATGATAACATATTATTATACCAAATATCAGACCGCATCGTGGCCTACAGAAAAAGACTTTCTAGCAGCAACAATTTATACTGAGAGTTTGTTTTTGAGTGATTGGAATGTTTATCAATCTGTCGTTTGTGAACTATATATATATTTATAATCTCGTACGCTTTTGTTTTATTCATGCTCTCGAAATTAGATTTTCTGGGAATTATTTCGATGTATAACTTAATGGGCACCTTGGATGGCTGCTGACAGTTAAATTAGACACCTGTAATACCTTGTCATCAATTCATGTAAAATGCACTTGTAATCATACTGCGGTCTCAACTCCGCCGCTGGTTGCACTCTACCAGTGCCAGTCCCAACCCAGGATAAAGGAGGAGGGCGACGCTAATGGTCTATGTTATCACACAGTATCGTTAAACTACAACTACCACCCCCGCCATATACTGCGGTCTGTCAGCTTGAAATATAGAGAAAATGACTGTTTATAATAATTATTGCAGCATTTTAACGAACTGCTCCTGGCTACAGAATCTGCAAGTGACACTCCATACGTCTGTGTATAATTGCCCGTCTGCCTGTCTCTGTCCGTCTGTCTCTGAATGGCTGAAGTCAAGGCGCATCATCAGACTCCTCCCCCTCCGCAGAAGAAGAAGAAGCATCCGGAGGCTGATGATGATGATGATGATTCATCTGATGAAAAGACAAGAAAAGCGCCTCTACCGACGGATAAGGAGAGAGCGGAGTTAGAGGCGACGGACAACGAGGCCTTGGCCCTGCTCGCATTGGCCTGCTTCAAAGAGAACTATGACGCCGCCAAGTCATGCCTTGACGACGACGACAACAACGACAAAGTAAACAGAGTCATGCAGTCAATGTCATCATCGTCATTGCCGTCATCGTCATCGGCGTCATAATTATCGTCGTCGTCGTCGTCTTCTTCGTCGTTATAGTCATCGTTACAGTCCTTATCGTAGTTATCGTCGTCAGTTACCGCTGTGATTATTCATCACAACCGATTACAAACAATAGCGACCTCTGTTATACAGAAGACTTTTTCGTAGCGTTGCATAATGATGTGTGTTGAAACTGGCCTATTACTATATCCATCGATATGTCTGTCTGTCTGTCTGTCTGTCTGCGTTCACTTCACTGGTCGCAGCAGGCGTTGAATTCATGTATACGCGCCGGTTGTCTGTTGCATTGGTTGCTCCCAGCAACGCAGCGCAACAAGCATAAGGTAGAGTGGGAAGGAGGTGGAGAAAAAGAATGAAGAGAAAAGGGAGGATGAGGCGAATGAGAAAAAGAAGGAAGAGTGGAGTAGCTGGAGAGGCATTGGAGCAGGAGTGGTGATGATGAAGGGTGAGAATGGCACGGAGACTAAAGGAATATATATACATATATATATATATAGAGAGAGAGAGAGAGACAGGGGTAGATGGACAGACAACCAGACAGATAGACAGAGACAGAGGGACGAACACACAGACCGTCAGAGTGACTGAAAGCGAGAGAAAGAGATCGAGAGTTGGAAAGAAGATCTATGACAAGGACGAAGATTTGAGGTAAAGCCTAATTGCTGGCTATCTGCCCTTCCGGTGAGTAGTGGTGTTGGTAGGTGGTGGTGGAGGGTGGCTATAACAAGTGGTAGCGGTAATGGCAAGTGGTAGTGGTGGTGGCAAATTGTTATGGTTTGTCGTTGGTTGCTGCAGCTGGTGCTGACCGATCCAGTGGATGGCGATCATCGTACCGTTCTGCACTACTGCGTCCAGAATCGATCGACTCGCTTGGCTGCGTTGGTCATTGAGCGTGACGAGAAGGTGATCAATGTGGCGGAGGCCAATGGACACACGCCTCTCCAGCTGTCGGTCATTGCGGGCAACCTGCCAATGGCAGAGTACCTGCTGAAGAGCGGCGCTGACATCAATCGATCCGATAACAACAGACACTCCGTCGCTCACTGGGCTGTCGGTAAGACTGGCGGCGCAGGGCAAAGGCAGGGAACGCATTGAGAGGCATGGAAGAAATTGGGATGGAGGGAGAGAAGAAGGGAGGGAGGGAGGGAGGGACGGACGGACGGACGAACATATCGAGACAGACAGACAGATAGTCAGACTAGAATGACAAATGGACAGACATGCAACAGATAGAAAGACAGATAAACAGGAGGATAGACTGACATATAGAAACGGACAAAGACAAACAGACGGACCGAGGAACAGACGAAGGAGCAAAAGGTTCAGTCGATGGCAAGCCAAAACGAAGCATCACGAGCCAACGGTCGAAAAGTAGTTTGAAGATATTGAGATCGATGGAACATCACAGTGACTGTTGTGAAACCGAATATTTGAATGTAATGAATTCATCAAATTCTCAAACTTTATTCTTTTATCACTGATTTCAATTAGTTTAGCCGTAACTGTATTATTTGACACGAAGAGGAGCAGTTTTCATGGCTGTAGTATCTAGTGGGTGGTGTCTACCGTCAAGTGTGCTATATGCGTTCAGGCCAACCACAAGAATATTCATTCCAAACCACTTAAAGTACAGCTTCATCAGTAGAAGAATCGTTCACAGTTTCCAAGGCTGATTTATTGATTATCTTAAAGGAAAGTAATTTCCCTTGGGTTTGAAGACTGTAAATTTCATTGTCTGTAATGAGGGTAATTTACTAATTTCCTTTAACTTTGAAGACCGTTAATTCCTTTTTACTTTGATGAGGCTAATTTCCATTGTCTTTGCAAAGGGTAATTTCAATTGTCTTTGACTGTTGTAAATGGTCTTTGTGTTCAAAAAGTGTAATCTTCTTTATACTCTATGTCTCGGCCTCTCATCGTTGCCTGTCGTCGATCTGTGCAGCCAGTCAGTACAAGGACATTCAGACGTTCCGTCGTTTCATCGACCTCTTCGACAAATACGAAGCTGACCTCAACAGTCATGACTCAGAGAAGGCCACTCCTCTGCACTACGCCGTTCAGTCGACGACCGAGAACGAGAAACAGAAGGACGACATGATCGAATACCTCGTCGCTAAGAAAGTCGACGTCGACAGTCGCGACATCTACGATCGGACTCCTCTCATCTGGGCAGCCACAACGGGTCAGGCTGCATCTCTTTAAGGTCTCGGTAAAGTGGTTAGAGCGATGAAGAGTCGATCGAGAGGTCGGCGGTTCGAATCCCGGCCAGAGGAGATGTTTATGCTTCACCTGCACCACTTAGCCTACCAAGCGAAAATGAGTACATTGACTGTACACTGTCGGTGGGAAGAGGAGACTGTGAGGGAAAGGACTGGCCACCAACCCTTCTCATATGCCGAGACTAAGAAAACGAAGACGCTAACGCTTCATACCTGTGGCTGCCCCAGGGCTAGCTGAAGGGACTGCTTATTTCTTCTTCTTATTGAATTGTATTAACAAATATAACAGACAATTTGACCTATGCAGTTGTCTGAAACTTAGATGGGATACTGCCGGAGGCCCCGTGGCCTAATGGATAAGGCGTCTGACTTCGAATCAGAAGATTGCGAGTTCAAGTCTCGTCGGGGTCGAAGAATTTTTTTAAAGTCTTTTTTGACACAGTTGTGATGAAGACAATATCAAGTAATTGCTGTATAGGTTGTATTGTATTATCTTATGCCCTTGGAAATGTTAGTACTTAGGGTCCATTCGAAAAGAATGATTGCCCGGCCTCGTAAAAGTGGAATTCCCGAAAGTGTAGTACGTTCGTTCATTCATTCAGTCAGTCAGACTTTCCGTCGTTCCGTTCTAATTCTTCTTTCTTTGATTGGTTGTGAACAATTAGGCTATATATATATATATATATATATATATATATGTATATACACATTTATATATTGTATGTAACAGATCGCAGTGGTTGTGAATGTTTCTATTAGGAAGTGATGTCGGATGTAGAAATCTTCTGAAAGCAGAGGCAGACGCCAACGCCAGAGACACGGATGGAATCACAGGTCAACGTCATCCTCATCTCAATTCATTCGTTCAGAACATTTACATAGCACCCCTATAGATTTAAAGTCTTCGCTAGGGGGCGCTGCGTGCGCTAATCCGAAGGATGTTTAAGTTAATAATAGTAATGATTAAAGCTAAAGAACGATAGACAGTAACAGACAGAAAGAAAGAAATAGAGACACAGAGAGTGACAGAGACAGATAGACACACGGAGGCTGATACAGCTAGAGACACCGAGACAGGGAGACAGAACGACAGAGCGAAAGACGCTCATTTGCATGTATGACGTGTTTGCTTTTTCTAGCGCTGCATTGCGCTGCGTCCTGGGGTCACGTGAAGTGCATTGAGATCCTGACAAAAGAGGGAGCTATCGTAGATAGTCCTGATATCAACGGATGTACTCCTCTCTTCTATTCTGTCATCCATCGCCAACCAGAGAGCACGAAGCTACTCATACGACGCAAGGCTGACACCAACCACCAGGACCACAAAGGACGCAGGTACCACCAGTCCACCACCCAGACACACCCGTTCACACACCTACACCCAGACACACATATTCACACGTACACCTATCCACAAACTCACGTCAATTCTCTGTAGAGCAGTGGGCGATGAAAGGGAAGCAAAGAAGCTGAGGAAAGGGTTAAGAAGAATGTTCAGATGGTAACGTACAGATCTGGCAGATGTTTTTTTAATATTGGAGAAGCGCTCTGTTATGCAAAATGAGTTTCATATGAATTGTTCAGTATACAGGCTAAGGTATTGAAAGTGAGTGAGAAAGCAAATTTTTCGGCCCGCCTTTAATTTACTTACTCAGAGTAATTCATCATAATATCATATTCGTCATTCAATTAATAATTGCATGCAATATCGTAATTGAAATGCAATTGCAATCACTGAACTTAAAATGCAATTCAATTGCAATTACAATTACAGAACTTGTAATTAAATTAATTATTTGAATTTCATGTATTTCAATAAGTGAATTATATCCGCGTAACATTGACTCTGTGCATTGCTTGATGAAGCGTGACTCATTGTGCCGCTGCCATTGGATCCACGGATTGTCTGGAGATCCTGCGAAGCAACAAAACGGACATGTGGCTCCAGTCAAAGAAGAAGGGACACTACCCCATCCACGAGGCAGCCATCCAGTCTCACACAGGTGAGGATGAGGAGGAGGAGGAGGAGGAGGAGGAGGAGGAGAAGTAGGAGGAGGAGGAGAAGGACGAGGAGGAGGACGAGGAGGAAGAGGACGAGGAGGCATGGGCGTCTGGTGGGTGCCTCTCTCTCTCTCTCTCTCTCTCTCTCTCTCTCTCTCTCTCTCTCTCTCTCTCTCTCTCTCTCTCTACCTCTTTGTCTCTGTCACTCTCTAAAACACAATAGACTGAGAGGGTCTGTAGCACACGCTGCTCCTCTTCCCTACACCACGCACTGATAAGTTTTATGGCCAATAGAGAATTTAACTTTTTGTCCAGGATGGAATTGGGAGCGCTTCTGAGTAGCTACCTTGAGGGGTCGGCATATAAATGTTTGAATGAATGTTTAAATGGATGAATGAATAAATGAATGGATGAATAAATGGATGGATGAATGAATGAATGAATGAATAAATGGATGAATGAATAAATGGATGGATGAATGAATGAGAGGATCGGGTGGTAAAAGAACAGAAGGAGTTTAGTAGCCCACGCATTTTGCTGCAAAGAAATGTGGTTCGATGAAACATTAAATCCGTTGCTAGGCAGATGAAATATGGAAGGAAACTCATGTATTCTGTGCTGACTTATTGCTATTCTGTCCTCAGGATCTGTGAAGTTTCTCTTGGAGAAGTGTACGAAAGATCGGAAGAGAGACATGAACGTTGGAAACGTCAACGGAAGAACCTGTCTTCACATCGCAGCGATGACAGGAAACTTCCCTCTTGTCGACTATCTCGTCAAGACGGGTGCAGAAAAGAATGCCATCATGACCTCCAGGGTATGCGACCTTTGAACTTTTGAACCTCCAGGGGCTGTATGCGTCACTTCTGTTGTTAGGGCCCATGTCTCGTTTTTGATGACCGCTGACAACTGGTCATGATGGAGGAGCGATGGAGGAAAGAAGAAGGGACGAGACCAGAAGAGAAGGCTAAGACCTCCACCACTACCACCACTACCACCACTACCACCACTACCCCCACTCACTACCACCACCACCACCACCATCATCATCACCATCATCACCATCACCATCACCATCACCATCACCATCACCATCATCATCATCATCATCATCATCATCATCATCATCATCATCATCATCATCATCATAATAATAATAACGATCGTCACCAGTAACGACACTACCAACACGGACAGTGACTGAGCCGTGATATGTGTCTGTTGTGTGCGTTGCCTAGGAGCGACAGTTGACTCCGTACGACAGCGCACTCGCCAAGCGACAACTGCAGTGCGCAGACTACCTGCTCAGGCACGGAGCCAAGTCAGCCAAACAGCTTCGAAAGGAGAAGGAAGAGGAGGAGGAGGAAGAGAGGAGGAAGAAGCAAGAGGAGGAGAAGGAAGAAAAGGAGGAGAAGAAGGAGGCGGCAGGGAGAGAGGGTGATGGAGAAGAGGACACGGTTGCTGGTACTCACGTCGTTCTTCCTCTTGTTCACGCGCATGCGCCGAAAGTGAAGAAAGTGAAGAAAGGGAAGCTGATCGTTGAAGTTGAAGATCAAAGAGAAGGCGGCGTCGGCGGTGACTTTGATGACTGGTACGATGACCCAGATGGGAACCCCAAGGGGAAAAAGAAGGAGAGGGAAGAGTCAAAGGAGAGGATCAAGGTGGCAGCGGACAAAGGGAAAGAGAAGAAAGAAGAGGGAGAAGGAGCAGAAGGAGGTAAAAAGGAGAACAACGATAAGAAGAAGAAAGTCAGTGACTCAAAGAAAAAGACCGGAAACGTTTCATCGGACGACGACAAGAAGAGAAAGAAGAACAAGAAGGAGGACGAGGAAAAGGAGGAGGAAGAGAAGGAGAACAAGAAGCGAGTTAAGAAAATCAAGAAACAGAAACCCGATTATAACGACGACAAAAATAACGATGGTGGTGATGACGCGAAGAAACGACGTCCGCACCGCAAGGACGAAATGTCTGACGTACAGAAGCAGCAGGCTCAGAAGTCGGCGGCTGCAGCCGAGAGGTATGGACCGAGGCCAGGTGTCAGCCCTCAGCGACAGGTAACGAAGAAGCTATACAAGCCGTACTTTAGTCTGATCCAGGAACAAGTGCGAGTCTTTGAATTGAAGAGACTCGCTTCGCTTAAGATGCAGAAATCGCTAAAGTTCGAACGCCAGGGAAATGAGAAGGCCACGGTTCGACGCCTGGCTAGGGACTTCAACGAGGAGGCCAGACCAGAGGACAGGGTCCCCACAGGACAGTTCAACAGGATCAAAGACTTCCAGAAGCACCTGAAAGGTAAGGGAGGGACGCCATCCCCGTCATATTAGTCGTCCTTGTCGTGATTATCGTTATCATCGTCATAATTATAATCGTCTTAATCAACATAATCCTAACATTATTATTAGTCTTTATCTTAATCATGGTCATAATCACAATTAAAATCTTAGTCTTAGTTTCAATATTAATCTTTACCTGAATCTTAATCTTAATCAGAATCTTAATATGAATCAAAATCTTGGATGGATGAATAGATGGATGGATTGATGGATGGACAAATTGATGGATTGATGGATGGATGGGTGGATGAATAGATTGATTGATGGATGGATGGATCGATGGACGGATTGATGGATGGATGGTTTTAATGTTTTACTAATGCAGACATTTATTTAAATGGCAAAACATTCGACGATATACACATTGTAGGCTATGTTGTGTTTGGACTTTGCAGGCGAATATCAAGAAGCAGAAGATTGGGAGAAACGACTCAAGAAAATAGAGAAGGTTGTCAACATAATCGTCATCGTCATTTACATTGATAGAAAGAGGAATTTGAGCAAATCTGGAGTACCAGATACTCAATTGATGATGATGACTATGATGATGGTGACTATCATTAGGATCATAATGATAATCCTACAGACAAGTGATGTTGGAAATGAAAGACGATTGCGGTGGTGGAGATGTAGCGTTGAAGCGATGGTGATTGTTGTGAAGATGACGAAAGTACAACACAATACAATATACAATACAACTGTTATTTGATATCGCCCTTCTTACGGGTCGACCGCTCTAACCAATCGGCCACCATGCTACACAATAGTGATGACAATGATGATGATGGTAGTGATAATGATGATGTTGATGACGATGATGATGATGATCATGATGATAATGATGATGCCATTGTAGGTGAATCCATTGTATGATTCGAGACAACAACACCGAGAATGGACGGACGGATCGCGCACACAGGGCCCCAGTCACGTGCTGCCACCTGTCGTCAGAAAGCAGAAGCAACAGCATCAGGATGGAAGGAGAGGAAGGGCGACGAATAAGACTGATGACAGTGAGCGTCGACATCGTCATCAGTCGACTGATAATGATGACAACGACGATTCCGACTACGACTCGTCGGACAGTGACAACAGGAGCAATAACAATGGAAACCATGGTAACGGCGCCGTCACTAGAAACGGAATCATCCACAGGGCGTTTGGATGAGGAGAATTAGTTGGGGAAGAGGAGTTGATAAAAGTAAGTGGAGTTGGAAGAAGAGGTGTTGGAGAAAGAAGAGTTGGAGGCAGTTGAGTTGAAGGAAGAGCAATTGGATTTGCAGTTGGTGGAAATGGAATTGGAAGAAGGATTGAAGGGAGAGGAATTGGAGGAAGAGGTGGAGGAATTGGTGAAATTGAGAAGGAGGAGAAAGGGAGGTGAGTTAAGAAGATAATGAAAGTTGACAAGAAGGGAGTTAACTGAAAGTTGAGTTAGAGAGGACAACAGAAGTTGGTAATGGTTTCCGATATAGTTGGACAATTACTTACCTGTGTCAGGCCGTGTTTAGGTTTAGCCTACAACATCAAAGCACTTGGCATGAGATGCAGATAGTGTCCCTGTCATTTTCCGTATCTCTTATTTCTTATGCCTGTAACGTCTTCTGTCTCTGTTGATTCTCTGTAGGCGACGGCGAGTCCGAGGGAGAAGGTCAAAGGTAAGCAAAACCAACGGGTCTTACGCAGGAGCTATATGAATGTACTTAATTATTCAAATGGAATCTTTTTAATTTGATAACTTGGAATCTTTTGTATTTTCGTGGATCTGTTGAATTTACTTTTGTAGTCTTGTGATTATTATTCTTTCGTTTTAGTTATATTTGCTTTTTAGAGTCAATAATTATTGAATTTCCTAAAAAATTGTAACATGGAGTTCCACTCTGAATGTTAAAGTTGCTATTCGATGCTCTTGTCAGTTGGAGGACAGATTAAAATAATAATACATAATAATAGAATATTATTCTCTCACTTTTAGATTTAATAAAATCTGCAACTTGTGTTCAACTGAATTTATTGTCGATTCGATTTATTTGGAAAAGTTTCATCTGAATCATCATTGCCAATTTAACAGACAGACAGACAGACACACATATAGATAGATAAACACAGACAAAGATGAATTATGTTGTGTCTGTTTCTTTTAGATCGAGGCGAATTCGACGATCAAAATCGAAAGGAGATGAGAAGTGAACTTAGCAAGAGGCAGGCAAAGAGGAGAACATAGGAGGAGGCAGACGGACGGCATGGGTTTCTGCTGTTATTACTGGATATCAATGTTTCGGATTTACTCCTCGGAGTTAACCCTATGTCTTTCCTCAACATTCAATTGATTATCTGTCACTGCTCGACCCCTTCAGACGAGACTACGCAAGATCGTCATCTGTATTTATTTTGTACATAAAACATCTATGCCATCATCTCTAATCAACAAGAAAACGATAAATAACGAACACTGTTTACTGTCGAATTTCAAGCCCGCTGACAGAAATACCGGGCCCCAAGGCAGAGAAATTCCGAAATCTAAGGTCCATAGTAAGAGAAATTCCTGAAGGCAGATAAGATTCCGGGACCCGTGGAAGCGCAATTCCGGTTCCCTATGTAGATAAATATCCGGGACACTAGGCAGAGAAATTCCGGGACTCCCTATGCAGTTAAATTCTGGGCACCTTGGTAGAGAAATTCCGGGCTCCTAGGCAGAGCAGTAACGGACCTCTTAGACCAAAGTTAGCACGCTATACAAAAAAAGACAAGTTCAGATGACTGAAGTTTAAAATATTGTAGTTAAGTGTCAATGATATTATATTTAGCAAGACATTATTCATGTTCCTGTTTAACGGATTGACACATATTTCTCTTAGATTGTTGGAGGGCCGAGGCCCTAAACATCGCAAGGCCTTGCACTGTACCCTCCCTCCCTGCGAGTCCGTCATATTCTGATATTTGTTGATTTAATAACATGTGAGAAAAACTGATGTGCAAAAACTTATGATAGCCAAGGAATCGTAATAAAACGACCTCGTTTGGTTTGAGGAATTTCTTTACTTTGCATCATGTTCAGTTTATAAAATTACTCAGTGGCGAGCCCTTGCTCAGCAGTAATAGACAGCAAACACTGTGGCTACGGCAAACAAGGAGTTGTTGCAGTAAGTCGCTGTAGCCGAGCAGTCGTTCGCCGAATCCCAGAGACAGCGACTGGTGACCTGAACGCCCTGACCCAGATTCTGTCCGATGACGACATGACAGTAGATCTTATGACGCCGGTAGTCCATCTTCTTGACGCGCTCCTTGACGATTTCCGCCATCTGGAGCGCCATCTGGGAACACTTCTGGGCGTCGTACTGCTCTCCTCCGATGTAATTAATGAGGAATTCGTCGAGGAGTCTTTCGACCTTCTTGACGCTAAACCGCTCTCCTCCCGTGGGACCCAGACGGTAGGTGTTCTCTACCGCAATTCCTCCCTGCCTCAGGCCGCCGTCCTCGTTCGAGTAGATCCCACTGCGGTGACTGCCCGCGATGCTTGGTCTCTGGTGCCAGGGCATCGACGTCCGACTCGATCGTGGGAGCCGCTGACCGTCGTGGAGATGGGACTCCCTGCGCGATTGACGCCTCGATGGGGATGAGTCGTGGGGCAGGAACGAGTCGCGCTTCTTTGGCACCGGTGCTGCATCGGTGGCTCGCGACTCCCTCCTCGATGAACTGGAACCATCGTCTTGCATCACAACGGTCTTCTTCATCGCGTCGAAGACTGCAACCGCAGGAAATTCATTGATTCGTATCAAATGCACTCATGCGGATCGCTGCTTAGATGGCAATCTATATATATATATATATACATATAAATATGTATATATATACACACATTGCCATCTAAGCAGCGATCCGCATGAGTGCATATATGCACACATACATGTTATATATATATATATGTATGTGTGAATGTGCATGTATGTGTATGTGTGTAGGTATGTTTATGTATGTATACATGTATGTTGAGACCAGTTCTGGAAACGTCTAAAGACCTTCCCTTTCCCTGGTCCAAGTACAGACGCTCATTGAGAGCGCTGCTCCATATAAATGCTTGATTACATTACATGTATGTGCATGTATGTACGTTTGTGGGTATGTAACTATGTATGTATGTGTATCAATATATATTTATGTATGTGTGTGTATGTGTGTATGTGTGTATGTATGTGTGTTATGATGCATGACTAGATCTGCAACGATTACAGCTGGTCTCATTAACGAATTTGATGGAGACAAAGAAGAAGAGAGAAGAGACTGACTTACCCTGTCTGTGTGTCTGTCTCGCTCTGTCTGTCTGTCTGTCTGTCTCGCTCTGTGGATGTCTTGGTTGCCTTTCGTTCCTAAAGAGAGTCAGTCGCTGAAGGAATGGCCTTTGTCGTTAGTTCTTCTCTCTTTCCAGCTCCTTTGGACAGATACGAAACTTCATTGGATTGTGTGAAAAGTGTTCCAGTTTGACAAGATACATCGCGTCAAAGTCCGTTTGAAAGTGTCATAGCAACGACTGATTAGCAACGATCGGTCTCAACGCCATCCCTCCAATGTCCAACACCACACAAACACAGACAGGTACACATATGCATACATACACACAAACACACACACATATACGCACACGGAGACACACACATACCTACATACATACATACATACATACCTACATACATACATACATACATACATACATACATACATACATACATACATACATACATACATACATACATACATACATACATACATACATACATACATACATACATACACAGATACATACACGCCTACACACACATCTATCTACCCACACATTCAAACGTAATACACTTTCAGGGACACACTCAAAGTCTCAAACACACATACGCACACCGTTAGTCCCTCACACGGAAACCCACACCATCGCAGGGCCAGCGATTGAGCCGAGGGGGTGGGTGGCTTAGGGTGGGGTTCGTTGCAAGAGACGACGAATGTATCTGATAAATTCAATTAACAGGTCAACAGTGTTGATAACTTGACCTAACTGATTTAACACTAAATTAACTATCTCCACGTATTATGTCGAACGCACAGTCACCATGGCAGGCAACGTATACGCTCTCTCCTCGGCCTATATGCATACTCACGTACACTCTTAGCGGAACGTTTAGTCACACAAATTTTCTCCTCCTTCTCGTCGTTGTACTCAACCTCTTTCTCCTTCTCCTCTTCTTCCTCCTGCTCCTCCTCATCCTCATCGTCATCATCATCGTCGTCGTCCTCATCATCATCAGCATCATCATCATCGTCGTTGTCGTCGTCGCCGCCGCCGTCGTTGTCGTCGTTGTCAACATCGTCGTCGTCATCATCATCTTCATCATCATTATCATCATCATCATATTTGCTCATTGCTCGTCGCTCAACCGTCAAGTTTTTACAGGTCCCTCAAAGCTTTTTTCTTTAGTCGTGGCTGGGTTGGGGTCGCTCCTGGGTAGGTTTCTTTAAGAGGCGCTATATAAATGCTCTGAATGAATAAATGAATGAACGAATCATCAGCAACAATACCAACATCATCGTGATCGCATAATGAAAAGACAGTGCATGCATTTATTACATTCATTGATAATTATTGTCAGTCTCGACAGCTGACAAACCGCAACTGATTAAAACGAGTTCAACGGATTAATAAAGAAAAAGTTCAAAAGATAAAACGAATGTCAACTGGAAGGTTCAAAAGATTGAAGTTACGTTAACCGGTACATTTTGTCAGAGTGACAAATAATTTACAACAATTTCACGAATGGAGCACGATGGCGGCAATTGAGTTCCAAAAGGTTATTACGATGACTGGCGTGACCAGGCCCTAAAACTCGGTTTAAATAATCTATGTTATTAAATTGTTTTTAAAGGTCCAATTTTTTAGCTTTTCAGTTAGAACAATACTTATTGCGTAAAGAGAGAAATCGTAAACTTCAAAGTAACAAAGTGCTGCTTTAGTGCTTTACCTGCTTAGCACGAGCGCTGCGTCGCATCAGAGGGGTTATCCGTGGATCGATTTCAGTGTAGGCAGAGGTCCGATTGCCAGAGAGACCTTCGAAGGGGTGGTCAGTGTCTTTGTATAAATTTGTAATGGTAGTAATTAAGTAGTTTATTAGATAACCAAGCTGATAGACCACATCCCAGTACAAGAACAGGAACTGAATAAGGCCATACTTCCGGTGAGGGAAGTCTGTCGTAATTGAAGGAAGAATTGTTACAGGTGCCAGAAGTGTTTGTTGAAATGTGTAGATTGTAGCAATGGCGATTCGTTTCATTCTTTCGTTTCAATTATTTATATAGCTCCTCCTCGAGTGAAGCTACTCGAGCAGATGTGCTCCCAGCTGAGCAACGACTGAAAACAAATGACCATAATAGTTTACGAAAGGCAAAAAGATCCTTCATTGCGAGGGGGAAGCGGAAGAGCAACGCAAAGCAGTTAACCGGGTGTCTATTCCAGGTGGAGGAACCGACCACTGAGAAAGCTTGACGCAGCACTAGAGACGAGCGCGCCCTGTAGAGAGCAGAGGCTCACCCTTAGCAAAGGAGCGCAGGTCTCTGCGCGAAGGGAGGTCAGAGTCCGGAAGATATGGTAGAACATACTACTTCAAAGATATATTGATAAGGGACTGCGATACGGTCAATGTACGTGTATAGCATGAGGGTGTGAGAGTGAATTGTGTGACTACGCGTGAATCATTGATTCTTCGTCGAGGAGAATACCAACGACCGCAAAAGTAGCAACAGCGCTTAGTGTCAACGCGAATAGGCCTATGTCCCGTAATCTGGCGGCTGTCTGAATGTGCGACCTATCTGTTCGTCCCGATCGACCGGGTCAAGGCCACGTAGAGGTCGTCGATACGTACCATTCTCCAATCTGCTAGGCCCACATGATAACCTGTCTAGTTTTTGTCTGCGGCAGGTAAATGCGCGTGCGCGACCTGAGCCAGTTGGTCGGTTTCTCCGTGGCGTGATTGTGCAAAGGTGCGACGGCTCTACTTAAAACTTATCGCTTTTATCTGAGCTCTCGATTGATAAGGCTATGATTTAGTGGGCTTATGATGATTAGGTTAGGTCAAAAAGAGTCGTCCGATCTCCAGTTCAATACAAATGCCGGTCAAAAACTGGAACTCGAGCCTCTCTATCTACTTTGTTCAATGAGAGCCCCTCTCTGCCGACTTATGGACATGTGAGATAATTCTGCTGGCATTTAGAAAGCCAGGCGAACCATAAAGACAACGGGGCTGCCAAGACAACAGGAATAGTAACAAGGCAACAGGGCTAACGGGACAACGGGCGTGATTAAATTAACGGGGTGACAAAACACGGGATATCAAAGACAACAGGGGTTGTAATAGCAACGGACAGGTGTGACAAAGGAAATTATCAATCAGCTGTACGTAACAAATTATAAAGCAAACAATGACTTGTATTTATCGAATCGAACGCATTGGTGAACGATGAGGTTAACGAGAACAGCTGATGTCTCAATGGTCGTTCTGAATAACAGAAACAAGAAAACAACAACAACTTCTGATTAACAACACCAACAACAACGACAACTAAGACAACAGTTGTGATGGAGGGAACAACGACAACGACAACGTCTGAGTTGAAGAACGGCTTTTTCGTTCCGTTTGACTGCGAGGCTGAGATCGATCCGCATTGGTCAACCGAGACCGAGAAAAAGGTACTGCCGCCGCCACCGAAGATGGGGGAGGGAAGATACCCATCCTCGGGATTTGCCCCACGGAGCAAAGATGTCGTAATCGTCGACGGCTTTGCAGCCCTGGATTTATCGATGGAAGGGAGGACTGATCACCCGATCGAGAAGTTCCAGCACTGCGTTTCATTCCAGTGGAATAAGTTCCATGGCGTCATCTGGCGTCTTATTATGGTCGCTCTTCTCCTTCTCTATAGCGTCTATTTTGGATTCGCCATCGCTTATAGCGTCGAAATGGCGACGACGCTTATTGTGCTGACGAGCATTGGACTGGCAATGGCCGTCTACGTCTTCATCAGAGACAATTTCGGAGAGAAGATCTACAGGAACTGTCTCCGTCCCATCGGAACCTTTCTAGATAAACACTGGCATATCATCGTATGGTCAGTCGGTCAATATCTATCCAATATCAATCTATCTGACTGACTGACTGACTAAATGACTGACTGACTGATTGACTGACTAATTCACTGACTGACTGACTTATTGACTGACTAAATGACTGACTGATTGACTGGCTGCCTGATTGACTGGCTGGCTGGCTGACTGACTAACTAACTAGCTGACTGACTGACTGACTGACTGACTGACTCACTGACTCACTGACTGATTGACTGACTAAATGACTGATTGACTGACCGACTGACTGACTGATTAGCTGACTAAAAGACTGATTGACAGATTGACTGGTTGGCTGGCTGACTGACTGACTCACTCACTCACTCACTGTCTGAATGATTTACTGAGTGACTGACTCATTGACTGACTGAATGACTGACTGACTGATTAACTGACTAAATGACTTTCTAATTGACTTACTGACTGGCTAATTAACCAACTCACTGATTGACTCACCTACTGACTCACTGCTTATTCACTCATTGATTCACTCATTGACTGTCTGTGTGTCTTTTGTGTAGTTGTGTGTCTGAAAACGTGTAATATTATTCATGAACAGATACTAGCCAATGAATATTTATAAGAGTAGGAATTGAGCTTTAAATATGGATGTGGTGCATTTGGCTGATGAATATGTATGAGTTTAGATTGATATTTTGTGAGATGATGTCAATGGGATTTTAAATATACTGTCCAATCTTGTTCGTCTGGGGTAGGATTCTAACAAATACTCTGCTCCTGAGGATTCGCCCTCTCATCACCCTCACGTCACCCATGTGACTGCATTGTAATCGAACATTTATAAAGCGCCAACTAGTGATTCAAAGACGCTCCCAATCCAAATCAGAGCAACCCTAATAGATAAATTGAACTTCAGGCGTTTCCGAAATAGAACTAGAGCGTGGCAATCCATTCGTAACCTTCGTCGACTTAGCCCCATGCTTGATTACAAAACCGCCAGCACAGTATATCCATGTATACGTTGTTCGCTCCAAACTTGACCACTGCAACTCCCTTTGCCATAGTATACTCATCTCGAATTTTACATCAAAAACAGTATCCATGTGCAGTTACCAACCATAGTTACCACGTCACCCCAGTTCTCAAATCATTTCATTGACTTAAAATCCCTTCCACAAGTTCCAAAAGTTCATCTCTTATAACCTGCAAGTCGCTCCAAGCATCAATTCATTCTCTTACATTCACCAGCCATTCATTAACCAGCCACCAGACATATACTCGATCTTCATCATAACTATTCTCTATCCATAGGACTTCGGATTTAGGTAGAGAAATTCTGCAGTGGCTTCGCAGTCTTTGCTGCATCAACTTCTTGGAACGAACACCCAAAGGATGTCCGCCAGTTGCTTTATCCCTATCTCATCCGTCAATTCCAGCGTGTGTTCATACCGTTTTGCTCGCTCTCGTCCTCTGTCTGTCTATGTCCCATTGTCTCTGTCTGTTTCTCTGTGTCCGTCTGCATGTTTCTCTATTGCATAATTTCGCCCAACGCTCAAAGCCCGAAGTTTTCCAGCTACTACGTCTCCGGTTCCTCTCCAGCTCCATCTAAAGACTATTACCACCGCCAACGATTTCCACTACGTCACCATGCTTACTCTTCGGTCCTTCCCACCTGAAGAAGAAATCAACATCTTGCGGAATGGGTGGCTGATTCAAGACCCGTCTACAACGCTGATGACAATTGAAATTATAAGATTCATATTTACAGTGAGCCAGTACATTTAGAGCCTACATTTAGAGCATACATTTAGAACATATTTAGAGTAAATTCTCTACATCACCAGCAGACACCCAGAATACATTTAGAGTACATTTAGAACATATTTAGAATACTTTCAGAATACATTTAGAGTACATTTAGAGTACATTTAGAGTACATCTGTAGTACATTAAGAATTCATTTAGAATAGGGCTTGCATTTATTATAGAGTACATTTTGAGTCGGCTTACAGTTGTGTGTATACAAATGTATTGTATTTACATTTCACATATTATACTCTATCTGGTCGTGTGTTTTCGTCTTGTTAGGGTTCTCTATCCAGCCCTGCTGATCGGTTTTATACTCTATTTGTGTTTGGATGTCGTTCGAGAAGTCATCCAACTTCAGTCTCTGCTTGGAATGATCATCATGTTGCTCATTCTCTACATCACCAGCAGACACCCAGGCAGGGTAAGAATCTCTATCTACTGACGCCATATAAATAAATCATTAATTGTTGCCATTACCATGACCGTGGTTTGGATTCTGTATACTGAACCATAACGATCACGGTTGATGGTTCAGGCGCTGCTGCTGAAAACGCAGATCATCGACGTGTTCAAAGGTTGTGACCTTAGATTAGAACATCAATCTAATTCAAAGTTAAGAGGAATAAATATAGAAGGAATAATTTAAAATGAATCGTGCAACTTGATCGGTTGGTTGGTTTCCGACGTTAGCGTGGACCAAACGTTGGTAACTCTTTTAGTTCAATGCGAACTGTTTTGCCATTTGTTCTAACAGTCGTTGAATTGACAATTGGCATCATGCAAGCATGCTAGCGCAGAGAGCTTTGCTGAGTAGATATCTTGAAGGGGCGCTATAAAAACGTTCATTCATTCATTCAACTTGCTCGTCGGCATACAAATAAAGCGCGCTTCCGATCAATAGGGTATACGCTCAGACTCACAGTCGTTAGGATGCGATACAAGTGCATAAGACACATACATGTACATGTATATTGTATTCATACTTACATACATATATACGCAGCTACATACATGTATTGAATGCGTGCGTATATATACCTATGTATCTGTCTGTTCAGATTCGTTGGCGTCCTATCATCTGGGGCTTTTGTGCTCAGATTGTTATGGCAATTGTTGTCCTTCGATGGGAATATGGTTACATTGCCATCAAGTGGTTGGCGGATGTCGTTCAATCGTTCATCGAATTCGGATTCGCTGGAGAAGCAGTTGTCTTCGGAGATCCATTCCTCATCCTTCATCCAATCGCCTTCATGGTCAGTTTAAAATATATATTTCATTACGTATAGGTTTATATCCATGATAATATATATATACATAAATATATGAATATAAATATATGTATATATTTATATTCGAACGCTGGTTTTTGGAATAATGAATGGAACAAATGAAAGAGGAAGACCACATAGGGGATGGAGAGATGATAATTATTGAAGAATGGGACTGAACAAGTCTCCAAGAGTTCAGCCACGCTATACAACGAACAAAGAGGTTATAATGACCTCATGGTTTGTTGATTGATTGATTGCTCGATTGGTTGATAGGGCCTATAGATTTATATGCATATGTATATATTATATGTCATAGACCTAATCATTTCTTTCGTTCATTCATACAACAGGTGGTTGTCAGTTTATCCACCTGTATGAATTAACTCAGTGAGTTTTAAATGCGAACTCAGTCTGCGGCCAATGTTGTTTCGTCAGTCGCATAGCTTGCTGTTAGACTTCAGTGATTTCATATTCGTCGGATCTTCGTTTTGTAACCGTGATTATTCTGAACATTACATTACAATAGATAGGCTTTAACAATATATATAGAGAGAGATCATTATTATACATTCGGTTTAGCAGAACATTCGCTAATACAGACAGTATAGGTTCTGTCAATCACTCACATAGGCTCTAGTGTAACTAGCATTTACAGTCAGCCCTCATTGCTAGAGTGGTCGGTAGCTGATCCTTGAGTGGTCAGTAGGTGACCAGTCAAAGTAGTCTGTTCTAGGATAGGCCAGTTTCCTCTTTCTCAGTCTGACTTCCGACGAACTCTAGTTATCTTTGTCAGACTCGTCATCTTGCTTCATTCATAGGACTTGGACATTATCATCTCACCCATACTCATATTAGTAAATATATGTAACAGTTATGTATTAATCAAAATCATTATATATGTATATTATTATTATATCCACTCTGTATTTCATAAAGATAGTTTGTATCCGATCTGCCTCTTCATGTGTAGTTAGGTTCCCCTAATGTAATCAACTTACTAATCATCTAATATAATAGTAGAGATAGTTTAAGTAGAACCCTTAGCGTTCTTACAGTTCTACAGATGTTCTTGAAGTTATAACCGTTGTAATTCATGTTCTTGATGTTGTTCTTCTTTATGTTGTTGATGCGGTTGTTAAAATTCTTGCTTATTCCTGTTGTCGATGTTGCTTCATTGCGACTGTTGGTTGTCGCTTGTAGGGTCTTCCGTTGCTGTTGTACTTGGGAGCCGTGATGGCTATTCTCTATTACGTCGGCATCACTCAGCTGGTCGCTTGTAAGATCGCTTGGCTGATGCAGATCTCATTTGGAACGACTGCCATCGAAACACTCAACGCTGCTGCAAACATCTTCCTCGATGGGGTTCGCATCATCATCTTCATCATCATCATTTCAATCATCATCATCTGTTATTCATCGACTTATCATTATCGTCATTGTCGTTGTAATCATCATCATCATCGCATTGTTACTCATCATCAATTAGTCATAGTCCTGGTCTGGTCATCACCGTTTTTCATCATCACAGTCTTCATCATAACTTTCATCAATAACTTCATTACCCTCCGCTTCGTCCTCCCTCTTCGTCGTAACCAGCATCATCACCGGGATTATTATCGTCGTCATCACATCATAGACATCATCATCATTTTTCGTCATCAGTCTTCATCATAAATTTCATCTTTGCTTTCATTGCCTTCCTCCTCCTCCTCCTCCCCTATCATCACCATCATTGTCAGAAGCAGCATAGAGGAGCATGAACAAAGCATCTGCCTCATCACCATCCATCCTCGTCTTCACTGAGTTGGTTGCCGTATACGTTGCAGATGGACACGATGTTGATGTTGAGAAACTATTTGGACAAACTGACCCTGTCCGAGTTCAACTGTCTGCTCACAGGAAACCACGCAACGGTCGCTGGATTCGTATTCGCTCTATTCGTTATGTTTGGCGTAAGTTCAACGCATTTGCCACTAGATCCGCAGGACATGTGACCACCCACAACCACAAATACGCACATGCATACACACACACACGCACGCACACACACGCACACGCACACGCACACACATACACACCAACGGATTGTATATAGTAGTAACGACATCTTGTGCCTAGCACTATATTTGACATCACCCTCCTTCTTTGGTTAGGGATGGACCTGGCATATTGTGTCAGGCCAATAATAGAAGTTATAATTAAATTAGTAATTAATTAATGAAAAATGACGTTAGTTATAATTAAACAATATCTTTGTGTGCGTGTTGATTACTGTGTGTTGTTCTGATGTCGTCCTTTCTGTATCTTCGTATATTTCTATATATTCTCATTATTCTTTGAGAGGTGCTATATAAATAAAATATAATACAATACGTGTATCTATGTCATACAATCTATTGTGTGCATATCTGTTCTCATAGGCTCCTCCTCAGCATCTTCTGTCGGCTGCTGTCATGTCCGCTCCGGCTACGATCGCCATCTGTAAACTCAATTACCCGGAAACACAGAAGTCCATTACGAAGGATATGGAAGACGTGAAACTGACGAAAGGGTGAGTGAGCGTCTGATTGGGTGGTAGAAAGCCCAGTGTGTGATTGGCTGGAAGGAAGCCAATCGGATGGCAATTAATTGCCAACCAATCAAGACGACGCTGTTGCTGCGCCAATCGCAAATGATTGTCCATTGGGATCTGCGAGTCATGCGATTTCCTGGGAAGAACCCCGCGATTGATTGGTTGGAAATAGCGCTGCAGAGAGCACAGCGTCTGACTGGTTAGGAATTGTGCACAGTGTGTATTTACTGAGAAGAGCACATCGTCTGTTTGGGTGGGAATATTGCTGCGTCTTATTGACTGGAATAGGCAGTGAGTCTAATTTTCCAGACATAGCTCAGTTTACATTTTCTATGAAATTATTGCATCTGTTTGGCTGGGAAGAGCATCGCCTCTGACTGGATGGCTTTGCAGGAAAGAGTATAGTGTGTGATTGGCAGGAAAAGAGTCTATGCGAGTTAAATAGTTGTTGCTGCTTTATTCCTTAGATGCAGTGGTTAGATTTCTCATCCGGGGTACCGGGTGCAGGATCTACACATATTTAACAATTAAAACTTAAGCCGAAGTCAGACAAAGTGGCGAATCTGTTACATATATAGTCGCTATTTGCTATTCAGATAAGCATAAGATGTGTTAAGATGCGTATGGTTGAGTTTTGAAAGACAACATGTACTTAGGAATTTTAGGTGATGGATCTCATCTATCGGGAAACCGAACTCTGACCGCCCACGGACTATCCTTTGGACAACCCTTTCGATTTGACGCGGCGCTCGTGAATAAGCTGATGCCCCGCGCTTAGCTATAAAGTGGCGCTTTAGAAATTTGGAGATTACGATTACGATTACGATTCGGGTGAGGGATCTCTTCGTTGAGAGGGTGGGTCTCAGATCCGGCTGAATTAAATCACTGCTTAGATGCCCTATTGGTCATTTCTATCAAGATTGAAGTGATTGTATTGTAACGTTGTTGATACCTGTTTAGTCTGATGCACCTGAATGGTTTGTCTTTTTTCCGATCCAGTGATGACGTGAACGTGTTTGAAGCAGCCGCCAATGGAGCTGCAGTGGCTGGCAAGACAGTAGCAACGGTCGGAGGATGCTATATCGCCTTTCTATCCATCCTGGCTTTCGTCAACGCTACGCTTTCCTACATCGGAGCCAGAGTCGGTCATCCGGAACTCAGCTTCGAGGTGCTCTTTAAGTGTTACTTTATATGAGCGCCTCTGAGTAGAAATATTCAATGGGAGCTACATGTATTTTGATTGGTTGATTGACATTTCAACTGATTGAGACTCCTTCTATATTAATCACAACCACGGACATTTACCTACGTATCTATCCTGTATTTAAAAACCGTTTGGCGGATTGTTTTTAGGTTGAAGCAAGTTCGAGGAACGAAAATTAACGTGTCGGGTGACCAACTCGTAAAGCTCCCGTGTATAGTAGGTTACATGGGCCCAGGCTTGGTCCTGGTTTTGGGGGGAAAGATAGACGAAACTGGGATTTGGGAGACAGGTCGGAAAATTAAAATTCCCAAGCAAAAAGGACGAATAGAGATAAAGCTGTATAAATGTATTATATTTATGAAATATTTTTTTAATTTGTGGGAAAGATATAAATTTATAGCAGTGGCATTTAACTCAGTCCCCTCCACCTGAAATTTTGGAGGGGGCGGTCCCCTCCTGTTCCCTTAAGTCTCCGACCCTGGTATAGTATGATGATAAAGTAGGTTATATAGAAATGCCAGGTGGAGGAACAGCAGGCAATAGCCAATCGCTTCTGTTGTGGGTCAGATACCTTTGCACATCAGGTGACTAAGGCAGACATCACACATACATACGTATGGGGCCCATTATATCGTACGTCAGAAAGTGCCCGGAATATAAAAACTGTATTGAGCCAAAACCCACAAGCTTCTTTAGTTGAGCAAGGTTTTGGCAAATTTGCAGGCCCCTGTCATATAAATTGGCCCGGGTAAATGTTCTATGGCCTCCAAAATCACATCTGCCTGCGTAGTTAAAAAATGGCCGGTTGGTCGACGTAAGTGTGACGTAACTTCCGTCTATCAACCTGCCCTCCGTTAACTACTGCCCTGCCAATAATTGGTTAATAAACAATGGCCTGACTTTGTCAATTGGTTGCGACAGACCACGTGACTGACCATGGCTGTGTGTGTGTCTGTGTGTGTAGTTGATTTGTTCGTACGTGATGTGGCCGATGGCTTATATCATCGGCGTTGAGTACAACGATTGTCAGGAGGCAGCGAAGCTCATGGGCATCAAACTGTTCGCCACGGAGGTCCTTGCCTACCAGGAGCTCGGCAGATCACAGGCCGCAGGACTACTATCGGTGAGAAAGACAGACGAAGACTGAGAGACATAGAGAGAGGTAGAGGGAATGAGAGATGGATAGATCGCGGATACCATCGGCGTCTATCCCCCTATAAGCCATTGGGGCATCTTCCCCACCCACATTTTGACTGACAGACGGACTAATATTATTCAAGGAGGAATAAGAGATTGAACCTAGTTAATGGAACATACAGTGACAATTTAGAATATAACAGAATGATTCAACTGCAAATAAGAAAATATTTTTAATTGTCTAATACTTGAAGTTAAAAGCTAGTACTTGAAATAGGACTACATTAAACTCTGCCACTGCTAGCATTCACTGCTAGCACTCAAGCAGTGCCAGTCCTAAGTCTAGATAAAGGAGGAAGTCCACACTAATTATCTTTGTTATTACACAATGTCGTTAAACTTCCGCTACCAGGACCACATAATTATATTACAGTAGGCTATTAATGTGCGTGTGTGTGTGATAATTAATTATGTTTGCAACAGAACACTATTTTTCAACAACAGAACAACATTTTTCGTTGAAGGATCGATCGGTTGCCTTGGTAACCTACGCCATGTGTGGATTCTCGAGCATTTCAACCCTGGCGATTGCTGTTGGTGTCTGGTGGGCCATCTGTCCACAGAGGGTGAAGCTGATGGTGTCGATGATGGGTCGAGTCCTCGTCGAGGCCAACTTCTCCTGTTATATGACAGCCTGTGTCGCCGGTAAAACCTCTTTTCTGCTGTAATTACAGACTTGGATTCTAATCAATCAATTACTCAATCGAAATTTATATAGCGCTTTTTGGAGTTCTATTCTCAGACAGACAGACAGACAGACTAGTAGACAGACAGACAGACTACAGACAGACAGACAGACAGACTAACAGACAGAGAAAGACGTAGACATAGAGGATGAGCGAGACAGATACGGAAAGGGATACATGAGCGCCTATGAGTAGATATCTTGAAGAGGCGCTGCATAAATGCTCGATTACATTACTATTCTAGAGAGAGAAACGTAATTATAATTATATAATGAATCATTGATTTTGTTCACCTATTCATCGTTTTCTTGATTAGAATACATTTATATATTGAAGTCTCTGAAGAAATGAATGAATTCAGAAGTTTTGAAATAACGATAACTCCCCTATTATAGTCAAAGTGTTGAGAAGCCTGACGTGTTGCTGAGCTGAGAATATAATTTTCTTCTCCACAGGTCTGTTCTACTCTGAGGACCTGATCAAGAACTTTGCATCGAACGATCCAACTCCAACGCAGAACCTCGTCACCTGGGTACTCGGACTCATTCCAGGCTACAAGGATCTGATGGCTCTCGGGTCATAACCCCCCTCCCAGCCCCAAGAAGCGGCCAACACTCAACATGTCTACTCGTTCAATCCGGTTCATGTGATTCTGTACTCTAGCGCCACCAAACGACGCCATCATCAACGTAGCAGCACGCTATCTTCTCGGCTTGCCCTCCTCGGATTCTGGTCTGGCATCGAAACGAACGAAACCGATACAGGACCTCCTTATTCGATATAGCGAAGGTGTATAAGATGGTCTCCCTAAAGATCGAGGCTTCTGTGTGACACTGAGTTTGGTCTTAGATTCCATATATATACATACATATATATCTATGTACCTATATATATATATATAGGTATATATATATATATATATATATATATTACACTGGATAACATTGATATCATCCCAATGCTATATACGTATACAGTGATTATAAGTGATATAAAGTGATACAGCTGGAAATGACCTTAATTGACCTCTCTGTCCGTTAAAGCTATTTTATTCTTTAGCTGTGGCTGGGCTGGGAGTGCTCCTGAGTAATTTTTTTGAAGGGGTACCATAATATATGCTCAGAATGAATGAATTTAACATTTACAGGCATTTATACTCTTGAAGACTTTCTTCTAAGGTTTTTAACTGATGCATTTACCAAGCATGATGTTGAACGCGTTCCACTAATTTGGAAGATGAGCTTAGGCCTACAGCAGCTGCGGACGCATGGGCGGGGACTTAAGGGATTCTGGGTGTGGGAGGACAGTTAGGAAAAAATGGGGTTTGGGGAACAGATCGGGGAAAAATTTCAACTCCCAAAACATGGATGCATCAATAATTAATGAAGAGACAGTGGTAGACATTAGAAATTTTTAATATTTATTAAATATTCGGGGACATAACCCCTCCACCTGAAATTTCGGATAGGAACGTCCACATCTGTTCCCTCTAAGTCTCCGCTTTTGGCTGTGGCTCTGTTGGCTCGTAGTTAGTGCAGCTGGTTAAGCTACTTGATGTCTTTTATACGTGAATTTTGGTAATTTTTGACAAATCAATCGAAAAGCTCGTCTGATAATTAAACTAAAGGTAAAAGGATACCGATGGAATTAAGCTTATGGGCTAAATCCACCTGCTGGAATTTTAAACAGCTTTTCGCCATTGACCCTGCAAGCGACGCAAGCCTAAAGCTGTCAAAGATACATGATTATTATTATAGGTTTACTAGATTGCGAATTACGGCGACAATTTGCATAGGTTATTTGGTTGATTATTATATTCACTCGTTAAGCATTAGCGAATTATTATTTATTTGACTCAATTGAATAAATGATATTATAACGGCTGCTTTTTTGACCGCGAGTTGTTATGAGTTTACTTGTCATGTACTCTGTGACTCTTACCCATCTAAGTTAATAGGGTTAGAACCTCTACAATAGTTACAATAGTTAATAGTTACGCCAGTTACTTCACGGGCTTGCCATAATTAACGAAAACGAATACAGAGGATAATGATAGGATCATGACATTCCTACCCTGGAACAATTTCCCTCGGTCGTTTCCACAATGCAAGAAGGGAATTCCCTTAAGTTGTATTTCATTAAGAACTACAACAGAAACAGAAGTAAGCCCAGTTCAGATCATGGAGCGATTCGTAGAGGGAATACCACTCCAAAGCAAATCGCATGTATACACACTGAACGTCTCGATATTACGGATTAACCAAGTGTAACATTATGCACAAGGGCTAATGTAAAGCGCAGTAAAAAAATAGTTATTCTGTGAGAGGCGCTATATAAATCAAAAAATACAATACGGATGACCGACTGTTTGCCAGATCCTACGGAAGAATTTGCAGATGGCTTCGGTACAAGGTCATGCGGGAAAATCAGGAAATCCGTGTAGGCCTAAATCGACTCCACAATGTCCTCCCTTTGTTAGGGAATGTATCGTCTGAATGTGTTAAAAATTGAACAGCGAACACTGCACACATAATTTTTCAGAAACTTTATTTTAGAAAACGAATTGTTAGTCTGAATTATTCACAATCCAATCCTTCTACAACCGAAATCATCGGCAACATCAGTTCAATTGAAGAAAACTGCTAAGCAGATGTTGCAGACGAGTCTCATCTTAAGAAAGATCATATTTCACTCACCACCGATGAAAGCAGCCTTTTTATTATTTATATAGCACCATTAATTGACAGCACATTAACCAAATAGGGGCAAGGAATTGCAATATAAACGAATTTGCCGTAGGCGCACAATGTGCAAATTAACTTCAACATACACGCGTCGACGTTACAAGGCTAAGTCAAAAAATGTTAAGTTAGTGCACAGCTGCCTATGAACTTAATGTCAACACAAGCAGAAGAGAAGACAAGAGATAAACGTTCAGCATTCTCTACGCAGTTCAAAAGCACAAACACTAAAAAACAGTCTGAATGACCCGTATTTTTATTCTGCAACCAATTTCATCACATTTTAACACAAAACTGTCTGTTCAGAACAACTTCAATTCGAAATCTGGCCTTTGTAACGTCACTGGTATTTTGACTAATTTCTTGTGAAATTAAGACACATTTATGAATTCAAATTCTGAACCAATTATTCGTAAGATCAGTCAAGCAAGGCATCAGGATGGCTCACACTTCACCGATCGCTCCAAAGCTCGACCATTGAAGAACTACGAGAAACAGAAATTACACATGATTAGATCAACACCATGCAAAGAAAATAACATGTGATTAGATTAAGAATAAGATATGTGTATTAAGTGAAAGCACATGGAACAGATCAAGATAACACTGTGTAAATATAATGACCCATGATTAGATTAGGATGACATTTTTACAAAGAAAATAACTTGACTAGATTAAGAAAAGACAGTGCAAAGAAATTAACATGATTATATTAAGAAAAGAAGGTGCAAAGAAAAATATATGACTAGATTAAGAAAGACAGTGTAAAGGCAATAACATGTGATTAGATAAAGATTAAGGCATACATGAATTAAGTAACATAGATCAAGATCACAAGATAAGACTGCGTAAATAAAATAACATGATTAGATTAAGATAAGACAGTGCACAGAAAATGACACATGATCAGATTAAGAAAAGAAGGTGAATAGAAAATATCACTACATTGGAATAATCATAGTTAAGATATTATTATACAGGTATGTTCACAAAGTAATACACAGGACTTGAGCTTCCCATACAAGCAACTACTATTTCTCGGTCTTGGCATATGAGAGTGGTTGTCCAGCCATTCTGCTTACCTACCAATAGATAGAGAAATAATCCCTAAGATCCATGATAATGTAAAATAACAACAATTGATTTGTTCCTGAGGTAATGCCTCAATCTTATTGTTTAACAATAATATAAAATACAACACAAATAACACCAACAATCTCAAAAAAGCAACAATTGCAAATGGCTACCTTTCGAATGCAGGCAAAAGCCGGTCCAAATCGTTCAATGACTTGCAGTCTTTCGTTGATCCAACCGGGTAATTTTGACTTGACGCTGGCACGCATGTAGCGATGGTCGAGAAGTAGAATTGCAGCAAAATCATCTTTATGACGAATGGCCCGACCTAAATCAACATGAATCAAATAAACTAATGGCCCAACCAAAATCACCATGAACCAGATAAACGAATGGCCCAACCTAAATCACCATGAACCAGATAAACGAATGGCCCAACCTAAATCACCATGAACCAGATAAACGAATGGCCCAACCTAAATCACCATGAACCAGATAAACGAATGGCCCAACCAAAATCACCATGAACCAGATAAACGAATGGCCCAACCTAAATCACCATGAACCAGATAAACGAATGGCCCAACCTAAATCACCATGAACCAGATAAACGAATGGCCCAACCTAAATCACCATGAACCAGATAAACGAATGGGCCAACCTAAATCACCATGAACCAGATAAACGAATGGCCTACGGTCAACAACATAAATGAATGACCAGACCTAAGTCACCGTGACCCAGATAAACGAATAGCCTCTGGTAGATTGCTACTGTAAAAGGTGATTAACCCTTTAACATCCAGCATCATTGATCATGCCCTACGTCTTGCTACGCACTGGTCGTCAAAGGGTTAGCAAATTTTGATATCTAAACAATATGAATGTATGTATGCATGCATGCGCATATGTATGTATGTCAATCAAACCAAATCATGTGATCTTAGATATGTATGATTGCATATTTACGTAGGCAAAAACTTAAGTATGTATGTATGAAAGCTTAGCATTGTCAGTTAAGCAAAGACAGTGAAAGTAAGATATTGAATACTGACCAATACTCTGGTTGACCGCCTTCATGCACAGATTCTCAAAGTGAATTTGTCCCGGAAGCTTATTTCCATCTGGTGACCGTGGCTGAAACAAAGATTGACCTTTTAAGCACATCATGAGATTTTTAAAACAATCAACATAACGTGGGGCACAGAGGCTGATCGGCTACAGCGGTAAGCCCTTAACACTCAGTGTGTGTTGAGTGAGCAGGTTTGACCCTCATCCGAGGCGTCAGTCACTGCGTAGGGACCTTGAGCAAGTCCTTCGCGCACAATTGCTCTGCAGTACAGCTGCAATTGTGCCGACAAGGCGTGTGCACTTCTGAGCAAAAGATGTTGGAATAAGGGTGATATCAAATTTCAAGAATTTCAACTGAGTGACAGACACTCGGATGCAAAAGGAAACTATAACACAATACAAACCAGGGCCTACATGGACAGTTGACATTTTTGAGTATTCAGCAGTGTGAGTGGCCTGCATTTCGACAGATTAGCCTAAGTGTACTATACATGTGATTTCAGTCTGATAATATAATTTTATGTGAAATTTAACTTAACCAGTTGGAGCAGAGTTTGACAGTTTGAGCAAGTATGCAGTCGACATTTCTGAGCATTTTAGCGACTGCTACAAACTGCTGTTCAAGAGCCACTATTTATATCCACTTACTACCATTTATTGAGATTAGCTATTTAAAAAACTGACAACAATTAGAAAAGAATGTGCCATATGAAGAGAAGTTAATAATAATAATAATAATAATAATATGTTGCCACAACGCGGTCATACCACTACAAGGACACCTCACAAACAACTGTTGTACGTATGCATGTATGTATGTGTGTGTGTGTGTATATACTATATATGGTGGATCTGAATTTTATGAACCGTCAAGTGGTTGGTTGTAAGTGTTGGTTGATGTGAATAAACACAATACCATGTTTGCGTTGAGATAATCGATCTTTTCCTTGAGTTCAGGAGATCGAACGTTGGGGTAGGGCAATCCGATCATGATGACACACCTTGAAAACAAAAACACATAATTTGTTTTTAGTTTGAATGTCCCAGGTCACACCGTGGTACATGGATGGTCATCAGGTCCTTTTTGAAGGCTCCAATACTGGCAATGCACAAATTACAAGGCCCTAAACATGAGACCAGTATGATAAAATTCACAGCTCATGTGAGTACGAAATTTTACAAGCAGTTAACTCCACAGTTTATGCAAGTATCAACTTTCACTGCAACCTACTTCACAGCTCATGTGAGTACATCACAGCAAGTTATCATTTAGCTCATGAGGGGCTTGTGCATCTCAGTCTAAAATACCAGGTGGTCCTAGGTCGACCACTAGGGAACTTGAGCATTCAAGTCCAAAGACCATGTGATCCTAGGTCAGCATCACCTAGGACCTAGCCAGGCCCCACATCATTGCCATGGCCGTGCCAAATGAAAAAATCGGGTAGCCACGTGTTCCCGAAGATTTCCATACGATTCAGAATTAATCTCTTCGTATAAACTCGTACCTTCCGAGCTCGTCAGAAAAATTGATGCCTTCGCTCATCTTTCCACCGACGACGCTGCATAGAACGGCTCCATCGAACTGCGACTTTTTCATCGGAGCATGCCTCTGTAGCAGAAAGAAGAAAACAACTGGGTCAAGAAGTCTTGCTAGAGTCTGAACTGGTCGATGAGAAGTCATCGGGGGAAGAGCTTTACAATACCAAGATGATCTAGTCTCAATCAGAGGCTTCTGTAGCTTAAAAAGTTAATTCTATTGAAGGACAAGATCATAATTACAGACTTACACTATATTCCTGCGAAAACAAATTGAGACATTTTTATTTGACGACAATACAAAGATTTATAATTCTGGCATTTTGCGAATCAGTATATACTCTACTGCATCATGGCTTACCTTTCTTTAAACCAGGTTTTTATACCAACTGTAAATTTCTACAAAATTTCATAATGGATCAACTGAACTTATTTCAGTTGATAGTCGTTTAAATGTGCTTCGAATCGGTTAAAAGCAGGCGGCAGAAGTCGCAATCCAATTGGTCATGGAAACCCCAATTTTTTCTAATTTATTTATATAGCGCTATGCTGGCCACCAACTTTTATTAGATTTCCAATTTATCATCAGTTGTACTCTGAATTTAGTTACAGAGCACATCGCTATAGCAACAGAGTTAAAATATCACATTTCATCACCTGGATAAATTGTGTATACTCCTGAAGCATCTTCTCGACTTGATTTGCCTGTTTTGGCTCACGAAATATCTATAAAAAAAAAGTAATTTAGTGGTGGTGAATAAGGTCTCCCTGCCATGGCTTTTGTGGGCGCTGGGAAATTTTTGAAGACTTACATTACACTACATTACATATATTCGGCATTATCATTGTAATTTAAGTCTTTGCCCTGAGGCATGAACCTCCTTTTCCCCATGGATTTAGACATTACTTTAATTATTATTATAATTATTTCTGTATTGTTTAAGTGGTGCATACTAATGATAAAAGGATTATTCAAAAAGTGCCATCGATGATGCTTGAAATGTGATATGTTCCGTTTACATCACGTGATATCAGTTGACGCGCTCAGCAGATGAGTTCAAAGGTCATCACATTGTAACCATCTCGGGGTTGGTTTGAACCCAGACCTTACGAATTACAAGATGGATGAGTCCCCACTTTCCTTTAATGTCATATCATATACTCTTAACAATAAAAGCACAATCTGATCCTGTTGAATGTACAATCTGACACTGTCAAAATAACATTCTGACACCTTGAAAAATCACAATCTGACACTTAAAAAAACCAATCTGACACCTTAAAAAATAACAATCTAACACTTAAAAGTACATCTTGACACTTTAAAATGCACGATCTGACAATGTTAAAAGTACAATCTGAAACTGTTAAAAGCACATTATGACACTATTAAAAAAACACCATGACACTACTAAACGTACAACCTAACAATGTCAAAAGCACAACCCGACACCTATAAAAGCACAACCTAACGCAATCAGATTCTGGACACTTACCCGCCCGGGAATGCCTACAAATAACCCTACCTTTTTCTTGGCGCCAATCTTCTGGAGAAATCCCGCCTGTTCCCAGTGAGCGTAGACCGTCTTTTCATACTCGTAGGATGGAAAGAAGCAGATGATTCCGCCAGAAACAACATTGCTAACGTTGTATACGACTCTTCCCAACTCATCCATCTGGATGAAGAACAAGAAAGAATACCTGAAGTTGTGGAATAGGTAAACCAATGAAGTCATTAATCTATGCAGAAATTCAGCAACGTTATTTCAACAAGTGAAGATATCTCTGCAGAATTTTGATGCCAATAGGTCCACACAGATGCTGCATAAATATTATTTGTTTTGGAGAATGTTGAGTTTCTCGATCAAATGACAGTGAACCCGAGTTCAGCGTTATTTTCCCAAATAATGAAACCTTGATTTTTGGCATGATGTCTGAAGAAGTGAAGATATCTATGCAGAATTTCGATGCCAATAGGTCCTCACAGATGCTGCATAAATATTATATGCTTTGGAGCTTGACGAGTTTCTCCATAAAATGACGATGAACCCGGGTTCAGCGTTATTTCCCCACATAATGAAACCTTAATTTCTGCCACATCATCTGATAAAGTGAAGATATCTATGCAGAATTTTGATGCCAATAGGTCCTCACAGATGCAGCATATATATTATTTGGTTTGGAGCATGTCGAGTTTCTTGATAAAGTAACGGTGAAGCCGGGTTCAGCGTTATTTTCCCAAATAAAGAAACCTTAATTTCTGCCATGTTGTCTGAAGAAGTGAAGATATCTATGCAGAATTTTGATGCCAATAGGTCCTCACAGATGCTGCATAAATATTATTTGGTTTGGAGCATGTCGAGTTTTCGATAAAGTGACGGTGAACCCGGGTTCAGCGTTATTTTCCCAAATAAAGAAACCTAATTTTCTGCAATGTTGTCTGAAGAAGTGAAGATATCAATGCAGAGTTTTGATGCCAATAGATCCTCAGAGATGCTGCATAAATATTATATGCTTTGGAGTATGTCAAGTTTCTCAATAAAATGACGATGAGCCCAGGTTCAGCGTTATTTTCCCACATAATGAAACCTGAATTTCAGTCATGTCATCTGATAAAGTGAAGACATCTATGCAGAATTTTGATGCCAATAGGTCCTCACAGATGCCGAATAAATATTATTTGGTTTGGAGCATGACGAGTTTCTCCTTAAAATGACGATGAACCCGGGTTCAGCGTTATATTCCCACATAATGAAACCTTAATATCTGCCATGTTGTCTGATAAAGTGAAGATATCTATGCAGAATTTTGAAGCCAATAGGTCCTCAAAGATGCCGAATAAATAATATTTGGTGTGGAGCATGTCGAGTTTCTCGATAAAGTGACGGTGAACGCGGGTTCAGCTTTATTTTCCCAAATAAAGAAACCTTAATTTCTGCCATGTTGTCTGAAGAAGTGAAGATATCTATGCAGAATTTTGATGCCAATAGGTCCTCACAGATGCTGCATAAATATTATTTGCTTTGGAGCATGTCGAGTTTCTCGATAAAGTGACGGTGAACCCGGGTTCAGCGTTATTTTCCCAAATAAAGAAACCTTGATTTCTGCCATGTTGTCTGAAGAAGTGAAGATATCTATGCAGAATTTTGATGCCACTAGGTCCATACAGATGCTGGATAAATATTATTTGGTTTGGAGTGTGTCCAGTTTCTCGATAAAGTGACGGTGAACCCGGGTTCAGCGTTATTTTCCCACATAATGAAACCTGAATTTCTGCCATGTTGTCTGTAGAAGTGAAGATATCTATGCAGAATTTTGATGCCACTAGGTCCATACAGATGCTGCATAAATATTATATGGTTTGGAGCATGTCGAGTTTCTCGATAAAGTGACGGTGAATCCGGGTTCAGCGTTCTTTTCCCACATAATGAAACCTTAATTTCTGCCATGTCATCTGATAAAGTGAAGATATCTATGCAGAATTTTGATGCCAATAGGTCCATACAGATGCTGGATAAATATTATTTGGTTTGGAGTATGTCCAGTTTCTCGATAAAGTGACGGTGAACCCGGGTTCAGCGTTATTTTCCCACATAAAGAAACCTTAATTTCTGCCATGTTGTCTGAAGAAGTGAAGATATCTATGCAGAATTTTGATGCCAATAGGTCCTCACAGATGCTGCATAAATATTATATGCTTTGGAGCATGACGAGTTTCTCAATAAAATGACGATGAACCCGGGTTCAGCGTTATTTCCCCACATAATGAAACCTTAATTTCTGCCACATCATCTGATAAAGTGAAGATATCTATGCAGAATTTTGATGCCAATAGGTCCTCACAGATGCAGCATATATATTATTTGGTTTGGAGCATGTCGAGTTTCTTGATAAAGTAACGGTGAAGCCGGGTTCAGCGTTATTTTCCCAAATAAAGAAACCTTAATTTCTGCCATGTTGTCTGAAGAAGTGAAGATATCTATGCAGAATTTTGATGCCAATAGGTCCTCACAGATGCTGCATAAATATTATTTGGTTTGGAGCATGTCGAGTTTTCGATAAAGTGACGGTGAACCCGGGTTCAGCGTTATTTTCCCAAATAAAGAAACCTAATTTTCTGCAATGTTGTCTGAAGAAGTGAAGATATCAATGCAGAGTTTTGATGCCAATAGATCCTCAGAGATGCTGCATAAATATTATATGCTTTGGAGTATGTCAAGTTTCTCAATAAAATGACGATGAGCCCAGGTTCAGCGTTATTTTCCCACATAATGAAACCTGAATTTCAGTCATGTCATCTGATAAAGTGAAGACATCTATGCAGAATTTTGATGCCAATAGGTCCTCACAGATGCCGAATAAATATTATTTGGTTTGGAGCATGACGAGTTTCTCCTTAAAATGACGATGAACCCGGGTTCAGCGTTATATTCCCACATAATGAAACCTTAATATCTGCCATGTTGTCTGATAAAGTGAAGATATCTATGCAGAATTTTGAAGCCAATAGGTCCTCAAAGATGCCGAATAAATAATATTTGGTGTGGAGCATGTCGAGTTTCTCGATAAAGTGACGGTGAACGCGGGTTCAGCTTTATTTTCCCAAATAAAGAAACCTTAATTTCTGCCATGTTGTCTGAAGAAGTGAAGATATCTATGCAGAATTTTGATGCCAATAGGTCCTCACAGATGCTGCATAAATATTATTTGCTTTGGAGCATGTCGAGTTTCTCGATAAAGTGACGGTGAACCCGGGTTCAGCGTTATTTTCCCAAATAAAGAAACCTTGATTTCTGCCATGTTGTCTGAAGAAGTGAAGATATCTATGCAGAATTTTGATGCCACTAGGTCCATACAGATGCTGGATAAATATTATTTGGTTTGGAGTGTGTCCAGTTTCTCGATAAAGTGACGGTGAACCCGGGTTCAGCGTTATTTTCCCACATAATGAAACCTGAATTTCTGCCATGTTGTCTGTAGAAGTGAAGATATCTATGCAGAATTTTGATGCCACTAGGTCCATACAGATGCTGCATAAATATTATATGGTTTGGAGCATGTCGAGTTTCTCGATAAAGTGACGGTGAATCCGGGTTCAGCGTTCTTTTCCCACATAATGAAACCTTAATTTCTGCCATGTCATCTGATAAAGTGAAGATATCTATGCAGAATTTTGATGCCAATAGGTCCATACAGATGCTGGATAAATATTATTTGGTTTGGAGTATGTCCAGTTTCTCGATAAAGTGACGGTGAACCCGGGTTCAGCGTTATTTTCCCACATAAAGAAACCTTAATTTCTGCCATGTTGTCTGAAGAAGTGAAGATATCTATGCAGAATTTTGATGCCAATAGGTCCTCACAGATGCTGCATAAATATTATATGCTTTGGAGCATGACGAGTTTCTCAATAAAATGACGATGAACCGGGTTCAGCGTTATTTTCCCACATAATGAAATCTTAATTTCTACCATGTTATCTGATAAAGTGAAGATATCTATGCAGAATTTTGATGCCAATAGGTCCTCACAGATGCTGCATAAATATTATTTGGTTTGGAGCATTTCGAGTTTCTCCATAAAATGACGATGAACCCGGGTTCAGCGTCATTTTCCCACATAATGAAACCTGAATTTCTGCCATGTAGTCTGAAGAAGTGAAGATATCTATGCAGAATTTTGATGCCAATAGGTCCTCACAGATGCTGCAGAAATAATATTTGGTTTGGAGCATGTCGAGTTTCTCGATAAAGTGACGGTGAATACGGGTTCAGAGTTATTTTGCCACATAAAGAAACCTTAATTTCTGCCATGTTGTCTGATAAAGTGAAGATATCTATGCAGAATTTTGATGCCAATAGGTCCTCACAGATGCAGCATAAATATTATTTGGTTTGGAGCATTTCGAGTTTCTCAATAAAATGACGATGAACCCGGGTTCAGCGTTATTTTCACAAATAAAGAAACCTAAATTTCTGCCATGTTGTCTGATAAAGCGAAGATATCTATGCAGAATTTTGATGCCAATAGGTGCATACAGATGCTGGATAAATATTATTTGATTTGGAGTATGTCAAGTTTCTCAATAAAATGACGATGAACCGGGTTCAGCGTTATTTTCCCACATAATGAAATCTTAATTTCTACCATGTTATCTGATAAAGTGAAGATATCTATGCAGAATTTTGATGCCAATAGGTCCTCACAGATGCTGCATAAATATTATTTGGTTTGGAGCATTTCGAGTTTCTCCATAAAATGACGATGAACCCGGGTTCAGCGTCATTTTCCCACATAATGAAACCTGAATTTCTGCCATGTAGTCTGAAGAAGTGAAGATATCTATGCAGAATTTTGATGCCAATAGGTCCTCACAGATGCTGCAGAAATAATATTTGGTTTGGAGCATGTCGAGTTTCTCGATAAAGTGACGGTGAATACGGTTTCAGAGTTATTTTGCCACATAAAGAAACCTTAATTTCTGCCATGTTGTCTGATAAAGTGAAGATATCTATGCAGAATTTTGATGCCAATAGGTCCTCACAGATGCAGCATAAATATTATTTGGTTTGGAGCATTTCGAGTTTCTCAATAAAATGACGATGAACCCGGGTTCAGCGTTATTTTCACAAATAAAGAAACCTAAATTTCTGCCATGTTGTCTGATAAAGCGAAGATATCTATGCAGAATTTTGATGCCAATAGGTGCATACAGATGCTGGATAAATATTATTTGCTTTGGAGTATGTCAAGTTTCTCAATAAAATGACGGTGAACCCGGGTTCAGCGTTATTTTCCCACATAATGAAACCTTAATTTCTGCCACGTCATCTGATAAAGTGAAGATATCTATGCAGAATTTTGATGCCAATAGGTCCTCACAGATGCAGCATAAAAATTATTTGATTTGGAGCATCTCGAGTTTGTCAATAAAATGACGATGAACCCGGGTTCAGCGTTATTTTCCAACATAAAGAAACTTTAATTTCTGTCATGTTGTCTGAAGAAGTGAAGATATCTATGCAGAATTTTGATGCCAATAGGTCCTCACAGATGCTGCATAAATACTATATGCTTTGGAGCATGACGAGTTTCTCAATAAAATGACGATGAACCCGGGTTCAGCGTTATTTTCCCAAATAATGAAACCTTGATTTCTGCCATGTTATCTGATAAAGTGAAGATATCTATGCAGAATTTTGATGCCAATAGGTCCTCACAGATGCAGCATAAATATTATTTGGTTTGGAGCATTTCGAGTTTCTCAATAAAATGACGGTGAACCGGGTTCAGCGTTATTTTCCCACATAATGAAATCTTAATTTCTACCATGTTATCTGATAAAGTGAAGATATCTATGCAGAATTTTGATGCCAATAGGTCCTCACAGATGCTGCATAAATATTATTTGGTTTGGAGCATTTCGAGTTTCTCCATAAAATGACGATGAACCCGGGTTCAGCGTCATTTTCCCACATAATGAAACCTGAATTTCTGCCATGTAGTCTGAAGAAGTGAAGATATCTATGCAGAATTTTGATGCCAATAGGTCCTCACAGATGCTGCAGAAATAATATTTGGTTTGGAGCATGTCGAGTTTCTCGATAAAGTGACGGTGAATACGGGTTCAGAGTTATTTTGCCACATAAAGAAACCTTAATTTCTGCCATGTTGTCTGATAAAGTGAAGATATCTATGCAGAATTTTGATGCCAATAGGTCCTCACAGATGCAGCATAAATATTATTTGGTTTGGAGCATTTCGAGTTTCTCAATAAAATGACGATGAACCCGGGTTCAGCGTTATTTTCACAAATAAAGAAACCTAAATTTCTGCCATGTTGTCTGATAAAGCGAAGATATCTATGCAGAATTTTGATGCCAATAGGTGCATACAGATGCTGGATAAATATTATTTGCTTTGGAGTATGTCAAGTTTCTCAATAAAATGACGGTGAACCCGGGTTCAGCGTTATTTTCCCACATAATGAAACCTTAATTTCTGCCACGTCATCTGATAAAGTGAAGATATCTATGCAGAATTTTGATGCCAATAGGTCCTCACAGATGCAGCATAAAAATTATTTGATTTGGAGCATCTCGAGTTTGTCAATAAAATGACGATGAACCCGGGTTCAGCGTTATTTTCCAACATAAAGAAACTTTAATTTCTGTCATGTTGTCTGAAGAAGTGAAGATATCTATGCAGAATTTTGATGCCAATAGGTCCTCACAGATGCTGCATAAATACTATATGCTTTGGAGCATGACGAGTTTCTCAATAAAATGACGATGAACCCGGGTTCAGCGTTATTTTCCCAAATAATGAAACCTTGATTTCTGCCATGTTATCTGATAAAGTGAAGATATCTATGCAGAATTTTGATGCCAATAGGTCCTCACAGATGCTGCATAAATTTGGTTTGGAGCATTTCGAGTTTCTCAATAAAATGACGATGAACCCGGGTTCAGTGTTATATTCCCACATAAAGAAACCTTAATATCTGCCATGTTGTCTGAAGAAGTGAAGATATCTATGCAGAATTTTGATGCCAATAGGTCCTCACAGATGCTGCATAAATATTATTTGGTTTGGAGCATGTCGAGTTTCTCGATAAAGTGACGGTGAACCCGGGTTCAGCATTATTTTCCCTCATAATGAAACCTTGATTTCTGCCACGTCATCTGATAAAGTGAAGATATCTATGCAGAATTTTGATGCCAATAGGTCCTCACAGATGCCGCATAAATATTATTTGGTTTGGAGCATGTCGAGTTTCTCGATAAAGTGACGGTGACCCGGGTTCAGCGTTATTTTCCCACATAATGAAACCTTAATTTCTACCATGTTATTTGAAGAAGTGAAGATATCTATGCAGAATTTTGATGCCAATAGGTCCATACAGATGCTGGATAAATATTATTTGGTTTGGAGTATGTCAAGTTTCTCGATAAAGTGACGGTGAACCCGGGTTCAGCGTTATTTTCCCAAATAAAGAAACCTTAATTTCTGCCATGTTGTCTGATAAAGTGAAGATATCTCTGCAGAATTTTGATGCCAATAGGTCCTCACAGATGCTGCATAAATATTATTTGGTTTGGAGTATGTCAAGTTTCTCCTTAAAATGACGATGAACCCGGGTTCAGCGTTATTTTCCCACAAAATGAAACCTGAATTTCAGCCATGTTGTCTGTAGAAGTGAAGATATCTATGCAGAATTTTGATGCCAATAGGTCCTCACAGATGCTGCATAAATATTATTTGGTTTGGAGCATTTCGAGTTTCTCCATAAAATGACGATGAACCCGGGTTCAGCGTTATTTTCCCAAATAAAGAAACCTAAATTTCTGCCATGTTGTCTGATAAAGCGAAGATATCTATGCAGAATTTTGATGCCAATAGGTGCATACAGATGCTGGATAAATATTATTTGCTTTGGAGTATGTCAAGTTTCTCAATAAAATGACGGTGAACCCGGGTTCAGCGTCATTTTCCCACATAATGAAACCTTAATTTCTGCCACGTCATCTGATAAAGTGAAGATATCTATGCAGAATTTTGATGCCAATAGGTCCTCACAGATGCAGCATAAATATTATTTGGTTTGGAGCATTTCGAGTTTCTCAATAAAATGACGATGAACCCGGGTTCATTTTATTGCAGAATTTTGATGCCAATAGGTCCTCACAGATGCTGCATAAATATTATATGCTTTGGAGCATGACGAGTTTCTCAATAAAATGACGATGAACCCGGGTTCAGCGTTATTTTCCCACATAATGAAACCTTAATTTCTGCCACGTCATCTGATAAAGTGAAGATATCTATGCAGAATTTTGATGCCAATAGGTCCATACAGATGCTGCATAAATATTATTTGGTTTGGAGCATGTCGAGTTTCTCGATAAAGTGACGATGAACCCGGGTTCAGCGTTATTTTCCCACATAAAGAAACTTTAATTTCTGTCATGTTGTCTGAAGAAGTGAAGATATCTATGCAGAATTTTGATGCCAATAGGTCCTCACAGATGCTGCATAAATATTATATGCTTTGGAGCATGACGAGTTTCTCAATAAAATGACGATGAACCCGGGTTCAGCGTTATTTTCCCAAATAATGAAACCTTGATTTCTGCCATGTTATCTGATAAAGTGAAGATATCTATGCAGAATTTTGATGCCAATAGGTACTCACAGATGCTGCATAAATTTGGTTTGGAGCATTTCGAGTTTCTCAATAAAATGACGATGAACCCGGGTTCAGCGTTATATTCCCACATAAAGAAACCTTAATATCTGCCATGTTGTCTGAAGAAGTGAAGATATCTATGCAGAATTTTGATGCCAATAGGTCCTCACAGATGCTGCATAAATATTATTTGGTTTGGAGCATGTCGAGTTTCTCGATAAAGTGACGGTGAACCCGGGTTCAGCATTATTTTCCCTCATAATGAAACCTTGATTTCTGCCACGTCATCTGATAAAGTGAAGATATCTATGCAGAATTTTGATGCCAATAGGTCCTCACAGATGCAGCATAAATATTATTTGGTTTGGAGCATGTCGAGTTTCTCGATAAAGTGACGGTGAACCCGGGTTCAGCGTTATTTTCCCACATAATGAAACCTTAATTTCTACCATGTTATTTGAAGAAGTGAAGATATCTATGCAGAATTTTGATGCCAATAGGTCCATACAGATGCTGGATAAATATTATTTGGTTTGGAGTATGTCAAGTTTCTCGATAAAGTGAGGGTGAACCCGGGTTCAGCGTTATTTTCCCAAATAAAGAAACCTTAATTTCTGCATGTTGTCTGATAAAGCGAAGATATCTATGCAGAATTTTGATGCCAATAGGTCCTCACAGATGCAGCATAAATATTATTTGATTTGGAGCATTTCGAGTTTGTCAATAAAATGACGATGAACCCAAGTTCAGCGTTATATTCCCACATAAAGAAACCTTAATATCTGCCATGTTGTCTGAAGAAGTGAAGATATCTATGCAGAATTTTGATGCCAAGAGGTCCTCACAGATGCTGCATAAATATTATTTGGTTTGGAGCATGTCGAGTTTCTCGATAAAGTGACGGTGAACCCGGGTTCAGCATTATTTTCCCTCATAATGAAACCTTGATTTCTGACACGTCATCTGATAAAGTGAAGATATCTACGCAGAATTTTGATGCCAATAGGTCCTCACAGATGCAGCATAAATATTATTTGGTTTGGAGCATGTCGAGTTTCTCGATAAAGTGACGGTGAACCCGGGTTCAGCGTTATTTTCCCACATAATGAAACCTTAATTTCTACCATGTTATTTGAAGAAGTGAAGATATCTATGCAGAATTTTGATGCCAATAGGTCCATACAGATGCTGGATAAATATTATTTGGTTTGGAGTATGTCAAGTTTCTCGATAAAGTGACGATGAACCCGGGTTCAACGTTATTTTCCCAAATAAAGAAACCTTAATTTCTGCCATGTTGTCTGATAAAGTGAAGATATCTATGCAGAATTTTGATGCCAATAGGTCCTCACAGATGCTGCATAAATATTATTTGGTTTGGAGTATGTCAAGTTTCTCCTTAAAATGACGATGAACCCGGGTTCAGCGTTATTTTCCCACATAATGAAACCTTAATTTCTGCCATGTCATCTGATAAAGTGAAGATATCTATGCAGAATTTTGATGCCAATAGGTCCATACAGATGCTGGATAAATATTATTTGGTTTGGAGTATGTCCAGTTTCTCGATAAAGTGACGGTGAACCCGGGTTCAACGTTATTTTCCCACATAAAGAAACCTTAATTTCTGCCATGTTGTCTGAAGAAGTGAAGATATCTATGCAGAATTTTGATGCCAATAGGTCTTCACAGATGCTGCAGAAATATTATATGCTTTGGAGCATGACGAGTTTCTCGATAAAATGACGATGAACCCGGGTTCAGCGTTATATTCCCAAATAAAGAAACCTTAATTTCTGCCATGTTGTCTGAAGAAGTGAAGATATCTATGCAGAATTTTGATGCCAATAGGTCCTCACAGATGCTGGATAAATATTATTTGGTTTGGAGTATGTCAAGTTTCTCCTTAAAATGATGATGAACCCGGTTTCAGCGTTATTTTCCCACATAATGTAACCTGAATTTCTGCCATGTTGTCTGAAGAAGTGAAGATATCTATGCAGAATTTTGATGCCAATAGGTCCATACAGATGCTGGATAAATATTATTTGGTTTGGAGTATGTCAAGTTTCTCCATAAAATGACGGTGAACCCGGGTTCAGCGTTATTTTCCCACATAATGAAACCTTAATTTCTGCCACGTCATCTGATAAAGTGAAGATATCTATGAAGAATTTTGATGCCAATAGGTCCTCACATATGCTGCATAAATATTATTTGGTTTGGAGCATTTCGAGTTTCTCAATAAAATGACGATGAACCCGGGTTCAGCGTTATTTTCCCAAATAAAGAAACCTAAATTTCTGCCATGTTATCTGATAAAGTGAAGATATCTATGCAGAATTTTGATGCCAATAGGTCCATACAGATTCTGGATAAATATTATTTGCTTTGGAGTATGTCAAGTTTCTCAATAAAATGACGATGAACCCGGGTTCAGCGTTATTTTCCCAAATAATGAAACATTGATTTCTGCCATGTTATCTGATAAAGTGAAGATATCTATGCAGAATTTTGATGCCAATAGGTCCATACAGATGCTGGATAAATATTATTTGGTTTGGAGTGTGTCCAGTTTCTCGATAAAGTGACGGTGAACCCGGGTTTTATTTTCCCACATAAAGAAACCTTAATTTATGCCATGTTGTCTGAAGAAGTGAAGATATCTATGCAGAATTTTGATGCCAATAGGTCCTCACAGATGCTGCATAAATATTATATGCTTTGGAGCATGACGAGTTTCTCGATAAAATGACGATGAACCCGGGTTCAGCGTTATTTTCCCACATAATGAAACCTTGATTTCTGCCATGTTATCTGATAAAGTGAAGATATCTATGCAGAATTTTGATGCCAATAGGTCCTCACAGATGCTGCATAAATATTATTTGGTTTGGAGTATGTCAAGTTTCTCTTAAAATGACGATGACTCGGGTTCAGCGTCATTTTCCCACATAATGAAACCTTAATTTCTGCCATGTTGTCTGAAGAAGTGAAGATATCTATGCAGAATTTTGATGCCAATAGGTCCTCACAAATGCTGGATAAATATTATTTGGTTTGGAGCATGTCAAGTTTCTCCTTAAAATGACGATGAACCCGGGTTCAGCGTTATTTTCCTACATAATGTAACCTGAATTTCTGCCATGTTGTCTGTAGAAGTGAAGATATCTATGCAGAATTTTGATGCCAATAGGTCCTCACAGATCCTGCATAAATATTATTTGGTTTGGAGCATATCAAGTTTCTCAATAAAATGACGATGAACCCGGGTTCAGCGTTATTTTCCCAAATAAAGAAACCTTAATTTCTGCCATGTTGTCTGAAGAAGTGAAGATATCTATGCAGAATTTTGATGCCAATAGGTCCTCACAGATGGCTGCATAAACATTATAGGCTTTGGAGCATGTCAAGTTTCTCCTTAAAATGACGATGAACCCGGGTTCAGCGTTCTTTTCCTACATAATGTAACCTGAATTTCTGCCATGTTGTCTGTAGAAGTGAAGATATCTATGCAGAATTTTGATGCCCAATAGGTCCTCACAGATGCTGCATAAATATTATATGCTTTGGAGCATGACGAGTTTCTCGATAAAATGACGATGAACCCGGGTTCAGCGTTATTTTCCCCACATAATGAAACCTTGATTTCTGCCATGTTATCTGATAAAGTGAAGATATCTATGCAGAATTTTGATGCCAATAGGTCCATACAGATGCTGGATAAATATTATTTGGTTTGGAGTATGTCCAGTTTCTCGATAAAGTGACGGTGAACCCGGGTTCAGCGTTATTTTCCCAAATAAAGAAACCTTAATTTCTGCATGTTGTCTGAAGAAGTGAAGATATCTATGCAGAATTTTGATGCCAATAGGTCCTCACAGATGCTGCATAAACATTATAGGCTTTGGAGCATGACGAGTTTCTCGATAAAATGACGATGAACCGGATTCAGCGTTATTTTCCCACATAATGAAATCTTAATTTCTACCATGTTATTGAAGAAGTGAAGATATCTATGCAGAATTTTGATGCCAATAGGTCCTCACAGATGCTGCATAAATATGATTTGGTTTGGAGCATTTCGAGTTTCTCAATAAATGACGATGAACCCGGGTTCAGCGTTATTTTCCCAAATAAAGAACCTAAATTTCTGCCATGTTATCTGATAAAGTGAAGATATCTATGCAGAATTTTGATGCCAATAGGTCCATACAGATTCTGGAGAAATATTATTTGCTTTGGAGTATGTCAAGTTTCTCAATAAAATGACGATGAACCCGGGTTCAGCGTTATTTTCCCAAATAATTGAACCTTGATTTCTGCCATGTTATCTGATTAAGTGAAGATATCTATGCAGAATTTTGATGCCAATAGGTCCATACAGATTCTGGATAATATTATTTGCTTTGGAGTATGTCAAGTTTCTCAATAAAATGACGATGAACCCGGGTTCAGCGTTATTTTCCAAATAATGAAACATTGATTTCTGCCATGTTATCTGATAAAGTGAAGATATCTATGCAGAATTTTGATGCCAATAGGTCCATACAGATGCTGGATAATATTATTTGGTTTGGAGTGTGTCCAGTTTCTCGATAAAGTGACGGTGAACCCGGGTTCAGCGTTATTTGCCCACATAAAGAAACCTAATTTATGCCATGTTGTCTGAAGAAGTGAAGATATCTATGCAGAATTTTGATGCCAATAGGTCCTCACAGATGCTGCATAAATATTATATGCTTTGTAGCATGACGAGTTTCTCGATAAAATGACGATGAACCCGGGTTCAGCGTTATTTTCCCCACATAATGAAACCTTGATTTCTGCCATGTTATCTGATAAAGTGAAGATATCTATGCAGAATTTGATGCCAATAGGTCCTCACAGATTGCTGCATAAATATTATTTGGTTTGGAGTATGTCAAGTTTCTCCTTAAAATGACGATGAACTCGGGGTCAGCGTCATTTTCCCACATAATGGAAACCTTAATTTCTGCCCATGTTGTCTGAAGAAGTGAAGATATCTATGCAGAATTTTGATGCCAATAGGTCCTCACAAATGCTGGATAAATATTATTTGGTTTGGAGCATGTCAAGTTTCTCCATAAATGACGATGAACCCGGGTTCAGCGTTATTTTCCCTACATAATGTAACCTGAATTTCTGCCATGTTGTCTGTAGAAGTGAAGATATCTATGCAGAATTTTGATGCCAATAGGTCCTCACAGATCCTGCATAAATATTATTTGGTTTGGAGCATATCAAGTTTCTCAATAAAATGACGATGAACCCGGGTTCAGCGTTATTTTCCCAAATAAAGAAACCTTAATTTCTGCCATGTTGTCTGAAGAAGTGAAGATATCTATGCAGAATTTTGATGCCAATAGGTCCTCACAGATGCTGCATAAATATTATATGCTTTGGAGCATGACGAGTTTCTCGATAAAATGACGATGAACCCGGGTTCAGCGTTATTTTCCCACATAATGAAACCTTGATTTCTGCCATGTTATCTGATAAAGTGAAGATATCTATGCAGAATTTTGATGCCAATAGGTCCTCACAGATGCTGCATAAATATTTATTTGGTTTGGAGTAATGTCAAGTTTCTCCTTAAAATGACGATGAACTCGGGTTCAGCGTCATTTTCCCACATAATGAAACCTTAATTTCTGCCATGTTGTCTGAAGAAGTGAAGATATCTATGCAGAATTTGATGCCAATAGGTCCATACAGATTCTGGAGAAATATTATTTGCTTTGGAGTATGTCAAGTTTCTCAATAAAATGACGATGAACCCGGGTTCAGCGTTATTTTCCCAAATAATGAAACCTTGATTTCTGCCATGTTATCTGATAAAGTGAAGATATCTATGCAGAATTTTGATGCCAATAGGTCCATACAGATGCTGGATAAATATTATTTGGTTTGGAGTGTGTCCAGTTTCTCGATAAAGTGACGTGACCCGGGTTCAGCGTTATTTTCCCACATAAAGAAACCTTAATTTCTGCCATGTTGTCTGAAGAAGTGAAGATATCTATGCAGAATTTTGATGCCAATAGGTCCTCACAGATGCTGCATAAATATTATATGCTTTGGAGCATGACGAGTTTCTCGATAAATGACGATGAACCCGGGTTCAGCGTATTTTCCCACATAATGAAACCTTGATTTCTGCCATGTTATCTGATAAAGTGAAGATATCTATGCAGAATTTTGATGCCAATAGGTCCTCACAGATGCTGCATAAATATTATATGCTTTGGAGCTTGACGAGTTTCTCCTTAAAATGACGATGAACCCGGGTTCAGCGTTATTTTCCTACATAATGTAACCTGAATTTCTGCCATGTTGTCTGTAGAAGTGAAGATATCTATGCAGAATTTTGATGCCAATAGGTCCTCACAGATGCTGCATAAATATTATATGCTTTGGAGCATGACGAGTTTCTCGATAAAATGACGATGAACCCGGGTTCAGCGTTATTTTCCCACATAATGAAACCTTGATTTCTGCCATGTTATCTGGATAAGTGAAGATATCTATGCAGAATTTTGATGCCAATAGGTCCTCACAGATCCTGCATAAATATTATTTGGTTTGGAGCATGTCAAGTTTCTCAATAAAATGACGATGAACCCGGTTCAGCGTTATTTTCCCAAATAATGAAACCTTGATTTCTGCCATGTTATCTGATAAAGTGAAGATATCTATGCAGAATTTTGATGCCAATAGGTCCATACAGATGCTGGATAAATATTATTTGGTTTGGAGTATGTCCAGGTTTCTCGATAAAGTGACGGTGAAACCCGGGTTCAGCGTTATTTTCCCCAAATAAAGAAACCTTAAATTTCTGCATGTTGTCTGAAGAAGTGAAGATATCTATGCAGAATTTTGATGCCAATAGGTCCGGTCCTCACAAATGCTGGATAAATATTATTTGGTTTGGAGCATGTCAAGTTTCTCCATAAAATGACGATGAACCCGGGTTCAGCGTTATTTTCCTACATAATGTAACCTGAATTTCTGCCATGTTGTCTGTAGAAGTGAAGATATCTATGCAGAATTTTGATGCCAATAGGTCCTCACAGATCCTGCATAAATATTATTTGGTTTGGAGCATATCAAGTTTCTCAATAAAATGACGATGAACCCGGGTTCAGCGTTATTTTCCCAAATAAAGAAACCTTAATTTCTGCCATGTTGTCTGAAGAAGTGAAGATATCTATGCAGAATTTTGATGCCAATAGGTCCTCACAGATGCTGCATAAATATTATATGCTTTGGAGCATGACGAGTTTCTCGATAAAATGACGATGAACCCGGGTTCAGCGTTATTTTCCCACATAAAGAAACCTTAATTTCTGCCATGTTGTCTGAAGAAGTGAAGATATCTATGCAGAATTTTGATGCCAATAGGTCCTCACAGATCCTGCATAAATATTATTTGGTTTGGAGCATATCAAGTTTCTCAATAAAATGACGATGAACCCGGGTTCAGCGTTATTTTCCTACATAATGTAACCTGAATTTCTGCCATGTTGTCTGTAGAAGTGAAGATATCTATGCAGAATTTTGATGCCAATAGGTCCTCACAGATGCTGCATAAATATTATATGCTTTGGAGCATGACGAGTTTCTCGATAAAATGACGATGAACCCGGGTTCAGCGTTATTTTCCCACATAATGAAACCTTGATTTCTGCCATGTTATCTGATAAAGTGAAGATATCTATGCAGAATTTTGATGCCAATAGGTCCTCACAGATCCTGCATAAATATTATTTGGTTTGGAGCATGTCAAGTTTCTCAATAAAATGACGATGAACCCGGGTTCAGCGTTATTTTCCCAAATAATGAAACCTTGATTTCTGCCATGTTATCTGATAAAGTGAAGATATCTATGCAGAATTTTGATGCCAATAGGTCCATACAGATGCTGGATAAATATTATTTGGTTTGGAGTATGTCCAGTTTCTCGATAAAGTGACGGTGAACCCGGGTTCAGCGTTATTTTCCCAAATAAAGAAACCTTAATTTCTGCCATGTTGTCTGAAGAAGTGAAGATATCTATGCAGAATTTTGATGCCAATAGGTCCTCACAGATGCTGCATAAACATTATAGGCTTTGGAGCATGACGAGTTTCTCGATAAAATGACGATGAACCCGGATTCAGCGTTATTTTCCCACATAATGAAATCTTAATTTCTACCATGTTATTTGAAGAAGTGAAGATATCTATGCAGAATTTTGATGCCAATAGGTCCTCACAGATGCTGCATAAATATGATTTGGTTTGGAGCATTTCGAGTTTCTCAATAAAATGACGATGAACCCGGGTTCAGCGTTATTTTCCCAAATAAAGAAACCTAAATTTCTGCCATGTTATCTGATAAAGTGAAGATATCTATGCAGAATTTTGATGCCAATAGGTCCATACAGATTCTGGAGAAATATTATTTGCTTTGGAGTATGTCAAGTTTCTCAATAAAATGACGATGAACCCGGGTTCAGCGTTATTTTCCCAAATAATGAAACCTTGATTTCTGCCATGTTATCTGATAAAGTGAAGATATCTATGCAGAATTTTGATGCCAATAGGTCCTCACAGATGCTGCATAAATATTATTTGGTTTGGAGTGTGTCCAGTTTCTCGATAAAGTGACGGTGAACCCGGGTTCAGCGTTATTTTCCCACATAAAGAAACCTTAATTTCTGCCATGTTGTCTGAAGAAGTGAAGATATCTATGCAGAATTTTGATGCCAATAGGTCCTCACAGATGCTGCATAAATATTATATGCTTTGGAGCATGACGAGTTTCTCGATAAAATGACGATGAACCCGGGTTCAGCGTTATTTTCCCACATAATGAAACCTTGATTTCTGCCATGTTATCTGATAAAGTGAAGATATCTATGCAGAATTTTGATGCCAATAGGTCCTCACAGATGCTGCATAAATATTATATGCTTTGGAGCTTGACGAGTTTCTCCTTAAAATGACGATGAACCCGGGTTCAGCGTTATTTTCCTACATAATGTAACCTGAATTTCTGCCATGTTGTCTGTAGAAGTGAAGATATCTATGCAGAATTTTGATGCCAATAGGTCCTCACAGATCCTGCATAAATATTATTTGGTTTGGAGCATATCAAGTTTCTCAATAAAATGACGATGAACCCGGGTTCAGCGTTATTTTCCCAAATAAAGAAACCTTAATTTCTGCCATGTTATCTGATAAAGTGAAGATATCTATGCAGAATTTTGATGCCAATAGGTCCATACAGATGCTGGATAAATATTATTTGGTTTGGAGTATGTCCAGTTTCTCGATAAAGTGACGGTGAACCCGGGTTCAGCGTTATTTTCCCAAATAAAGAAACCTTAATTTCTGCCATGTTGTCTGAAGAAGTGAAGATATCTATGCAGAATTTTGATGCCAATAGGTCCTCACAGATGCTGCAGAAATAATATTTGGTTTGGAGTATGTCGAGTTTCTCGATAAAGTGACGGTTAACCCGGGTTCAGCGTTATTTTCCCAAATAAAGAAACCTTAAATTCTGCCATGTTGTCTGAAGAAGTGAAGATATCTATGCAGAATTTTGATGCCAATAGGTCCTCACAGATGCTGGATAAATATTATTTGGTTTGGAGCATGTCAAGTTTCTCCTTAAAATGACGATGAACCCGGGTTCAGCGTTATTTTCCTACATAATGTAACCTGAATTTCTGCCATGTTGTCTGTAGAAGTGAAGATATCTATGCAGAATTTTGATGCCAATAGGTCCTCACAGATGCTGCATAAATATTATTTGGTTTGGAGCATGTCGAGTTTCTCGATAAAGTGACGGTGAACCCGGGTTCAGCGTTATTTTTCCACATAAAGAAACCTTAATTTCTGCCATGTTGTCTGAAGAAGTGAAGATATCTATGCAGAATTTTGATGCCAATAGGTCCTCACAGATGCTGCATAAACATTATAGGCTTTGGAGCATGACGAGTTTCTCGATAAAATGACGATGAACCCGGATTCAGCGTTATTTTCCCACATAATGAAATCTTAATTTCTACCATGTTATTTGAAGAAGTGAAGATATCTATGCAGAATTTTGATGCCAATAGGTCCTCACAGATGCTGCAGAAATAATATTTGGTTTGGAGCATGTCGAGTTACTCGATAAAGTGACGGTGAACCCGGGTTCAGCGTTATTTTCCCAAATAAAGAAACCTTAATTTCTGCCATGTTGTCTGATAAAAATAAGATATCTATGCAGAATTTTGATGCCAATAGGTCCTCACAGATGCTGCATAAATATTATTTGGTTTGGAGCATGACGAGTTTCTCGATAAAGTGACGGTGAACCCGGGTTCAGCGTTATTTTCCCAAATAATGAAACCTTGATTTCTACCATGTTATTTGAAGAAGTGCAGATATCTATGCAGAATTTTGATGCCAATAGGTCCTCCCATATGCTGGATAAATATTATTTGGTTTGGAGCATGTCGAGTTTCTCTATAAAAAACCATGAACCAGGGTTCAGTGTTTCCTTCACAAACTTTGAAACCTTAATTTCTGCAACGTTATTTTAACAAGATATTGAAGGATAAGGTATGGTAAAAATAGCCATTGTAAGATATTGTATTCAGGGTTAGGTAAGATGTGGTATTGCAACAATGCAACAATTAATAGTTGAAACATTTGCAGTGCCTGACGCCTTACCATTTCGGGAGTGGCACGAGACTGGTAGGTGAAGTCCAGCTCAAGACCAGACGAACCTCTGGCCATCGCAATCGGCAACAGCTGTTCATCAGAGATAACGTGACCTACAGACAACATCATCATCAAGACAAGTAATCGTAATTATAAACGCATATTTATAAGGCGCCAAAGGATGAGAGACTCATAATCTGGGGGACAGTGAAGGTGATGTCATCATGAATAATAATATTGTAATAATAATAATAATAATAATTATAATAATAAAAATTTCTGTTTAATTTCAAAATGACAGACCACATCATGATTACAAGTACAGGTTGAATGAACGATGAGAAGTTAGTACAGGAGTCGAATTTAACAGTCATACATCAAATATTCAGGATGCCAATGATGCCATTCATACGAGACTGGCCCCGTGAAACATGACTGAGATACAAGCCTTTGCATTCATTTTGACTCTGCACTATGGAACCAGCCCCTTCCTTGCATGTCGACCACTTACCGCAAGAAAATTCAAGAATTCGCTCTGGTTTGAGTCCAGTTGCAAAGAGAAGTTGCTCCTTGAATTCAGACACCTTTTTAAGATAAAAGAGATCAAAATTTAAATTAAATTCGAAATAAACAAGAAGTGGTATAGAAACCTGTCAGTTGATATACAAGAAATAAAAGCACCTCTTTAGATCGTTTAGGTATGGTATGTTGTATCTGACAAATAGTCAGACTAAGAAACGGAAAGGCAGACAGACAAACAGACTGACAGACAAACAGACTGACAGACAAACAGACTGACAGACAAACAGACTGACAGACAAACAGACTGACAGACAAACAGACTGACAGACAAACAGACTGACAGACAAACAGACTGACAGACAAACAGACTGACAGACAAACAGACTGACAGACAAACAGACTGACAGACAAACAGACTGACAGACAAACAGACTGACAGACAAACAGACTGACAGACAAACAGACTGACAGACAAACAGAGAGACTAAAAACAAACAGACATATGTAACTTTTTAGCATATAAAAACTCTTTATAAAGATCTCTGAAGATTTGCATAACACTAAATTTAACTCAAGTTTCTCATAAGGCCGTAAAGAAACGCAACAGGAGCGAGAGAGACAAAGAATATGAACAGGCAGACAGACAGACAGACAAAGTTCCAAGCAATGTGTAATGTAATGCAAAGACCATTTGCATAGTGTACATAAAAGAATTTATATAGCACTAAGTCTGGAATGAGAACTTAACTGACTGGTTGCATTGTCCCTCCAGCAATTATGACGGATCGAGCTTCGGACAAGACTTCGGCAAAATGAACGGCAGGGTTGAGCAGAAGAAACTTAACGGAAGATTTGCTTAAAGTTTCTGAAAGAGCAAATAGTTATCAGAATTTCTTTGACTTAATTATGCAAAGCCACAATATCTAACCTGATTGAAATACTTCTATCGGGAATATTATGATGTTGCTTAAAGAGTGACTTATAAATTTATGAAATATACTAACACACTGACTAATGGAGCAAATGATTGAGGGCAGCGAGTGGTCTGTCTTATCTGCACAGAGTACATATGGAGTAAGTTTCAAGTGCCAAAGGATGCAAAGCGACTGCACTCAACCTGGTTATCTTCTCAGAATACTCTCGGAGCTTACTTAAAGCAGAAATGGACGAATCTGAGTGACAGTCTCCAATACCACATAGACTGGTGTAGAAAAATGTCGGATAAGGAAACATAATATATAGCCCCTTTAATCACCTATGCTATGTGAATAAAGCTTTAGAAGACAGTTTTATGAAAATAATTAGATGCAAAATAGTTAGATGAAAACAGCTAGATGAAATATTCAGACAAAGATAGTAAAATGAAGACATTTAGCTGATGATATTTGACAGAAGTAAATACCTTCAGCTAAATATTTTCATCTAACTATCTTCATGTGATAATCTTCATCTAATGAAGAAAACCAATCGATAATAGCTAAATAGAGATTGTTAAATGAAGATATTTAGACAAAGATTGTCAGATGAAGATAGTTAAATGAAGTTAGTCAGAAGAAGATAGTCAGCCAAAGATATTTAGATAAAGATATTTATTTAGGGTTATTAATGCGGAATTAGCTGATGTTGCTACATGGTTTTGTGCTAATAGACTTTCTCTTAATCTAGATAAAACTAATTTCATTTTGTTTAAGTCACATAGGAAAATTAGTCTTAGGGATAATCTAAGTTTGCTCATTAATGATATTCCTATAAATCAGGTAGAGTCCACTAAGTTTCTTGGGGTCTATGTTGACCAGCATTTAACCTGGAAAGATCACATTAACCACATTTCTTCAAAAATCGCAAAGAACGTTGGCATCATGGCCAGAACTTCTTATGTACTCCCTAAGTCAATTAGAATTAAATTGTATTACTCCCTTGTCTACCCATACTGGACCTTTTGCAATATGATATGGGCATCCACATATGAATCTAGGCTTAGACAACTAGTGTTATTACAAAAGAGAGCGTTAAGAATAATAGAAGGTGCTCATAAATGCACTCATACGGGGGCATACTACAAGAAGTACAAGCTATTGAAAATTAGTCAAATTACGGTCCTCCAAATGTCTGAGTTCATATATCGATACGAACACGGCTTACTCCCTGCTATCTTTAGAGGATATTTTTCCACTGGACTTGGCACCCACACCCACAATACTAGAAATATAACAGCTTATCGCCCCATAAAAGCTCGAACCAATGCACGCAGGTACACTATAAAATTTTCTGGACCCTCATCATGGAATAACATGCCATTGGAAATTCGTCTGTCATATAATATTATAGCTTTCAAAAATAAGTTACGAGTCTTCCTCATCAATTCATTAATGCACTAAATCATTAAATACAGTAAATCCCAATTAATTACCAATCACTACTATTCATTAAACTATATGTTGTATATAATGGTGCATATGACGGCATTTAGTTAAGCTTTGTTCATTTTTTCATTTGGTGTTTTAGGATTAATTTGCAATAAAGATAAATTGCCATTTATTATTGTGATATAGTTGCTACAATAAAACACTTTTAGGGGTCCCTATTTAGCGGGATTCGCATCCCTTCTGGGGCTCCCATTGTGGCCAATATAAATTTGCTTGTGCATATTGTGAGATGTACTCTATTTTGTTGTTGGTTACAATAAAACACTATTTGATTTGATTTGATTTAGATAAAGATTTTTAGACAAAGCATGAGTCGCATGATCCAACCTAGCTTGTTGACGACAATGCGGCCATCTTTGTCTGCGTTCGTTAGCGCCTCGAGCAGTCCTTCAATGTGCATCAGAGGCGATGACATGGCGACTTGTGACTCCTGTGTCATGCTCGGATCCTTATGCTTGTCTTCACCTTAAACCCAATCAGCCTAATTGAATCAAGAGTCAATCAATCAGCCTAATTGAATCAAGAGTCAATCAATCAGCCTAATTGAATCAAGAGTCAATATATCAGGCAATTGAATTACAGTGATGATGATGCTAACAATCATTATCATCACTTTCACACCCTTATCATCATCATCATCAACGTGATGGACGCCTTGCATGGCGGCTGTACAGTCAAATTCTACTCTTGTAATAACTTCTCATTATTCGTTCATACTACACTAGTAATCATATTGCGGTTTGTCAGTTTGAAAGTAAACGTAAATATATTATTTTTTATCATCTCAACTACCAACACCACCACCATACCCAATGTCATCATCTCAACTACCTCACCCATTTATTTTTTATTAATATCTACCCAGTCCACCTAACCTTCTACGGTCCAGCATAGTCACATGGCAGAGTATTCAGTCCCTTTCCCTGGAATAAGCCACCTTCCAAACTCAGCATTTATTTTCTTCATTTCCTAAATGCCTGAAATCCTTCTGTTCAATCAAGGTTCCTCTTGCCAGTTCTGGAGCAACCCTGTCGAGCTCATCTGTAGTTGGTGCTATATAAATGCCACATTTTATGCATCATTTACAAATGCCAAAGAAATTAATAAATACATCATCATATTTGACAGCCATCAACAAACTCCGCCACTATTAGCACTCTGACAGTGCCAGTCCCAAATCTGGAGAAAGGAAGCAGGCAACGCTAATAATTTTTGTTATCACACAGTGTCGTTAAACTGCAACTAAGTAAAAACAGGCATTGACTTACTTTCCACTGAATGACTGGTCTCCTTTGACTGGTTGATTTCTGTGAGGAAGTTGGACAACGCCCAGGTCGTTGGTTCAGTGTTTTCTTTCTTCTTCTCTGCTTTCGAAAAGACGATAACCAAGCCAGGAAAACAAAATTTAAAACCAGTCTCTTGAAAAACCACTCTAACTAATTCAGGTAACAGATGCAGATAGAAATAAGTCCAATTAACAATGAGGTGAGCCAGGCCTTCACTTCTACCTACGGCGCTGTTATGGAGGATGCGTGAGACTATCCTTCCGTTCCAACCGCTTGTGCTTGGGATCCAGTGTTTCAACATGTTGGCATACTAGATATGGGTACCTTCACCAACTTCTACTATAGGGTCAATTCCAGACAGTTCTGCACATTATGTAATGTTTATGGCCCCAGGGATCCTTTATTCCTCAAGGATAAATATAAACAAAATCATCCAAAAATAAGATTGAAAAAGAATTTCTCTGAAAACGACTACAGCCTTGTCAAGTAAGGTCAAGTATGTAGCTATGCACAGTACCACGGCACACACTGACAATGTCTACCTACAAATGCATTTCAAATATGCACCATACACCTCTCATCTTGCTGATGGCAATGGTAACGGTAGATTTATATAGCACCTATTCAAAGAGACTCAACATAGCCTAACACAATGAAACCATGATGGAACAAAATGCTGATAATGCTTGCATGTGATTGGTCATAAAATGCAGGCATGTGATTGGTCATATAATGCAGGCATGTGATTGGTCATAAAATGCAGGCATGTGATTGGTCATATAATGCAGGCATGTGATTGGTCATGAGCTACAGAAGCTTGAAGAAGACTCGTAAAATGCACCACTCCTTCGAAAATAAAACGAAGTTTTACCTCTCTAAACCTAACTTACGTACATACCTGATGTGCTAACTTGGCCATGGTACTTCTCGATAAACCCATGAAGCTGAAAGCAGATAGGAATATAATCACTGTTAATCAGCCTCAAAACATCTGTACATGAGCAGAATTTCAAATTTTTTAAATAATTATGTCAGTATTTAAATTCTCATGAATTTTAAAAATCGACAAACATCTATCAGTTATTTCCATAATTCCATTGGGGATTCATTTTCCCAAACACAGTGTAGTAACAAAATGAAGCACATTAACAAATGCAGCACATTCCCAAAGACTGCACATTACCATGGGCAGCACATTCCCAAATGCAGCACATTGCCAAAGGCAGTCAACACTAAATATCAAAAACTGTACAGTAAATATGAACACACTCTGGCAGAGCCAGTTCCAAGGCAGGAGGGCAATGCCAGTCATCTTTATTATAACACAGTGTCATCAGACAGCAACTAGCCAAACAAAAATTAATTGAATTTAAAACTGCGAGCTAGACAACGAAGAAAATAGAACGATAATAATGCCAAAGTAAAACACCGGAAATAAATATTGAGGACAGTAAAACAACTGAACAAACGAGTGACAGATTGTTAAATCTGTCCTTAGTTCTATGGTTACTTAAAACAAAGCTGCATGAGTTCCTAGAGGACACCGAATAGTTCTTGTGAAGGCGCTGACCTTCTTGGCAATCATACTGCGGTCGCAGTATCTCTGGACTTTGAAGAGATTCAGATTGTCCAGATGAGTATCGAACAGGAAATCATTTATCGTCTGAATCTTATTCACTAGACAAAACGTATGAAGTCAGTTACATCATCATCACAATCATTATCATCATCACAAACTGAATTAACATTTATGTTGGAATCATCATCATAATCTGCAACACATTCATCACTGCCTTCATCAGAGTCATCAGAGTCATCATTTTAATCATCATCCTAATCATTATCCTAATCATCATCGCAATCATTGTCTTAATTATCATTGTCATCAGAGTCATCAAGATCTGCATTATCATTTCTGTAAGAATTATCATCATAATCTGCAACACATTCACCACTGTCTTCATCATCATCACCTCCATTAATCCTCATCTTCTTGAGTCAGAACCATTAGCAAATACAGCAGTCAAGAATCATTACCATCATTCCTAATTAGTTAATCATCGGTCTTTAGACTGTCATGATCTTCTAGTACCTCTGTCTAGAACTGCCACAGCTCAGCATCGTGCCTAGGCCTCTGTTGGCCCTTTGCTATGGAACAGCCTTCCTGCTGTGACTCGTGCTGCAATCTTATCTAGTAGCACAACTGTTTCTGCTCGTTCTCTTAAGACTTATCTTTTCTCTAGGGGTTTTTCGCACTGATTAGGTTGTACTGCGAGAGGCGCTTTATTAATCCGTAAATAGAATAGAATAGAATTTAATAACTTTGCAATGCTCACCTGTTTTACCCATCTGAACATCTGCAAAAGATCCCGCTTTCCCTGAAACCAAAGCAGAATAACTGTACAACTGTAATCCTCAATAACACATAGAACAAAACAATTTCGTTCCATTAACTTCTGTCTCTTGTCACTCCTCATCGAATGGCAAATAAGTCAACATCAAAAGAGTCACTGTGTTTTTATTGAACTCAACAGTATAACAGTTAATCAAAAATATGCACAGGTCTAACGAGAGGGTGGGGACAAATGCCCAGGGCACGGAGAGTTTTTGGGACCCGGAACGAGCCTGCAATCACCTAATGAAAAATATCATTATCATTACACAAAGTTAATGATTTGTGCCTTTTTTGAATATAGCATTAATGACACTATACTACAATCAGTTTAAGCATCTGAATATTACCCCAATTACCATTTGATTGCTATTGAACCCACACACTTTCGTCTAAGAGCCCTGTGACTACTCCGATTATAGGAGCCCAGAATATCTCTGCCTGGAGTCCAGAATTTCTTTCCCTATTACTGGAATTTCTGTTGACAGATCTCAGTACACAAGATGAAATAGACGAGCTTCAGGTTACTTTCTTAAGCTGCTAAGCAACAAACCCTAATCAAACTATATCCTGTAGTTATATATACCTTGTTATCGTATTAGTGAGTTTGACGAGTTTAGGTAGTAGCACGAGTTTAGGTAATGGAGTGAGTTTAGGTAATAGTGCGAGTTTAGGTAATAGAGTGAGTTTAGGTAATAGTGCGAGTTTAATGAGAATTGTTTTAGTGAGTTAGCTTAGCAAAGTGAGTTCTGCACTTGATGGTTTCATTGTTTCCTTAGAGTGGGCTCTGAAACTACCTCCGAGCGCTTTGATGAAGTTGCTGAGAATGAAGAGAAGTTGTTTGATGTACATGATGTTCTTGGCCTTAAGGCGCTGTCGAAATCGGTCGATGTACTGAGATAGTTGAGAGTAGGCGCAGCACAACTGAAACACGTCCAGAAGAAGATAATAACATCGTAATTATAAATCGATAATTTATAGTAACAATTTTTAATCTGGAACTGCCTGTGACACTTCATGTGACCGTCTAGCAATATAAGGAGTAAATAACTTCTGTAAATGTATTCATAAAATTAAGAAATGTTCCTGGACGAGAAACAAATAAGGGGCGATTACTACTACAATAATCAATCATTCCTTATTCATAATAGAAATGACAATAAAGGTTATTTCCGAAATTTAGAAAGGTAAATAAACAATTGTCAGCTTCCTTTTGACATCATCATCATCGTCACCACAAGAAAGTGACCAACTCATCATCATCATCACCATGAGTATCATAGTAATCATCCCCACCCCACAACAGAATCATCACCAGCTCAACATCACTACCACTAATCAGTGTACCACCATAGTCATGTCCACCGTTCCAACACAACCATCACCATTAACACCCATACACCTACCATGACCACCACCACCACCACTACCACTATCAGCACCACTACCAGTAGCCCACCACATTCCATATCAACTCCACCACCATAATTAACACCAACCACACATTCTATATCACTGTCACTGCACAACCTGACCCTGATTCCACTGACCTGTGACCCAGTGACCTCAACACTGTGTATATTTGTAATGGTCTCCATGAGGTTGTGACCTTCGTCTATGATGACAACGTTACCACTGAGTTTTATACCACACGACTCCCTCGTCGACTTATGCAACAGCGTGTTGTAAGGAAGGACAACCAACTGCAAAAACAGACAGCAGAAAAGCTCAAAGAACTTGAATATTTAAAAAAAGCAGTTGGGCACTTGTGCAGGCTATTTACCTATTTGTCTATCACTGTAGATATTGGCCTATTTTTCTATCAATGTGGCTAAATACCTATTTTCTATCGATGTGGCTATTTGCCTATCAATATGGCTATTTGCCTATTTTGTAACAATGTGGCTACATGCATATTTTTCTATCAATCTGGCTATTTGCTATCAGTGTGGGTATCTGCCTATTTTTCGATCAATGCAAATATTTGCCCATAAATGTTGCTATTTACCTATTTAACTAGCTATCTGGCCAGTTTCTTATCTAGCTGGATAATAGCATATTTGTTCATTTGCCATATATCTATCCATCTTGCTATCTATCTGGCTATTTGCCTATTGGTCTATCTGCCTATACGTCAATCTTTCAGTCTATATGCCATTTTTCTAACAATTATAATCTGGCAATGTGCCTACTATAATTATAGTTAGCCATGTGACTATTTTTGGCCATTTATCTGGTAATTTGTCTATAGATGCATCTAGCTATTTTACTATAAATCTTAAAAACCTCTCCAGGCATCATATATACAACAAATGGAAAATCCATTTCCTCCTGGCTGACAACATATTCCCTCACCTGGGCTGAGGGAACGGCAAAGCGCGTTCCATAGTACGGACAGGCCTTCATCTGTTTTCCCATCGTCACCAGCTGCTCGATGTCCTTAATCTCAATCTTCAAAAGAAAGCAAGACAGAACTGCCTGATTAAAGCCGAGTTGGGGAATTCGATGACCTACGGGAATCCCAGAATCATGGCATGTACAGTGAGGCATTATTATGGACAACGTTAGGCTTCAAAATTTCAGCAAAACTTCAGGGAAATGGTAATGACAAACATGCCTGCATACATACATGTGAACAAGCATAAAATTGAACACGCTACATACATGAATATACAAACACTAAACTCATATATATACATACAACATGCAAACACAGCGCTATTGGATTTTGACACACACACGCACGCACGCACACACACACACACACATGTATTCAGACGCTCAGATGAGAATCAGTTGCTAAACTGCAACTACCACCAAGATGCTCCAAGTGAGGCGATGATATGTCGACCATATACTCCACGAGGGGATTCAACTTTAACACTTTCACATCAAGCATGTACTAAAAGCAACAGATAAGCCGTTGCAGCTTGTCGTAGATGCGTTACGTTCTTACAAGGACACGGTCTCTGAACTCGACGATGGCTTCCTGTTTGTAGAATGGACAACCGGAACACTTCTGCTTCTTCGTCACCTTGTCACCCTCCGCTGCCTTCGTCACTTGGAAAAACAAAAGAACAAACAAACGATAATTACATAAAGCAGTTCCATAATCTAGTGCCTCGCCAGCCAGTGTTAGTAACTTCCATTTTCTTAGTGAGGGCGGGTGGCCAGTTCTCTCCCTCGCTGCCTTATCTTCCAGCAGACAGTGTACGTTGGGGGATTTGAACCTTCGACCTCTCTCCTGACAGTTCAGCATGCTAACCACTCACTGTTGCACAGCCCAGAATTAAACAATCAAAATACCCATTCTTGCTCCATGGATGGATGGATTGATGATGAATAGATGGAATCATGAGTGGGTAAATGGAATCAGAAATGGATGGACGAATGGATGGAATTATAAATGGATGACTGGATGGAATCAGATATGTATGAATGATGGGGCAGATGAATGGAGAGATGAATGAATTCATTCAGAAATTAATGGATGATGGTTCAAAACAGTCGCAAGTGATGCAGAACCTCGATCTGGCATCTGGCTATCTATAGAATCAGTGATTAGACCAAAAGTTGGCTTAAACCAACAACCATAGACGTTATTCAATCAGATTAGATTAGATAAGATTAAGAATAGATTACATTTGATAAGATTAGATTAGATTTGCTGCACTTAATAAGAGCAATGAACAAATGATTCCTGTTTATATCTAAACACCTGATTTGTTCTTCTGTAACTCGATGCATCGGTCGTTAACGAGACTCAATGACTTTAATCGTTTAACCGCTTCGTTAATGCAGAGATTCTGAAATAAATAAAGCTGAGATAATTAACACAATGCAACTCATTTGATTAGAATCTTATGCTGTGAACATAGCTCAGCAAGGATTATGAGAGTTTTAGAAAATGCACTACATAAATATGTTTATAAAGACTTAATATTACATATGTGTAAAAATATAGCTTCTAATTAGCAATCAATAATAACAATAAATACTGAAATAAGCAAACGAACATAAATGCCAGTTTTGTCACTTAAAACAAGTAAATTCACTAAGTACTGCTATTATGAGGTGAGTCAACGCTCCATCATACTTGACTGAGCGACTGACCTGTCTTGAACCGAGGGTCACGACACGGGTCTGATCTCGAAACGGACTCTTCTGCACCTCTCGAACAAACTGTGCCAGCTGCGAATGTGTTCGGCTGCAATAGTAAATCTGAAAGACGTATCGCAACACAAAATAAATGAGGAAATCAATGAATGGTAATACACAGGGATAAGGTCCGATACTCACTAGCCCTATCAGATTGACCCAACCATCCACTCCCTAGGGGGAGATGGTAAAATATGCCAAATGCTAACAAATATTATAACTATTATAATTTCTACTATACCTATTATAATAATCATTATTATTATCATTATTGTTATAATACCATCAATATCATAGGCATCATTACTATCATTATCATTATTATCATCATTATTATCATATTATTATTATTATTATTGTCATTATTATTATTATCATCATCATTATTATTATCCTATTATTATATGATAATAATATAATTTAATAATATAATATAGTTTATATTATTATTATTATTGTTATTGTCATTATTATCATTATTGTTATTATTTTCATCAGAATATTATTAATATTATTACTATTACAACAATAATGACTCTACAGGTATTTTAGCTTCATCATCTTTATACAGCACAATGGCTGTCACAAAATCATCTCACTTACCCAGATACACTTGACCAAAACAAGCAATAAAAAACATAGCAACAAGTAAACAAGAACGTCGAAACTGAAACCATCCATTACCTTAGTGACGTGTTCTTCGTTGTTATCCTCCTCCGTCGCTTTCTTCTTCTCTTCCGCCGATTCGTCGTCGCTGACATATTCCGCGACAACAAAGTCGTCGTCAGCCTCGTCGACTTCCCCCGCATCACCAGAGGCAAGCTCAAACTCAAACTTCTTCTTCAGTTCCTCTGAGGCATCTTTGAACAACTCTTCAAACTGGTCGTCCAAAGAGTTTCGCTACAAGTTTAAAGTCAATGATCAGTGGAATTACACAATTACGTATACACCACTGAAACGTAAGCAGTGCTGCATTACGTACTGGTAAATGCTTTGACTGCACTGAACTCAGTGTAAACGCAGCCTACGATATATTGTGCAAACACTTACAGTATATTGTGCAAGCACTTGCGATATATCGTGCACTTACGGCATATTGTGCAAGCACTTACGATATATCATGCACTTACGGTATATTGTGCAAGCACTTACGATATATCGTGCACTTACGGTATATTGTGCAAGCACTTACGGTATATTGTGCAAGCAGTTACGGTATATTGTGCAAGCACTTACGGTATATTGTGCAGGCACTTATGGTACACTGTGCAAGCAGTTACGGTATATTGTGCAAGCACTTACGATATATCGTGCACTTATGGTATATTGTGGTGCAAGCACTTACGATATATTGTGCAAGCAGTTACAGTATATTGTGCAAGCACTTACGGTATATTGTGCAGGCACTTACAGTATATTGTGCAAGCACTTACGGTATATTGTGCAAGCACTTATGGTACATTGTGCAAGCACTTACTTAGCCCCAAGCCTAGCCACTGCTAAAAATAAAAGATTTTTATGACTTTTTCAAAGGGTAAATAGACGACATATGACGACTTCTCATGGTGCCATAAGCCCCTTCCCCATAGAGGAATATCTAACATTCAATGTCTGAAAATTCACCTTTCGCTTAACAGCAGGATTTGGTCGAAGGTTGTTCTTGAGCTGTTGGAGTTTCTCCTCACGTCTCAATCTCTGCTCCTGTTCATCCTATATTTAACATAAAACACAAAAAGTCTCACAACTCAATTCAACCACAAAATCTTGAACAGCTCTTAACAATTTCTCTACATCAACCAAATTCTCTATTTAATTAAACTACAAGAGTAACAAAAGTCTCAAGTAACTCAAAGCTTAAAATATCCTTAATCTACTGCATTTAGCAAAGTCAGCATATGGTCATCTGAAGCACAGAGCAAACTGAAGTGAAGGACTTGGCCAAGATCCCTGTGCAGTAAACATTGCAAGTGACCCCTGAACTCTGCACTACAAGTCAAGCACCCTAACCGATCAGCAACCATTCTCCAAACTGGATATTCATATTAACCGAAGTCTCGTACCAAACATTTCTGGATCATCTTCCACTGATCTTCTGAATTGCTTTGTGCATATTAGACAGAAGCTGTAGCTTAAAATTAAAACCAAAATAATCTCACCGCTTACGCTAACTAAAGTCGTAATTAAAACGTAAGCAAGTCAAGTATATTTGCTATTAATCAATTGCTAATAGTATTTAATAAAAGTATATAGCATCCTAACAACAATGTTTTGCACATCAGGCTGTGGAAATAGGCTCAGAGGGAGCAGCTGGAAGAATTAACCAAATACAGATGCTCAGAGAGATAAGAATCATTTGACACATTTAAAAAAAATGTTCTGCAGTAAAGATCAAGAAGATACCTTGAGTTTCTTCGCTTTCTCTTCAAGTTCCTGTTTTCTGGCAAACTCCGAGATCCAATCGTCACCTATCGAATGAAACAACCATCACATTTAAACATACCAACAGTAACACAATTAATCATTTATCGATTACTTCAAAATGTGAAACTAGATAAACTCGAAGTCAATGATTTCATTTACATTTAAATATAGCACAACTAAAATTTTACAATATCTTTGTAAATCCCAAACAAAATTGGTCCTAATTGACTAACATCAATGGTTTTTAAATCCACAAAATGAAAACCTTCATTTAACGTCTCTTAAAAGAGTTGTTTGCCGAGCACACAAAAAAGAAATTTTAATTTCACGAAGCTAAAATCAACAGATAACCAATTCTTAACTGGATCAAGACGAAGTTTTGCCTCCAGAGCTAATTTTAATTTAAGATTTGGTCATTTCAGTCCCATTCTACTCAATTAACCTAGGCTGACTTCTAGTTTCCCTATCTGTTAGGTCTGGATGGGACGACTTCTATAGATAACGACTTTTAGAGTGGTTCTATCTGCAAGATCCATTGATTGATTGAATGATAACAACCATTATTTCTGTATCTGTTAAATTCAACCATCTAACGACCAAACATCAATTCTAACCATCTAGGATACTCAAATTCAAATAACAACCCTCAATATCAAAGGCTGAACATCCTAACCAATTGACTACCATGCAACAACCACACCGATGCCTTACTCATTTGGCACCACACATGTCGTCAGATGATATCACATTAGATTAGAATTCACTAAATAACGGAGAACAGAGAAACTTCACTTACCTTTCAAGCTGTCTTCTAATCTACCTTCTTGCTTGATCGATATTTCTATTTCTGACAGACTAAAAGAACGAGCAACAGTTCTTTCTGTAGGTGCATATATACCTTGTGGCATTTCAGTCACCAATAATCACAGAACATCAAGCTAGGGCAGACATAAACCTAGTAATCGGAAGGACATAAATTCCATTCTAGGCAACCCTATAGGCAACTAGGGGACCAGTTAGGGAGCTTTACGAATCAGGCTTATCTATGCTTTTGAAAGTGAGTTGTCGAAGGAAATAAAAAAATTATTGAGCTTTAGCCAAAAGTTTTAATCAACATTTTCAGCTTCACATTGGTCTGTAGGTTTATTTGGTGCTGCTAAATTTAGTTTGCTTCCTTGGGACAGAATAAATATTCCACAACAGAACTACTTTCACTAAGTCACCGTATTTCCCATTCGAGGTAGAGCAAAGTTTCGAGTACTGATGGGGCATATATGACAGCATTAAAAATAGTCCCAACATTCTAGAACGATCAAGAATCTGATAATAAATAGGCCTAAACCAATTTTGGTAGAGCAAAGCTTGAGGAGGATCGACTTACGACTGTCCGCCGAGTACCGCATTGAGTTCTCTCTGCTTCTGTTCCTCAAAGTTTTTCAACCACGTCAGCGCTCCACAGATGAGGCTCAACGATTTACCCTTTGAACAAACGAAAACAAGGTCTAATTTAAGGGATGACATTTTCTCACCTTCTGAACTTTGTTATATCAGAATCTGTGTTAGACTGAAGTATGTTTGGAATGGTCTCCCAATGGGCTCTGCTTACTTCTTAGAACCCCTAATCTGGCATTCCTCTCTCATCACAAGACAGTTTTGTTTCACGATAATTATTTATTGATTCATTGTTATCATGTTCAAATTTAAACTATTATAAAGAAAACCCCATTACTCTGCAGCAGTAGACCAGATGATATCTAACAGGTTTGGTAAACAATAGGCACATCATCAACCACCAGTTCCTTAGTCAACCTACCGTGCCCGTGGGACTTTCGAAGATCCCGACTTTACCCAATTCCAGCGCCTCATAGAGCTTCCGCATCAGGTCCAACTGGATGCCATATGGCTGGAATGGAAATGGAAAAGCGTGAGGCACCTCGACTTTTATGTCTGAAAGCAGAGAAAAATAAAAAGCAGATTTAATCAAAAGATTCATCCAACAGAATTCAGGTATTATAATGCTCTGTGATATTTATTCTGGGGTCCATAGAGCAATGGAGAAGACACTTGCGCGCAGAGGCAGAGACAGCGAACTCACTTCAACAGCTATGCATGCCAGTGTGTTATCTGTTATTGACATGACATACAATACAATACAAACAATACAAGCATACAAATGTACATACAATACAAAGATACAAATCACACAAGCAGTACATAAATAATACAAAAAACCGTATAAACGCACATACAAACATAATTACATCAGTACGTATGTAAGTGCATTTTGAATGGGATTCCGCAACTGCCGTCTTTTCTGTCCCCTGATAATCATTACTGAGTAACTTTCCTTATAAGTGATATTTAACATCACTTATGAGGTAGCACGTCTAGTCAGTTTCTCTTGAAGTAGTGCTATATAAATTTCTTATTGCAAATACGCTTACACACATTATTGTTAGTATTTATTACACACATTTTCAACACACATAAACTCACAAGCATGCATATATACATTCATTCATTACAAACATTTATATAGCACCCCTTCAAGGCTACTACTCAGAAGCGCTCCCGACCTCAGCACAACTGAGAGGAACGGTCTTAAGGCGAGTATAAAAGAGTCGGTGTGAACCTTGGGGGACAAGCGCAACATCAACACATGCATGCATTTTGTATTGTATTGTATTTAAGTATTTATAGAGCACCTCTAGTAAGGTGAATACATGTACCTTGTTTGACATTGTCTTTAGTTTCTGAAGAGTTTCTGAAGAGGTCGTCCGATATCTGACAGAAGAGTTCATCTCCAATCTCCTCAAACTTCTCAAAGTCTCCATCGACATCAGACTGCACTGAAAGTTAAGACTACATCAATTCAGACAAATATATTAATTAATTAATTAATCAATCAATGTAAAATTGACGTAGCACCCCACTAATCAAGGTACCCATTCCGAGGGGCTTGGTCTTCAACTGCAAGAATGGTCCTAAGGAATTATCCCCTCGCAACAAATTGGTCCTAAAGTCCTTTACAAGACCACTTTAAAAGACTGGTCTTTAATTACAAGAAAGTATGGTTATGTATTAAAGTATGTATGTGTGATAGTATGCAAATAAGATACATAAGCATCAATATTTAATCAGTAACATCTACGATCTCAGAGTCAAATGAACTGATGGCATGCAAAAACCAAGAGCTCTCTAAAACCGGTAAATATCCAAACAATCGGGATGCACCTAAGTAAATATGCATACATTGACCTGTGCCTTAGATAGACATACAGAAAGACAGAGAGATGGACATATAGATAGATAGATACACACGTAGATACAAAGAAAGATACGCAGATAGATACAAAAACAGATGGATAACTAGAATGTTTTTCATATGAATACCAATTGTGAACCACGTTTGTAATATTAACGTCTAATCAGATTCTCCTCAAATGAAACACAGGAGATCCCTAATTCCGATCTCTCACCTGAAACCATCCAAAAACTGTCAAAACTTTTCTCCACTGGAAATCCTTCCATTCAGCCGGCCACACCCAAAGCAGGACGTCTTGTTCCCAAAAGTGATCCGAATCAAACTGCTTTTAAAAAGCTGGTTCAGAAGTCTAATCCAAAAACGTTTAAAAAGCTTTGCTTAGAAGTGAGTTCAAGACCGTTATAAAACTCTTCAAAATCCTCTTCAATTGCCCATCACAATCCTATTCAAAAAGTCATTACAAAGCCTCTTAGACTTTAGGAAGCAAGCTCAAAATCCATCTAATTCTGTTTAAATTGACTTTTCAAATTCAGCTAGAATCCATTCAAACCCCCATACAAACTTCTTTTTAGAGTCTTTTGGAAAGTGTGATGAAAAGTCTCTTCAAGTCAGCTCTGAAGTATTCTAAAATCTGTTAAAAATCCATTGAAAAGCTTTTTCAAAAGTGTGTTCTCTGTGACAACTGGATAGTAAATCCAAACATCTTTTCTTGGCTCCAATGTCTGGAATTCTGAAGACTTTTTGAAGTAGATCAAGTTTACTTCAGTTACATTGCTCTGTGCAGGAATTACATTCCCTAAACAACTCCAGTCACTCAGATGCAATGTTTGCACTGTAACTTGTCACATACTACTTCTAGAAATCACCTTAGTAACTTCAAATGCAGCAAACTAGTAAAAACACTGCAAGACTTATTAACATTGATAACTGCTTCTGGTAACTCCAGCTGGAATTATGCTGTCACACAAAACCTATTACGATCTCCTAATTAATATCAACAATGCTTTAATATTCCCAAACACTAAACTAGTCAGTCCACAATTGAAAACTGGTTGTTAGAAAATGGTGAGAAGTTAACAACAGAGAACATTCCTCTGCACCAGTTGACCCTCTTTTAAAACTAAACTTAATTAACAGAGGCATCAACAACTACAGAGCAAATGAATAGGCTGGCCAGTAAAGATCTACCAAAGGTTTAATGACCTGACCTAGATTCAGAGGCATTCATCCCACTGCACTGGCCTAGATCAGCAGCATAATTTATGCAAATGATTCAGATGACACTGGGAGAGGTGAATGAAAAGTCCAATAAAATCCGCACCTGGAGCTACGGGTTCAAATCTCCACCCCACCTCCTTGGCCATCATCTGCTAGCCCCAGCCTATTCTCTAGTACACCACTGTCTGTACCCCTACATTAGGATAACTTAAATTTTCCCCATCCATTAGGCCTGACACCTTTGGGGCAAATGAGTTTCCACAGAAGCAATAATATTCTTTCTAGTAGAGTCAAACAAAGAATTTACAGCTCAGGATGGAACTCATAAAAGGAAGCAATGTGTTGGGAGGAATTTTATGACTGGAGGCAGCTATTGGTCTCATCAAACTGTCAACAGCCAGCCTATTTAGAGGGAAAGAAAGAACCACAGGGATCTCAAACACCCATCCATAGACCCAGGCCTGATTTCTAAGGAAAAATCTGGACAGAGAATTGATAATTATGGTGCCATCAGCCTGATAGTCTAATGGACAAGATGTTGAGGATTAATTGAAGTTCATTAGAGGTACCAGTTGTGTATCTGTAGAAAACATTGACAAAGCAAGGTATCAGTTGTAAGTGAGGCTTAGTAAAGTATGGTACTTAAGGTACTATATGCCATATGGTTAGGTAGACTAAGGTTGGGTGTGGCAATGTATGCTGTCCGCTACTGATGAAAATGGTACATCTGATAAATGATCATTTTCTTTTTCTTTACCTGAGTTATTTGTAATCCCTCAACAAGAAAAAATATGCTACAAGCTGTAATTATTATTATTTACTTATTATTAGGATTATAAAATATATTAACCTGAGTTTAAATTGTTTAACCGCAAAGTACGTATGGTATGATCCATGATTTAAACTAGAAGAGGTGATTTAAAAGTCTCTCAATATAATTCCATTATTACAAGGTCTGTTAAAAGGTGCCCAGATCAAAATATAAAAGAAAATTAAAGTAGTCTGCCTGTAACAGTATCACTGGGGATTCACTTAGCATAGGACCAACCCTGAATAGATCTGTTGTGACAGGCCAATAAATGTGTCCCACAGCACCTCAATGGTATTTAAATAGCAATCGTTGATTCAGCAAATGGTTCAATCAATAACTTACAATTGCCAGTCTGACACAGAGTTGAAACTTGAAAGTCAATAACCAGAGTGACAGCAATTATGCAGCCATGTGAAAGCTACAAGGCCATAATCCCTAAACTATAAACTTTCACCTCTGTTTAAATGATTTTTAGATGATGAAAGCAGTTAACATGAGTATCATATCAAAACATTCACAGAGCCCCTCTCCCAGTACAGAACATTCTGAGGCGCTTTCAACGCGGAGCCCTGGGAAAAAGAACCGCCTTAAGAGTGCGAGAAGATGCAGGGAATCCCAGACATGATCTTAGTCCGTAGCAGATGGAGCAGTCCGTTCCAAGTAGAGTGACCTGACACCGCAAATGAGTAAGTATTGAACGTTTGATTAACAGAACCTATCCAACTCCAATAATTCTGGGATTACCGAATGCGTTATTTAACGGATAAATCTTCTGCGGCAGAAAATTCGGCCGCAATACAAACGAAAATATTACTTTCACAGCCGAAAACGTACAAAACTTAGCGAGTGAATAATGAGTGAATATCTCTATGCGCACTGTCAAAAGCGAAAAACTTTGTCTCTATGCGTCATGAAGGTCTGTTCGGGTCAGGCTATAATCGTAAGGGTCGATTAGGGTAAAGGTTAGGGTCAGTGTCATTTTTAAACAATTGCGAAGAACATTCGGCCCCATAAATTATTTTTTTCGTGCGTTGAGAGGCCGAAGTTTCGGCCGCAGTAGCACTACGCTTATTAAACGCACATCGCACTGCATTAAGTAGCCATCAGAAGCACATCAAAAGTCACAACTACATCCATGTAACTAACGTCCAAGCTTTTGGGAGATCCCAAATGAACCTTTAACGTTATCAATTTATATCAAGTGAATGTTTATCACATACTTTTCGATCGTTAGATGCTTTAGTTGGAAATAATTGAAGCTTATATCAGCGATTCACAGGTTGTTTATCTTTACACTTGCCGCTATAGTTTATACGTGTATCAAGAAATGTTTAGCCTCTGCAAATTTTTGTGCCACAACTCTCATTCGTTGCTTATTGGTGGATTCATCATCCTCGTGCTCCTTCGCTTCCTTCTTCTCATAGTTCTTCGTTCTTCCTGTCCTCGTCTTTTTACTCCAGTTTTGCTTCTGCTCTTCCTCTCCCCACTGTTATTAACGTATTAGGCTTGTAAAAAACTATGCCATGTTTTTTATTTCTATTTATAAACAATGTCATCTGTTCCTCGAGATTTACATAGGCTAGTATACTCTTTATTAATCATCTTCGTCCGCATCTTCATCCTCCTCCTCTGTAGCCACCTCTTCCCATTCATCTTCACCCTCCTCCTCCTCCTCCTCCTCCTCCTCCTCCTCCTTCTCCTCCATCTCTTTATCCATCTCAGACGTAGCCCCATCTTCGGCCTCTTCCTCGATCCTCATCTTCATTCACATCCTCCTTCTAATCCTCCTACTCTTACTGTTGTGCATCCTCCTTTCATTCGCCTCGTCCTATAGTCCTCCTCCTCTTCATCCGCCTCCGACTTATCACGAGAGCCATTGGATAGGTCCTATCAGTCAAAATTAACATAATGGATAGATATGTGTTTTTTTCCAGGTCGAATGAGTTATAAGGTATACCACAGTCCACACGGGAAGACGAGGAATGGTCCTGCCATGGTACAAGTGATTTAGACCCATACCTGGCAATAACTTTTAATGCCTTTATTAGTGCTAATTAGTTATACACCAACCTTACGATCATTGCTGTCGCTGGAACCAGCGTAGGGACTACATATCACGTACGCAGCGAGGAGGAGGGGTTTCGATTTTAGGCGATTTTGCGTAGGCCATGGTGGCATGATGTTGCGTATGGCGGGAAAGCCTGGAATGGATCCAGAAAATGTGTTCGTACGCAAATATAGAGACAAACTGTCTTCACTGGCGACTGGTAGGCCTATAGCTTAATTACTATATGCGTTTTTGCTAATTATTATTCTAACAGACGTAGAAATTACAATTAATATCATGGCAAGCGCAGAAAGCGACTCTGAGTAGATTTCTTGAAGAGGCGCTATATCAAGCTCATGGAAAATAAATAAACAAAAAACTTTCTAATTTTGGCGTCCACATTGCGGTATATTAAGATCAGAACTGTAAAGCCAATAACGGACCATAGGCCTAGGCCCTATTCCTGCTTCATAAATTTTATGGACACCCATGACCGTACACCGGACATAAAATTAGGACCGAAAAGTATTGTGATTGTTGAACTTCCCATGCACGTGTAGGCCTCCTCTGTATATCTCACTAACGACAAATCATAGTGATCGATTAATGCCACGTGATAGCAAAAAAATCGAAAATTGCAATAAATTGAAACTTTTGACTTTGAGACAAAATTAACCACTGTCTGCTACTACCCGAAAAAAAATTATATAGGCCTATATGACCTGTAATAGTAAGTTTAGAAATTACTGCTGTCGATCGATTGTGTTTCATATAGGAACAGATCGACCAACATAACTGCGTCATGTAGGCTTATAAATCTACTTTGCCTAACATGCAGGTCGTTCGAGCCTTATCTTTCAAGTAGGGCGCACTCTTACTAGTTTAGAGCAAACTCTCGATCTTCCTTGCAACGAGCTGTCTGAAAATAAGACTATAGTGTCAAAGCTCGAGTCGAAAAGGCAGTTTGCAGCCTATGAATGAGTTTTTTGGGTAAGGAAGTCTTTGGTCTATATTTAGCGACATTGTGATCGTGACTCATAGTCTCCTGACAAAAGATAAAGGTGAGACAACCGATGGAGTCTCAAGATCTTTTGAAAAACTCCTCTAAGATGCATCTACGTCAGCTCCATTGTCCCCATAGGCTTATAGACCTATAATTAATGTACACCAATTATTTTGTGGTCATAATACATCTTGACTTAGGGAGGGGTCTATATATGTCTACCACCTTTGATCAACATCATCACCTATCGACGAATCTTGTAAATGGCGGAGTAACAATTGGGTCCCACGGATTTCCATATTTAGATAATAACTCGTTCATTTCTCGGATTTATGTTACCCTTTACTACATTTAGTACCTATTACTGATATCCTCAGTTCCTCCACGAGTACCTCCACCCACCCAGCGTCATCTGCGTCAGGCTGACAAGCTCCCATGCATCCAATCACAACCCATAGACCATCCGTTCCAAATTGAAATCATTTCCAAACTGACGTCCTACCCATCACCCTGATTCATCCAACCCTCCTCCTTACTAGCTTTTTTCCATCAAAGAGGCCTTATATCAACCTATATAGCTGCCTCCTCTCATCACTGGACACTATAATCTCTGGACAACCCCTATATTAATCCCGATGCAGCGCTCGTGAATAAACTGATGCCCCGCGCTTGGCCTTAGAGTATCGATCGCTGTAGGAGTTTGAATTACCCGCTTATATCGGACATTTATTTGTTTCATACAGCGCACCACATGTGACCTAGTGATAATAAATTCCCGAGATGCGTGGTCTGTCATAAAAGCTGGGTTAATGGCACCACAACAAAGATCTCGATGCCTTACCGACGTTGGATAAGAGAGCGAGTAGCCTATGAATTACTCGGACTTCTGGGTAATCTTACTCACAGGCACATGATCACTCGCACTCACCGAGTCACCAACCTTCAATCATCCACAGATCTAAGCGACGTCTTACGCATCTGACTCACCGTGTCCTTTGCCCGAACGGCGGTTCTCTACTCTGACGCACTCTGCTCTGAGCTGGTCACCAACCTCAGCTGATCGAGTGCCGTCTCTGACAGCGAGAATTACGTGATCGAGGCCACCAGTTATGCGATCGACTTACTATCAGTGGCGTCACGGCATCTCAACGCCACACAAAACGCTCTCCACGTTTTTAATCACTCAATGAAATAGCCACGCTCTGTCTCTCTGTCTCTGTCTCTGTGACTCTCTGTCTCTCTCTGTCTGTCTATCTGTCTGTCTCTCTTTGACCTTGCGCATGCGTGCGTGCGTTTGTTTGCCTATATTGCCTAATAAGTCGACCAACAGATAAGGATACGTTATATAAACCTTGCTCTGCCAAGTTTTACTACCATTGATAGGTAGGCCTAAGGAAACACTGGCGAGTAAGATTACAGAAATTTAGACGAACGCTTCTCCGGTAGAGAGGCGTCTGTTGTTCGATTCACCTGTATCATTCTATTAAACAGGTAAGTTACTAATTACAACCGGTTGGTGCATGAATGCCATGGATAATAATTTATAAAGTAATAATAATACATGCTTTAACACCAATAAAATTAATGAATAAATAAATTATTAATTAAATTATGTCAAATTAGTCATCATCATCATCATCATCATCATCATCATCATCATCATCATCATCATCATCATCATCATCATCATCATCATCATCATCATCATCATCATCATCATCATCATCATCATCATCATCATCATCATCATCATCATCATCATCATCATCATCATCATCATCATCACAGTCGTCGTCGTCATCGTCATCATCACGGGACGCCAGTTCGGGGTTTTTGCTCCTTTTTGTTTATCGCTAGATTTGGATCGTAGGCTAGGCCTACTTGCAGGATATACTTGTCATCGGGATCAATAAAAAGCAGTTGCAATGTTTAAGTTTTTTTACTTTCCAGTTGCTTCGACGTCGTCATGAGGAAGGACGTTGAAGCGTTCGAGGAAGGCCACATGGCTCCATCTCTGCCCTATCCCTCAGGGCCCGCCATGCCTTCAACGGTCCCTGGACCCTATCCAGCAGCCGGCCCTTCTGGCCTGATGCCGGGGCAGACTGTTACGATCGTTATCGCCCACCCACCAGCGCAGAAGTCCCTCTGCGAAGCCTACCTTCTGTGCTTCCCCCTCGGCCTGCTCGGCCTGCACAATTTCTACCTGAGGCGCATCGGAATGGGGGTGCTGTACCTATTGACCGGGGGTGTCGTTGGAATCGGGTGGATCGTCGACATGATCCGCATGCCGTGGCTCGTCAAGGATGCGAATCGTCGTATCCTGCATCCGGAGGAAGATGTTCCCCGTGTCAGCACCTGCGATGCATACATCACCTGGTTTCCGCTTGGAATCATAGGTTAGGACAAGACTCTATAGACTCTAGATTCTAGAGCTAGCTCGCCCTACCACGTCCCACGTTAGTCTACTTTGAATAATTTGTCCAAAAGTGTCAACGTGATTTTACCTGTCCTGAACTGTTTCGAGCTGATCTGTCCTGATCTTAACTGCCTTGACCTTAATTTACCTGACCTGTTATACATCTTTTGTAGTGTAATTTGTAAATCGCAGTCACGTCGATTTTTGTCAACGCAATAAAAATCAGCTTAATAAATAGAATCTGCAATATAAATAAAATGAATTCAAAGGAACATTTTTACTTTATAGTGACTGTAGTAGTCTTATATGAATTCTTCGGCGATTATGCGTTCAGTTTTACCCTGCCTAGTACCCGGATGTCACTTTACCCATTGTATACAACCACCTATCACAGACATCGCTTGCATGGTATCAAAAGACGATCGGCCGAAATATTACGGTTTCCTATCCGACCCCTATTGAGCCCTGTCTCAGAGCTGATTATTGTAAAGTTGGTTATTTCCTCCAACAGGTGCGCACCACTACTACCTGCGCAACTGGGTTTGGGGAGTGGCCTACACCTTCACTGCCGGTCTGTTTGGCATCGGCTGGTTGGTCGACGTCTTTCGCATTCCCTCGATGGTTCGCTCCACCAACAAGCGACTGGAGATGGAAAGACTGAACACTGTGCCTAGGAAGATCAGCCTCTGTGACGCCTATACTCTTGGCGCCACCCCGGCTGGGCTCTTCGGGGCCCATCATTTCTACATGGGCCGCTATGGGTTCGGAGTCTTCTATGCGCTGACCCTCGGGGTATGCGGGATCGGTTGGATCGTAGACTGGTTCCGGATGAAGTGGCTCGTGCACAGGGCCAACCATCCAGAAGAGAAAGTGCTCGGGACCAGGTATTTATCGTATTCAGTTCAATTTAATTAAATTTAGACTTAAACTGCCGGTAATTCAGAATTTAAGCTAGACAGCTAAAATGGATGAAACAAAATTATCTATAATTATGGTCCGGCGTTAAGTCTATTGAGGTTATAAGGAAAAGCAACAGAACTTTACTTTCAGTTTCTCCCTTTCTCCCTCCATCTCCTCTATAAATCAACCATTCATTCTCACTCTCATCTAACTCTGCTTTGCAGTTAAAACAAAGTTGTCATATTTTGTAGTAATGAACAGTGGCGGCTTCCGCAGAAGGGGCCAGTCCCCCACAAACTGAGTCGGTGGGGTGAAACTACCAATTTTTTAATCCTATCACACACAATAATTTTTATTTATACGAATATTTTATCATTTGTTTTTGATTTAATTATTGATTATTTTACCTGTTTCGTCTTAGACACAAATACGTAGACGATGCCTACGTGTTGGCCTTTCCCTTGGGCATTCTCGGTCTCCACCATTTCTACCTGGAGCGCCACGTCTGGGGTGTCCTCTACCTCTTCACCTGTGGTCTCTTCGGCATTGGATGGCTCGTCGACCTCTGCCGAATGCCATGTCTCGTGAGTTTCGCCAACGAGCGAATCGAAGAGGAACTACGCGTGGTGGCCGATATAAGGGAGCAGCTAGGAGTTCAACCTACGACCGTTCTTAGAAGGGAGTTTCACTATCCACAGACACCCGTTGGAACAGGTAGGCCTGTGTAACGACTGATTATAACTTGGCCTATGACAATGATGACATCAACGATGATAACTTTGTCTGATGATGGTGGTGATGATGATGATGGTGGTGACGATGATGATGATCGTCGCTGTCGCCGTCATCATCATCATCATTATAATCATCATCATCGTCATCGTAATCGTCATCGTCATCATCATCATCATCCTCACGCACGCGCTGCTGCTGTTTGCTACGACTTTAATTACAATGGTGCTGATGATGAGACGATGAAAGATGTGATGGATGATGGTGGTTGTGTTGGCGGTGGTTGTGGTTGTGGTGCTGATGATGCCGATGATGCTAATCAATGAGTTTCATCTTTTGGCAGTGCTTCCTATCAACCCCAACTACCCAGTGCAGCAGCCGCATCAACCACAGCATCAGCAGCCGCCATCCTACGAGTCTACCATAGCAACAGTCCACGGTGTAATGGCGGCAGGTGGCAGCACCTACGGTCCAACAGAGGCGCCTCCAGACAAGTCCTATCAGAATGGTGGCTTCGACAATAAGCAGCAGTACTAGTGGAACAGAGCCTGGACCCGGAACACCAGTACTAGTGGAACAGAGCCTGGATCTGGGACACTCTGCTTGGCATTCGATTTTCGACTTCATTTGGCGCGATCGACGTTGCTTTAATTTCAACTGTTGCGATACTTTACGTTACTTGGTTACTTGATATTTAATTAAATTATGTTGCGCGAAATCTCTATAATGAACCCGGTTATTTGCCAAATTTACAAGCAATTTATTTTTGATTTAGCTTTTTGCGTTATTATGGATTGATTGATTGATGGATGGATGGATGAATGCCTGGATGGATGGATGGATGGATGAATGCCTGGATGGATGGATGGATGGATGGGTTGGTGGATGGATTGGAAGATGGATTGGTGGATGATTGGGTTGGTGGATGAATGGATTGGTGGATGAATGCCTGGATGGGTGGGTGGATGAATGGGTTGGTGGATGGATTGGTGGATGGTTGGGCAGGTGGATGTATTGGTGGATGAATGGGTGGGTATTGGGTGGGTACTGGGTAGGCCTAATTGGATTGATGTATGAGACCCATACCATGGGTAAGGGTTTATACAAATACATGTATAGATTACGGATTGATGGTTGGCTGGAATTTGGATTTATATTTGGATGGGTGAATGGCGATACGGATGGATGGGTGTGTGCACTTTTAATGGGCTGAATTAGATAGTAGGTGCACGTGACAGGTGTACACGCTCTGATAGTTTACTTTATGCTTGGCTAATTGAATCAAATATACAAATATACATATACTAGGATCAACTATCAGCACAGGAATGTTCGTGATAAATGCCTTTTTACATTTCCTTGATAATGGATAAACTCTTTGCAAAATAATTGTGTGAAGGATTATAGTTAACAATTTAACATGATGTCATGATCAGACGTCATGATATCCCATTCACATAGGGCCCACGCTGATTCTCCCATCATATCCGCATCATGACAGAAACTTGTCGCGCTGGAAGCGCATTTGACTGTAGGTCATATTATGAGAGGCGTTATAGAAATCGGTAAATAGCCCACAATGTAGGCCTATGTATACATCCCTTTGTAGACCAACACTTTAATTGACTCATCCCAAGTGAACAGAAATCGGATAATGAGATTAGGCGTTTCAGTCACACTGCTTTAAATTATATCTTCTGTATAGGCCCCCTACCGTTACAAGGCAGAGAAATTTTTAACCTACCCAGGCAGAGCAGTGATTGACCGCCTCTAATACGGAGGTGGATCTGTTCTATAGCATATATAATCATAAGTGTGGTAAAGTATACAAGTGCTCCAAGTTGAAATAGATTATAGTTAAGGGTCAGTAATTAAATATTTAATTACATGGCGAGTTCGCCAGATTTTTTTAATAAAATATTATATGCTTATTTTCACTGATGCGATGTAGGCCTATAATCGCGGGGGCATACATGTAGGTGCCGGGTGAAAAGGACAGAGTAAAGTAGGCCTGCCGAGTAAAAGGATAGAGGTGCAAAAGTGCAGGGCACGTGCAGAGGGGCTGTATACGCAGAGGAGCAATGCGCAGAGGGGCCGTGTGCAAAAGGGTCGTGCGCAATAGGGTCGTGTGCAAACGGGTCGTGTGCAAATTTGGAAGATGATATAATAAGGCGAAGAACACAGAAAGTGTTCACTCGACCTACGGCGCAAACGGTTGATGATGGATCTCATCACGAAGGTCAACGCGATCCCAAACCACCCGACGCAATCCATCATCAGCGGTCGGAAGCAGAAAAACACCAACGACGACACCGACCCCATCCGCATCAGGAGATAAAAGCACCAACGATCCAACCGCTCGTCTGCACCACAACACCACCGTGGCTGCTGCGACCATATGTGATAGGCACCACTCTGACACAGAAGATCAGCGACCTGAACGACCCTCTGAAAAAGAGGGATCTGGTCAAAGATCACACCCGCTCCTACGACGCGCGAGTGGCTGTGTACACGGATGGAGCCAAGAACGCAGCAGGTATGGTATCGTGCTCATTCTACGTGCCCTCTAGTGGCCACCGCGAAAGCTGCCGAATGAGCGACGGCTCATCGGTCCTGGCAGCTGAACTGGAGGCCATAAAGAGGGCTGTGGAATGGGCCACCATCGCAGACGCACACCATCTCGTCATCTTTTCCGACTCCCTCGCCGCGATCCAGAGCGTTGAGCGACAGCAGTCCGCTGCCAGACCACAGCAGCTCACGGAACTGCTCCTCGTGCTGGAAGCCTACGCTCAACGCACCCAGTCTGGTCTGGATCCCCGGACATATCGGCATCGAGGGAAACGAGACCGCTGACACCCTCTGCAAGCGAGCGCTAAATAACGACGTCATCGCCATCCCGACGATGCTCGAGCTCCAGGAAGCTCGAGCGATGTACAAAGACCACTTCCTTCGGAGGTGGCAAGCTGACTGGACCACCTCCGACACTGGTTCGCATTACCGAGCCCTGGAGCCGAACGTCGGGATGGCCAAGCAATACAACGATCCCAACCGGAGAAAGGAAGTCACCATAACCAGACTCCGGCTGGGCCATTGTCTTCTAAACCCACAGCTGAAGCTGTGGGGACGCCACCCGACCGGGAACTGCGACGAGTGCGGTGACGTCCAGGAAACCGTGCGCCACTTCCTGCTGGAGTGCCCGGCCCAGCTGGGCCTTCAGGACGAACTCATCCGGATGTGCGCAGGGAAAAACTGGCCCTATCAATTGAGCACCGCACTCAGTCAAACCAGCTGCTTGGACACCATCTACGAGTGGCTGTCAGTTTCTGGTCGGAAGATGTAGGACTGCTGACCTGCAAATAGACAATGAACAACTTAGTGTGAACATTACTGCACAATATTATAATATATTGCATACCATTGACTAAAAAACATTAAACTAGAACAGACACTTAAGACACTCATTATAAACGTAAATATGTACCTTGCATACTTGCACTTGTTTGACGCATATCATCGTTGTTATGGATGCGTCGTTAAATAAACTTATATCAGCAACAGAAAGTGTTCGGTTTACAAGATTTGCCGTTGCAGCGCGAGTCGGATGCTTGTAGCTTAGCTGAATAATCTGAGGAATTGTGTTCGGAGCAATAGGCTTTAAGGTCTTTACATATAGATCAACGCGTAATTACAATAGACCAAAGAATAGGTGCAATTTCATGTTCCTGCGTGGCTTATATATGTTGAACTCATCCGTTGGGTTTGGCAAGACAAAACGTGAAACTTTTGGGTTCCTAGAGCAAGCACTGCCAAGCAGATTACCCACCACGTACGTTTCAGCAGAAATTTAACGGTAAATTAACAGTAATAATATTATATTTTATAAGGCATTAATCCTAAGCTTTATATATATAGGCCTAACTGATAACGAAGTTTTTCATGATTAATTGCGGGTCAAATGCGAACCCTTTAAAATCTTTTAGCCCCTAGGCATTTTCCTCTGGTCCCTGGGTATTTCCTTTGCCCTCCCACGCTTCTCGGCGGGCCTGGTGATGGCCAACTAAGTTGCATTTCGTGCAGCCATTATAAGCAGTAGGCCTATGTTATGCTTATTTGTTCTAATTATCGTAGTCAATCATCGGCGGATCCTTCTTTGATGTCTCGATCATTACGTTGACTTCTTGTCAGTTGACGAGTATGATCTGCGTCGACCAACTCAATTTAGGCATACAAAGACTGCGATTACGATTTCCCATGAACCGATAGATGGCAACGTCGTAGCCTGCTGGTGACAGGTTTGCGCTTCCTTTATCGAATTAAGTGTTTGTCCACCTCTTTAAACTTTGTTAAATCCTAATCTTCTCTGCTAATGAAACGCATGCATGATAATCAACAAGCATAGACCCGGTGGTCAATTACAGCCGGAACAAACCGGAACACCGTTCGAGCACCTCCTGCCCAGACAGCCACGACTTGAAGGGCCCAGTGTCTGCCGATTATTATTCCCCACATCGGCCCTTCTCGGGTTGTCAACACGATTTTTGCATCGATTTGCTCATCTAGACGGTAGAGGACCGACGTTGTGGGCCCGCGTCTGAACGACGGCGTCTGCCGGCATTATTTCCTCCGCCTTATTATGCCCTAAGCGGTGCCCAGGGCGCGCCCCCAGAGGGAAACTGGATGACCCATTGTGAATCAGCGCAGACAAGAACAATGCAACCAGCGCGTCGGTATAATATAGGGCCGCTAGCGGGAATTAATTCCCCGCTGTAGGCGCGATGAAGGTACATCTGTCTTTAACCATTGCTGAGCCTACAGTTTGCCCACACATGCCACTGCACGCCCTATGAATGTGGAACGTTGGCCCGCTAGTGGAAAAATCATCGTCCGCTGTGGGCGCTATGCAGGACTATCGGTATCAAACCTTCACTTTGCCTACAGTAAGCCCACACAATTCCTCTGTGAGCTCTACGAATAAAGAGCGTCGGCGTTGATACTAGTGGAAAATTACCACCAACTGCAAATCTGGTTGTACATGATTGTCAGGTCAATTCCTGTATAGTTGGCATTTCTGATCTCAAAAGTATATAATATCACCCATACTGCAAACGTATGAGATTGGAATGAGTAACATAGCTAATGCATGAAAGAGAAAAAACTAAGCAAGTTTGTTTGAAAATAATTTTTAATGAAGATCGCACCATTCATTGTATCACAAATAGAAAAAAATGGCAACATCCAACTATACCAGTAAAATACCAGGTCCAAGTATGTCAACATTAGAACTTCTGAAGTTTCTAAACAATTACAATAGTCAATAATATTCAGAAATACTTTTAACACACGACATGAAAGTTTTGATTGTATATATATGTATATATATATATATGTATATATATATGTATATATATATGTATATATATATATGTATATATATGTATATATATGTATATATATAATAAATTTTTTTAAAATGAGATCGAACATGAATTAGGCTATATAATAGTATAGGAGTATAGGAGATCACATACGATTATTGGAATGCAGTATGACTTGCATGTTCATCTACCTATCCTGTGCTTTACTTTCTGGCTGCGTACATCCTTTCCTTTATTTGCATATCCCTTTACACCTTCTTTTTCTCATCGTTAAAAACTGTAATTGGCTAAGCGACAGGCACAATTTTTCCTAACAAGGTTTAGTACACACTTCTACAGACTTCTCTTACACTTAAATTTTTTTAACATCCAGATATATCAGCTTAAGAAGAAAATTGTCTGTGCTCTATGGTAAGCAGTAGCTACGAAATGCTCATATCAAAGTGCTACGGAAGTTTCTTGATACAATGCTATATAGACTACAAGATCATGATCACAAAATATGAATTATGATGATGAAGTAAAATCATTATCCAAAAAATCACGATGACAACATTTATAGTCACAATAAAAGTAAGAAACAGCAGCTCTATACAAATGGCATTTATGATAAATCACATCTGAACAAGCAACATATTACAATGCACTCTAGCATGTAGAAGATCCAACAATTCCTAGTGGCCCTGTTGTAAGCAGTGATTTTTGTCCAGATGACTCTGATAAACAGAAAAAGGTATTCCAGGTATAAAATCATAACTTTTTCTACACACAATATTTAAGGACCTTTGCATTAGCCGTGTTCTGAGTCATATAAACTTCAGCAACGATATCTCACCAGCTTGAACCATTGAGCCATAAACTTAAAGTATAACTGTAAATCAAATAATAAGATAATAATAAAATAATAATCAACATACACACGTGCACACCGCCACATCAACCGATCAACATACATCCACGCACACCGCCTCATCAACCGATCGACATACACACGCGCACACCGCCACATCAACCGATCAACATACACACGCGCACACCGCCACATCAACCGATCAACATACACACGCGCACACCGCCACATCAACCGATCGACATACATCCACGCACACCGCCGCATCAACCGATCCACATACACACGCGCACACCGCCGCATCAACCGATCCACATACACACGCGCACACCGCCACATCAACCGATCCACATACACACGCGCACACCGCCTCATCTGCCGGGCAACAGATACACGCGCGGTGCTCCCACATCAACCGATCAACAGTATCTGGACATCGACTACAGCATAGGCCTATAGCCAATAGGCTAGTCATGCTTTCGTTCGCCCCACTTTGCTCAAAAAAAAATTATTTGCCTTTGACCGATCGCTGATTTTTCTTTATTAGTTCTTGATCTTGGGCCAAGTTTGTTGAACACTTGGAACTGCTGGCATATTCATGTTGCAAAAAAAAATTTTAATTTCCATTAGGCCTTTATTTAATTCGATTCAATTTTATTTGGTAACCAAAACATGAGAAATTGACAAGCAACAACTTTTCATAAAATGAATATTCTGGTTACACATGTAGTTGATGGTAAACGAAAATCTGTCATGTCATTATTCGATAATTAGGTCTATGCTAGTTGTGCGACCCGAAATATTGACGCTTAGCAATTTAGTGAACATGGCGACGTCAATGCGGGCTGTACGAAAAATTGCTCCTATCGTGGTTGTTTTAGGGGCGACAGGGACTGGAAAATCAAAATTAGCAACAGAAATTGCTGCACGATTTAATGGTGAAATAATAAGCGCAGACTCAATGCAGGTATCGCGTTCGACTGTGTGTTTATAATCTGAGGATCTAAGGTTCCACGTGTGTATCGGCCAACTGCGATAGTGGCCCAAACAAAATAAGCAGAATTATTTTAGAGTGCTATTTATAACAAGTAGGGTGACCACATTTCTCCTCTGCCATTCCGGGACACCACAGTTTCTCAGACCTAAATAAAATTCAATTGTCTTTGTTGGGATAAACGCTACACTTGCGCAATGACCCAGCTGAAATCCATTTCAAGATTTTTGAACTAAAAAGGCATCAATTTGAAGTTTTTTAATTATAAACTCTAAATTCAAGGAGTCAAATGTCACACAATCACGTAAGTTAATCATTTTGAAAAAATTAGAGCCTACTGCAGCAAGCCCTATCACCAACCTACAACTCCCTACTGCAAGTTCAAATGTGGTCGTGAACTCTTTACCATCCAGCAAACTCGTTCTACCCGATCAATGCGATCATCAATCTCAGCCTTTCTCGATCCCCGGTCACTTCATTCTCATCTCAAGTTCTCCAACCGAGGTATACGTATCCCACACTACACCACATTTCTGAAATGCGCGACGATTCCTCTCGAATCTTTTCGGTTCCACTTTGTCATTGTCAATCAGTGACTGTTATCTGTCCCAGATTCTTCCATCATTCCTCGAACTTTATAGGCTACTCAGAACTGAAGTCTGACCTCTTCAAGAATTCTTACCTAGTTTCAATCGATCCTCCACCTTTCAATTTTAAACGACACCCACTTTAGCAGCTGCTTTGTCTCCTATCACCCTCTGGCAGCCGGACTCGGACGTCATTCCGACAACCCTTTTGGTCAACCCCTCTGACTTGACACGGCGCTTGATAATTAACGGGGCTCTAGCTGTGCTTGGCTTCGAGTGGCACTTAAGAAGTTTAGAGTTCACGATTATGATTACGATTAGACATAATGATGAACTTATTATCCGGGTAGCACCTGTTGGAGATTGTAGACCAATAATTATCGTTATTATATGGAGAACATCGAATGAGTTGGTCACATAGAATCAAACATGTTTTATTTATTTTCTCATTTTGGAAGGGGTTCCCAGAAAAACTAAGCCCGAGGGCGACACTGAGACCGCAACTTTGTCACTGATGTCATTTCTACTGTCAAATAATTTGGACATTAAAATGGCATCTTCTACATGTTTGATCACATGTTTGAAGCACCATTCCGGGATGTTACATTGTCCCGGAATGGACCTAATGCAATAGATGATTGTGTTATTTCCAAACTCTTTGGACTGTTTCAAAGCTTTGCAATTCACTGCATATTTAAGTTAATTCTTTCAGTCTTGATGTAGTTCAGATCTAAACTTAGATTCATCTCTGGTTTCTGTTTTATCAGATTATTATCAGATTTTGATCTTGCTTAGCTCCAATTAAGCTTTGGTTGTGATTTCACTCTAAGCTACCATTGACTGATGTCATTGTAATTTCTCCCGAATCGACAATATTTTGAAGTCTTGAGCTTTTTCATAATGGTCCAGTGATGGGCACGATTAGTTAAATTGCTAATTAATTTGAACTGGAATTAGCTGATGAAATTTACTAATCAATTATAACTTGCACATTTTTTAGCTAATTGATTAGAATTGGAACTGATTAATTAGTTGATAGGGTAGAATTTGATTGATTAGTTACCCACTTCTGTAGCGGTGCTATAGAAGTCATTGGATTGTAATAAAATTTTATGATTTTGTCCAGATCTACAAAGGTTTGGATATCGTGACGAACAAGGTGACGCAGGAAGAGCGTGCAGTGTATCAACATCACCTGATCGACTGCGTCAGCCCTTTGGTGTCAAGCTACACTGTCCATGACTTCAGGGATTCTGTTTTGCCACTGGTATGTGCTGCTGCAAAGAACTCCATGTTAATCTTATTTCTGAATTCTCTATAGGTATTAATCAGTTCTTGATAGTTCACGACTGTCTTATGGACTGATCTTGTGAATAAAGAACTGATTATGTCTTGGTCTTGACATGCTGTACCTGATAAAAGCCAGAGGGATTCTGGATGGTTATACAGCCACTTCAGTGTTTAGGGATTGTCGTGGGTGCTCTGCGTGTGCTGCGATATAAGCTAATCTAAGAATTCTCTAGGGATTATTCAGTTCGTATTCAACAATCTAAGCTCATCCTTAGCACGTTATGTAAATCAGGGGTGTGAAAGAGCCGTCCCGTGGGTCATCAATGATGTTTTTATGGCCAGCAGAGACTTTGGTAAAGAAAACAACAATTTGAGAATAAAAATTCTACTGTCATTTTACGGCTTGATGAGATTTAGGTGATGTTTGTGAGTGTTAATGATAATTGAAATCAAGTTTTTAAACCTAATTTAACTGTTTGCAAGCTAGAAAATGCACAATTTAAGATTTGGTTTGGCAGACATTTTTTTGAGACATGTTTTCCTAGCCCTCTCCCAGATCCCTACCCCTATTTTACTTAGGTGCGTTCGGCATCCTGGCCCCCGCCACTTTCCAGGAAACGTTGCCAATGGCCCATCATTAAAAGAGGTCTTGACACCCCTGATGTAAATATTCATATTCATTTGCTATCGAGTAGAATTCATTCATCCAATAATTCATCCATCCATTCATCTATTCATCCATTGACCCATCCACCATGCAGCCATTCATCCATCTAATGGTTACATTTTTGTTTTCAATCGTGTTTCTAGATCGATGATCTTCACCGAGAGAATAAACTGCCGATCATTGTTGGTGGAACAAATTATTACATCGAGTCTCTTCTCTGGAAATTCACCCTTGATTCTGTGGTACTTAGTTACACCTGCTTTGAACAACTGGATATTGCAATGTTACAAATTATACATGATGACTTTTATTCTTAATAATATTTACCCAATATAAATGCTCTATTACATTACAATAGTTGTTGTATAAACAGTATTAATACAGTTGTCATTGTTAGAATTTTTGCTGCCATTTGTACTACTACCCTTTCTTTCTGGAGGCTTCCAGGATGTCTGTGAGATGAGTATCTGGTTACTAGACCTCTATTTTGCATGCAGACGATACTATTCGATACACTCTTATGTAGTTAGTTTGTGAGCACCTCTGATGAATTTTCTTGAAGAGACCATGATATATTATTAATGAATGCTTAAATTACAATTAATAGAGCTTTGTCTAGGGAGTGTGACGCACAGCACTGCACACGCTGTCGTTGTTAATATTATAATTATAGTTGTCATCATCAATATTATTAATATTATTAATATTATTTAAGTGTTTGCAAACAGAATTTGTGTGTAATGGGCCCTATTTGTCATGGTCTAAGTTGGTTAAAGTACCGTAAAGACCACAAGTACCTGGTATGTATGATGTATGTGTGTATGTATTATTATTATTTTACCTGGGAAGAATTGATCCATTATGATTAACAAGGGGTTAACAAGTCACACCATCAGATTATCAATTTACCTTAAAATACCGGGATTCAAATCTGAGGATAGGTGAGAGGTCATATATGCCTGTTACTGATGCAAGGTGTTAAAGGTGCTACATAAATGGTTTGCCCCACACATTCATCCATTTTTCAGTACATGCAGATGCCATCAAAAATGCCTAGACGTGAGTCAACAGAAGACATCGGTTTCAAGGCGGAGAAAGAGAGACCAGCCGATGGAGAACCGAGCGATTTGGATTCCGTTCCACTTGATGACTGTTCCTCTGAGACTCTGCACCATCGCCTCTTCGCAATAGACCCTGAGAGCGCCTCTAGAATCCACCCCAAAGATCAACGGAAAATCATTCGGTTAGCCTACTGTGCATAGTTTTGCTAACAGGAGTATTTTGCTCGTTCACTATGGCATTTAACATAATTTACCAGCGCAGAGAGTGCCTCTGAGTAGATATCTTGAAGAGGTGCTATATAAATGCTTAATTACATTACATTAAAATGTTCATTGGCTCTGAAAACATGTGTTTGTTATTTCAGGGCGCTCAAGGTTTACGAGCAGACAGGCAGAACGAAGAGTCGCCATCTTCACGAGCAGCAGAGCAGTTCTTCCATCGACGGGATAAGCGGTCCGCTTCGATACTCCGAAGTCTGCATGATTTGGGTTCAGTGTCAACAGGAAGGTAGGTTGGGGCTTCTACAGAAGGGGTGTAAAAAAGTTGGCCTGTGGGCTATTTGTAACCCACCAGTGATGCTGTTCTGGCCTTAAGAAGTTTGTGATGTTTGTGACCTATTCATGAAGATCAGAATTAACAGTTTATTAGCCTAATTTGACCAAGCTAAAAATGTGCCATTTGAGATTGAATTAAAAAAAATTTAATGCGTTTTTGTGATCATTTTTATCTTTACTTTTCAGATTTTCTTTATTTCTTATGGTTTAATCCTAATTTCTGTTCAACCCCAAAGCAGGAGTTCTAATCTTTCAGCTTGGTGTTGCTCTGGCATTCTTACATTTCCCTTTCATTGTGTTTAACTCCTTTTTGAATGTTTGATTCTCTAGTTTTGGACAAAAGGGTTGACAAGCGTGTCGACGAAATGATGCGACTGGGACTTTTGGCAGAACTCACGGAATTCCACAAACAGTACAACGCTGAGCGACTGAACGACGGAAAGTAGGTCGTTTAGAATGGTCTTTCTCTGGAGTTACACCTCTTCTCTAAATCGTGTAGTCATACTTTTTATGGTCATTTGAAAACTTGCCGCTTTATCCAGGCTGGATGGAGTTGGGAGTGCTTTTGTGTAGTTGCCTTGAAAGGGAGCTATATAAATTTTTTAATGAGTGAATGAATGAATGAATGTTTCTGTTCCATTATATGATACCTTATTGTTCCAGTCACAGCATGTCTGAGTCGCCGATCTTTATGTTCAGCCTCTCAACATACTCTCTTTGTAGCTTTTGCTCTCAACCATGACACAATCCAGGGCGTTTGCCATTGCAGACCCTGCAGCATGGAATGGTCTTTCGCCGGTTATCCACTCCCTTCCTATGATACATTTCATCGACACCTCAAGACTTCTTTTTGCTCGGGCCTGGATCTTGAGCGCCTCTAACTAGTCTTGAAGGGGCGCTATATTAAATTCATATAAATTCAAATCAGATTGTGAATTTTAAAAGCGCTTGTTTAAAGCGTTGTTGTCCTTGCACAGTGCACTCATTTGCACGCAGAATCCTGTGCGTTTCACCCATCAAAGTTTTCAGTAAGTAAATGTAATTGTATCTTGTAATGTCGGGATACTCGTGTAATAATATTACTTATTTTGACACTTAGAATTGTGTCTATCTCGAATGACTGATGCTACGTTTTGGTGAATTCATTTAGTGTTTAATTTTGTATAGAACTGTGCCGGACTCATGCCCAGCGCCGGCAGAACCTAAATGGTTCATAAAATATTGTGAGGCTGAATTAAAAAAGCTCGACAATAATAAGATAACATAAGGGAGCCGCCACTACTGTCAAGCAAGTAAGAAATGGACAGATCTTCTGACTTACCTTTGTCATATGTTACCTTGTTGATGTTTAGCTTATTGTATAATTATTGCATTGTCAATCTTTATCTTGGCTAACATTAAATTTTTGCCTTGCCTTGCCATATCTATTATTATTAACTAACTGTGTATTGCCGCACCTTTATATCATGACCTTACCTTGTATTACTTTCTTTACAATACCTAACTGTATTACCATACAATGTTATCTTACACTGTACATTCTGTGTCTTGCTAAACCTCACCATATATTTCCATGATGAATGTTACCATATCACTTATCTCCTTACCTTACTTTACCACCTGGCATACCTAACTATATATTGCCTTACCATATTTTACTTTAAATTTTTGACCTTGTCTCCTAGCTTGTCTCACTTTAAGATTTCCAAAATTGTTGCCTTTTCCTTTTAATGCAAACCTTAATAGTGTATGCTCTATGCATGCCATATATGACCTTATCTTACCTTAATTTGTGGTGGTATTTGTAGAGAGGCTGATTATACGCTGGGCATTTTCCAGTCGATTGGTTTCAAAGAATTCCACGACTACCTGCTGATGTCGGAGGAGGAAAGAGCTTCAGAGACGGGACAGAAACTGCTTGAGAAAGGTCTGTGCTTTTCTGCCGTATGTCTCCACAGAAACCTGCGTCAGAGGTTGTGGCCTATCTGGCGGTTTTCTAAAACAGTGTCATGTAATGCAATAAGGCTGTTTTACAGGATTTTCAAAATGGAATAAAAAAGTCATAATTAAAAAAAAATTCTTGTTACTTGCTTGACTGGGCCAAGTAATGTAAGGTGTGGTGAGGTAAGCACTGTTAGCCACCTGGAACTCCTTTCCAACCTGTAGCCCTGCATTGAAATACGGACAGTTGAGTGTTCGAGCATGAGTTCTAGACATGCCTGTTCACAATGGCTTACTGAGGGTGGCCATCTGTACTTACCTCACCACACCTTACATTGCCCTTTTCTTTAAAAAGTACTAACCTATAATGGCCTTACCATGCCTGAAGTATTAATGCATGACTTTGTGCTTGTCAGGTGTAAGCAAAGGGTACTTGCTTACTTGTTGTAAGCCTGTTTTAGTGTGCTAAATACACTACTGGATATAGGAGATGTGGTTTTGTTATGCATGGTATTTTATTGCCATCTTGTCAGTGTATTGCCATCATGTTACATCATGGTATGGTATTGTTTTGGCCATCATACCGCATTTGAAGTCATGAAGTTAGACATCTTTGTTATTGTTGTAACCATTGCACCATGTGTAGGAGCTGCATTAGACACCTTTCCAGAGTGTTTTATGTCAAACACGCTGTCATGTTGGGATACCTAATTTGGCTGTATGTATGTGAAAATTTCTGGTCAGTAGTCATCTTATTATAAGCCTTTCCCCAAATTCAAAGGAGGTCAAAATGGTACCTTTTGAGATCAGGATTTCTTTTGTCGTGGTATGGTTCTTGGATATGTGTTTGTAATTTTGGTGAGTTAGCATTCTGGTTCTGTTGTTGTTTTACCTAGTATTAGAACTATTCCACATCGGTTTGTTCTGCCCAGTCGCTTATGCATTTCATTGTCAGCTTTAGCTTTGCCTTTTATGTTTCGATTATCAACCATCTCTCGACTGATGTTCTACATATTCACTTGTTCACAGCCTGCATAGATGGGTGCTATATAAATGCCCCATTACATTGCATTTGATTTGCCATCAATTTCTACCTGGTGTTTGGCACTGTCACTATAGGAGCTACTAATTAATGAATATTGATAATATAATTTTGCCTTTAATAATACACCAGTTTATCGGGACGGTCTGCCTCCTCATAATCCCCGATGTTTTGTTCTCTTAGGAGTTGAGGACATGAAGGCGGCCACTCGACGTTACGCTCGCCGACAGCTCAAATGGATTGTCAACCGATTCATCAAACGCAAGTACTTCTAATAACGCTCTATGCTCAAATAAAAATTAACGTGAATCTAGATTAATATGAGTATGGATTAATGTGAATCTTGGATTAATGCGAATGTGGGTTAATATGACACTTAGATTCACATTAATCTGGGTTGATGTGAATCTGGATTAACACGAATCAGGATTAACATGAACCTAGGTTACTGTGAATATTGATAAGCGTGAATATCTGGGATAATGTAAATCTGAATTGACTGAACCTGGATTAACATGAATCTTGACTAATATGAGCCTAGATTAACATGAATCTGAGTTTATGTGAATCTGGGTTAACACACCAGATTCACATTACCCACTTTGTCTATGAATTTAGTGATAATAGTAGGGTGTTTAATGTTAGGTGTATATGATCGAGAAATGTGCTGGTGTTGATCAGGGTTTTGTTTGTCTTCAGGAAAAGGAATGGGTGTACCGCCAATTTATGCTGTCGACTCTACAAATTTGGATCAGTGGCAGACGAATGTAACTGATCGAGCTGTCGCTATCGTCACAGGTTTTCTAAAGGTTGGTGAATCATAATAATCATGTCGTTAATTCCTATGAGAATAAAACATTGGGGATTACAACCCTAGAATGGTCGATGAGTAATGGTCGAGACACTGGTGTGCAGAGAAGAGTGAACCAGTTGGTTTCCCGCTACCCCTAGTCCTTCTAGATGGCGTCGTTGGCTAAATTAGATGTAAGACATGGTGGGCACCTTGCATGGCTGCCAACAGCTAAATTTGAATCCTGTTGTAACCTGTCATAATCCCTTCATATTGTAATCATGCTGCAGTTTGTCAGTTTGAATGTAAACGAAGATATTATTAAAACAAGGTATTGTTACAAAGCCTTGATTTAAGTTGATGAATTATGAAGTCCTGAAATTTACAATAGAACATTGAGTTGGTTTGTAATGATAAGTTGTTGATATAATTTATATAATTAGTTAATATATTTGTTAATATAAATATGGTGATGTAAGACAGATTGTTAGAACGTGAGAGTTATTCATTATATAGAATTCTGTTATATTCCTGTTATTATCTGTTGAAATCGTTTTTAATATTACTCCAAACAACTGTTTACATTAATTTTGCTAATAGCAGTAAAAGCATGAAGTCTTAGCAATAAGACTTTGTTTGGAATGACCCTAGCCTTTATTTGGATGTTGTTATCTATGCGCTTCAGCCTACCTGTTTTATTGTCGTGTATTTTCACTCACTGGTTCAGTTCTAACAAGTTCTTTCTTGAAGCAGTGCTTTATGAATGTCAGATTAGAATTTCGATTTATGTGACATCTCTCGGAGAGCTGCTATATAAATGAATTTACGTCTAGCCTCTCAACATAATCTCTGTGTACCTTTTCTCTCACAAAGCCATGTTACAGTCCATGGCGTTCCCAATTGCAAGCCCCACAGCGTGGAGCGGCCTGGCCTCTCTTCTATTGTTTACTCCCTTCCTAGGGTACCCTCTGATGCATTTTGTCGACACCTCAAGACTAGTTCTTTTTGCTCTGGCATGGATCGGGAGCGCCTCAAAGTAGTTGTTTTGAAAGGGTGCCATTATTAATTTAATCATAGGTTAATAGATAGAATTGAAGAACTTGTGGTCTCTTCACAAATCCTGCTTTGTTATAGTTTGCGATTTCTGTAACGTTTTTATTTTCTAGCACATCATTATAGCTGCTATCTTTTGCAAGATTCTAATGCCTGTTATATGATATTTAAGTGGATATTTTGTTACTATCGTGTTTGATGTGTCATCGTAGGGTGTTAACACTGGCGTAGAACCCTTGCCAGGGCAGGTTAATACGAATGAACCGATGTTCAAACATTGCCCTGACTGTGACATTGTTTTGGTGACGAAAACAAACTGGGAAGGTGAGTCATTACCCTCTTTTATTTAACTTGGCTTGCGTAAAGTTTGTCATCGTCGGTTCGTCGGAGTTCTTTCAACTCTTTTTTTCGTTATGTTCTCGTAGACCTACAGAGCTGAAATTTTGCACACATTTCACACTTGCATGACAATGCAGAGGAATCGTTACTTTTTATGGACATAACTCTAAATTTGAGAAAAAAGAAAAAATGCAAAAAAATTCGATATCGTTTAGCCACTCGAACCAGTCCTCCTTGACGAACTCCACTCCAGGAGGTTTACATCATCAATGATTTCTTAAGAAAATGGATCGATTGCACAATCTGCCAGATTACCAACAGTCAATAAAAGAGGGTCTCGAAAACCCCATGTTTTTACTTTCACTTGTTTTGGAATCCTCTGCTTTAAGCCAGGTAAATATAAATGAGTAAGTGACGATTCCTCTGCAATTCAAAAGAGTAAAGGACAAAGAGGTAGCTCATTTTTTAGTCACTGTCGTCATATTTGCCAGTTGGAACATGTGACAAGGCAAGTTATTATAGCATAATCTGGTAAGGACATTTGATCTGTGAAAAGGGTGTGCGATAATAGTTAGCTTGCTGGACTGTCTATCGAGCGGTTGGGTTTTCAAATCCTTGCCAGGGCAAAAGATATATTTAGAGACTTGTGCATTATCTGCACCTCTAGCCAATTTGTTATGTACTTTAATTTGTGGTTAGGTAACGTAGTTCAGTCTGTGTTAAGGTTCAATGGTTCATAAGGTAATGTAATCTGAGGTGTTTCTTAAGACATTTCTATTCCCACTGGGCTTTTCTGATTAGGTTGTACAGGGAGAGGCGCTATAGAAATACGTAAATACAATACAACAAGTGAACGTTTCCTTTTGTAGCTCATATTTCTGGTCGTCGACACAAGAAGAGAGTCGAAAGCAAACGTCGCTTGGAAAAGTTTCGAGCTGCATTTCACCAAGAGACAATAGTACAATCCTGCGATGCAACTGCTACATCCTCTGCAGATGTTACAAATAATTCCGCTGGAGATAAAAACGATTCTTTCGACTGCGAGAACGATTCTGTCGAATCTCAGAACAATCCGGGAGAAGAGCAGACGAATCTTGCAGAAGACTCAAAGGAGGATTCCAAGGTACTGGACGAATATCATAGGAATAGCATGCACACTCAATCATTGTAGCAGTTTCTGCCTGATGTAATGTATAGCTCTGTTGACCATGGGACACCATGGTCCCATGGGACACATTGGCCCCATGGGCATGGTGGCCCCGCGGGGCTCCGTGGCCAGTTGGTTTGAACGCTGATCTTGCAATGTGCAGCATACGGTTCGAGCCTCGTCTGATACGGTTACTGTGTAGGAACCTTGAGGAGGTCCTTCACTCACCATCAGCTGATATTTGCACTTGATGAATGCTTGATAACAAGTATTCCCTTCTAAGTTGCTCAAGAGTGTCAATTGGAAGTTAATTATACTATGCATGGTGTAAATCGTGCACGCACAATTATGCTGATCTGACAATACTGCATTTGGTGCCAAATTACAGTTGTTTTTACAGGATATGTGTTTGTCATAGCTGAACAGTAGGCATTTAAATTAGTGTTGTTTTCGTAAACGAAAATGTCAATTGACAAAATTTAAACGTTTTTGTTAACGAAAACTGAAACTGAAACAAAATCAGAGAGACAACTAAAACTAAAACGAAAATTGTGGCAACTAAACCGAAACGAAAATAGATGCAATGAAAACTAAAATGATATTTCGCCGGAATAAAACAAATATTTCTGTTTGAAAGTGTTCCTAACTTAGGCACATATACGTTGTTTGCATGATTTGTATATAATTCTGCAAATGATATGACGTACCATACAGTACCTCTTGTAAGACACACGAGGAGAATGAGATACGTCTACTTCCGGTTACCATTTACCGCGAATTCGAATCCTATATTTTTTATATAGCAAAAATGTATGGAGCTTACTGCGAAAAGTTCACTTGATTAATTTAGAAATGTTGAAATTTTCATTTTTCTCGTCTTTGGTCTCACGTGTGGCGAATGTCAGTGGTAGATCATAATAATTATGGTCTACCATAATAATTATGGTCTACCATTGAGTTCGATTAGAATTAAATTAGATTTAAAGAATTATTGCTGTAGCTTAAATTGATATTAAATTACTAAAGCTGTAACTAGCATACTTGAGCTAAATTATAATTAGCTTACTTAAACTAAAATCAGCGACCTAAAGCTAAAACTTTATTTGACAAAACTAAAACTAACTAAAACTATAATTGACAAAATTAAAACTAACTACAACTATATTTGAGACATAGAAACCAACTAAAACTAAAACTATAAGTGAGAAACAATCGTAACTAAAACTAAAAATGAAGACTAACAATCATAACTAAAACCAAAATTAAACCATTATTAAAACAACACTAATTTAAATACTGCAGGGTTTTGCTGGCCTCCCTGTGTAGATTAACCCTTTTGAGCCCATATAAATATTGTAGTGATAAAAAAATCCCTTGAAATTTCGTAATTCCCGCCTAAAATCAATTTAAAAAAATTAATTTTAACATAAATAATTAAAAAAATACTGAAAAGAGTGTGTTTGAACCTAACGATAATTTCCAGTTCGGTCCATGCTGTATCTGCTGTAACCTATGTTGTGATTTGATTTGAGAAACTTATGAGTTTTCCTGCATGTCCTATGCTGGTTCCCTATGGTTGCGCATCATTTTCTTGCTATAAGATGACTTTTATCCAAGTCATAGCAGGACATTACTACGGAATATCTTCCGTACTCAGCTGACCTGGCTCACCACTGCCCGCTTATCTTCTCACAAAATTGACAGGCACACAGTAATTAACAAGCATTTAATTTATATACATATAGTAAAATCACCAACATTATAATTAGTCAAGGTTTTTACCTTTCTTTTTACCTTCTGTTTCTCCAAAGTGCTTTCTTGCAGTACATATGTTTGCCACAGAGCTCAATAAGATCTGTGCTAGAGATAGCTTGGTTCTACCACATGTGCAGTCTCCATCAACAATAACACTTAGCTCACTAGCTGAAAAAATCAAGACATTTTTTTGACTGACAACAATCAAAAACTTTGTCTCACATTCTTTGGAGACAACAAACAATCTTTGGGCCTATTCAATTCAACCCTCCACGATCAATTTCGGAGCTAAGTTCAAACTTTAAAGTATTTTCATAAAAAGTTCATGTTTGCATACTTCTGTCCCAGATGGGCAGCTTGTTCCCTCTTCTAATGGCAAGCATTTCCTCATCTTACAGCACCATATCTAATCCAATTGTCATGTTGTTGGTATCCAATACTACACCTATGGAAGTCATCTTCCTAAGATTCCACATCTATTCGAATTGTCACATTAGGGGTACCACCCGGTACCTTGTGGTATGTTTAGTCATCAACCCTAGGAACCCTATCCTACCTGTAGTTGTCATCTTAATTAACCCTAGTCTGATCTTGTTCTTCATGTGATTGCTTGAGTAACGTCGCCCAGGGACGAGGGGCATCGATTGCTGCTCTGCACCCGACTTTTGTATTATCTCTGACCCTGCAAAGTACAGTTTACCTAAAATATTTAAATCATAGGCATACACAAAACCACCCATTTCATTCACCTATCATACCATCATATAATTATGCTTGCAATATTTGTGATGAACCAAATAGCAGTAAATCACATTTTATGTAATGATTCCAAGAGTAAAAGTCAGTTAGTTTAAGCAAGCCCATATGCTTGCTGCTAAACTACTATTGAGGGGAGGGATTGTTAAATGATTTTGTATTACTGGCCAGATAGTTAGTTGCTTCCATTACATAATATTTGAATTCTTAACACATTTTAAACTAGATAACTAATCTCATAGGATGAAATGGCATTTGACATCAATCAAAGAAATGATTATCACGTGTTAGTAATCTAAAAGTTTCTCATATGTTGTTTGACCTTTCATCGACGAGTTGCATTGGCTGCTCATTCACTTTTGTCACATGCTCGCGTTAAAGGGTTAAAAGTGAACAACATTTATAAACCGTGTGTCGAGTCAGAGAAGTTGTCCAGGTGATACCACATTATGGGGTCCTTCTGTTGGGAGGACCAGAGGCAGAGGGAAACTGAAGGGCTTTAATTATTGAGAAATTGAGAAAGTCGTAGGTATTCTTAATATACGAATATTGTTTATTACCAAGAGGTTTAAAATTATATTTTAAAAGATCACTTACATGTCGTGACTCGGAATCACAGTCCCAACAATCGGTCTGCCCTCTGGCATGTCCACGTTGGGCCATTTACAAGAGGGTTTGTGAATTGTAGGTAAAAGATAATAATGTCTGTTACTCTCCTTTTCACTAGTTGAAAAGAAAACCCAGTTTATCAGAAAGGATGGAATCGTTGTAAAGTTCATTTAAAATTAAAATATCTTTGATTTGGGCACAAACTATGGATTTACTACTAGTGCCCATAGGAGAGTAATATTAAGAATTGTTTAATTGTCGATAGACTTCATTATTGTAAGCTGTTCTGTTTAGAACACAGGTCATCCCACCTTCGTCAGCAGGTTTAATGATATTGGTATTTTTTTCTCAATTGTTTCATGACCTGTCTTTTGGGTTTAGTTAGATTATTGGGTAAATCCTTAACAAAATAATCATCTTTTTTCGAATATCCTTAGGTTGTCCACATGGCTTGACCTAGATCAGGTGATACCACAGGATGGACAAAGTTCCAACTGTTGGGAGACGAAAGGCAGAGGGAAACTGAAGGGCTGTAACAAGGCTCATAGCATGGCTTAACCTAGATACTGACCGTACTCTGTGTCAGTACAAAAGGTCAGGCTGAGTTAATTGTTGAAATCACAACCCTTACTTAGGTTAAAATCTTCACCAAAGGTGTTTGAATAAACAGTGTAGAATTAGCCAATTAGCACTCGAAGTCAATCACAAACCGACTGATTTGATGAGTTAGTGACTGACGTAGGAGTTGTCTGTATTGAATTGCAATTGAGAATTGTCGTTGGAACTCTAATCCACCTGTAGTTGACATCTTAATGAACCCTAGTCTGTAATTTCAAGTTACTGGTGGCGGGTAATCTGAAATTGCTACACCACGTCACCTGGTTAAGCCAAGTACTGCACGACTATTAGTAGGGCTGTAAATTTTTCGCAGTATGAAAAAAAATGTGCACGCCAATTGCGGCCAAAAATACAGAATTAATTCGTAACACAATAGCTTTTTATTCTTAATAACTAGCATCAATTTGACTCACATCATTGTGAGTTATTTAAAAGTACTGTTGAAAAGATTTCTTAAATAAATGAGTGTTCATTTTACTTGAACTGCACAGACATTCAAACCTTGTTCATACATGCTACATTCCCAAGGCTCATATTAGGATATTCTCAATCTTAAAATACAACTATTACATACCAGCATCCAAACATATAAATAGGTCTTCATTAAAAATCTTATTCCGTACCAGTTAAAAGTGCACATAAAAGGAAGATAGATATGTGATTGATATTATAGATGTTAAATATTCTAGTTATGATGTAGAGCTTACATTAGAATGCCCCTTTCATAACCAGTGCAAGAGTAGTTTAAAATTGTAATATAGTTCTATGAACACACAATGCAAAATACTTGGACAAATAGGATGAAATATTATTCATTACAAAATGAAAGTGAATATGTACAACATTCACTGCAGCTGTCTTGACGACTTCATTAATGTTTTCGACCTGCGCAAGGTGAAGCATGTCATCAAGACAAATAACTATGACTTACACCCAAAGGTCATAGTGACCTGCCAAATTGTGTATCTTTTGAGCATCTGTCGACAAGATTACAAAAGATCATTAATGTTTTAGACCGTAAAGCAGGTCATCGAGACATGTAACTATGACTTACACTCAAGGCCTGCAACCTGTCAAATTGTGTATCTTTTGAGCATCAAAGGGAAAAGAAAGAGAGAGAGAATCAATGCAGTCGACAAGATCACAAAAGATGACCAGCAGCAATTTATTATTTCACCATGGAACTGTGATTTGGGACCTGAAGCACGTATGTCATGGATCTATCTGCACAGGGCTGCCTCATCATCTCAAGAACGGAAAGTGACGGAAAGTGCAAACGTCGCGTTTTAATGACAGTATTTTTACTGTCCAAATTTGGTCTAATCCGATTTGCAATGTTGTCATAACATCCAATTTTTCACACAAACATGACAAGCTAAATGGAACATGAATGAATATTTTGTACCATCCTCGGTTGTTTCAGCAGGTCAATAGTTTTTTTGTGGCATTCAATGTTCACCTTTTACCCTTACTATGATATGCCCCTTACATAACAGGTGCAAGACTAGTTTAAAATTGTAATATAGTTCCTTGAATGCACAGTGCAAAACACTTGGACGAAAACGAATAGGATTAAATATTGTTCAGTAGAAAATGATAATGAATATGCACAAGTCTGCTGCTGGGAAAACCTGGAGCCATAACGCATTTGTGCTCGAATGCTGTTGTGTTTCTAACGGTTCACACGAAATTCGGTAATGGCAATATTTCAATATTTTTACTTTTATTCCGTCTTTGGTCTAATCCGAATTGCACTGCTTTAACATCCCATTTTTACCCACATATGACTATCCAGATGGAATATGGATATTTTTTAGTTTCAGAATTATTTCCTAACCTTTCAGAATGCCTTCCTGGCCTTCCAGAATGTCGTCCTGGCCTTTCACGATGAGTTTTGCCCTTTTTTAAATACACAACCTATGGCAAACTAGATGGAACATGTATTTGATCTTGATCTTGATCTTGATGTTCTCAAGGATCTTGTTCTGCTTCTCAAGTCTGTCCTTGATGCCACTCAATGCTTCGGCCACTACATCCGCAACGACAAACGCGACGGATTAAACGAGATCTACAAATTACAAAACAAAAATGCTTAGTAGCTAATAGCTATGCATTACAGTCCATGTTTTTTGTTTGTTTCCATTTTCGAAATACATATTACATTTTTGCGTTTGTTGTTGTTGTTGGGGCTGATGCCAATTTATCCTGCTGACATAGTATCGGAGATAAAAGATCAGTACCTGAACGAACATTAACCCTCAGTACCTGAACAAACATTAACCCTCGGCAGGTAACAAGATATGTAAATGTAGTTGTGCAAGTAAACATATAGGAAGTTAAAGTTAAATATAGAATGATTAAATCAGACAAGTGATATCGACAAAGAACATATGCAATGGGAAGCGATTATATGTTAACACATGTTAAACTAAATATTAAGTACTTAAAACTTAACATTTCTTAAGTTGCGATATGAATAATATAAACAATAAAAACAAAGTTGCACGGGTACAACAAGTGAAATTTAGTAATAACTGGAAATCCAACCTATATAATTAATATATATATAGATATATATATATAGATAGATATATATATGTATATATATGTATATATATATATAGCATAAAAAAGAAAAATGGCATTAAGGTTATGTAGAGGATGTAAGTAATTCTTGCAGGGTTTTATTTTTTGGTATAAGAGGCAATTATTCTATAAGATTCAAATTTTTTAGAAACCTCAACAATACTCTGCCATTCCCTCACTTATTGCACTGAAATAGGGGAATAAATAATCACAATGGGAAGGATGGGACGATATTCCTCATGTTTCTTGGGAGGATAAAATCCAAACCAAATGTCATGTTTGGTTTTGTGCATTAAGTGCCTATTATAACCCATAGTGCCTACGACATTAAATAATATATTTAAGTCATATTTTCCTCAAATGCTGTCTTTTATCTGTCTTGACAGTTAACAAATATGACAAACCGTGTAGCATATGAATATTTTCCCCCCTGCATGGGAGGAAATTGGATTCATCCTTTCCCTCATCCCGTATCTTATTCCCTCTCTCATCTCTTTCATAATCTCTGTCACGCCCTTTTTTCACGAAGTCTACAAATTACAAAACAACAAGCTGGATGCTACAAATTACAGGCCATATTATTTCATATATTTTCAATTTTTGAAATGCCTATTAAATATTTCTGTTTGTTCTTCCAGACGACTTAGTATCAGAGATAAGGGATCGGTATGGGAGTAATTATGCACAAGAGTACAAAACATGCAAGACTGAGGCAGCAAAGAAGGCTAACAAAGCTAGGCATGATTAGAAAGGCAATAAGTCACCAAAGACTAAGGTTGTATAAATCACTGAATAGGCCAAAGTTTGAATACTCCATATCTGGAGCTAGACATGGCAAAGTTGGAGAAAGTGGAAAGAAGAGCTACAAAAATTATATGGGGCTACAAGCCACAAAGGAAGGCTGAATAGGTGTGCACTAACAACATTGGAGGTTACGAGGAGCAACGGAGCCTTAACTGAAGCCAACAAGATTGTTACTTAAAAGGGGGCAGTGCAGTCATGTACGTTTTTGGAAGTAGGAAGGCATCTCGGGGACATTGGCATGAATTATTTAAGAAATTGAAAGGAGCTGAGGCAGACATTCTCAGTTCTAGAGTTGTACAATGGTGGAATAGTTTAGATGATAGTACTGTCACTGCTTTTAAGAAGAAGCTAAGAAAAGTAGGCCATTAGTCTAAGCATGTTCCAGGTCAAATACTGCAATGGTTCTAGCACAGACAAAAAAGGGCTTTTGAACCACTTTAAACCCTTAATTGTTGTTTTATACGGAGCCTTTAAATAAGCACTCTTTTATAAGCATATGGTTTCTATTGACACTGTTTACCTACTTTAAATTAATTACTTATTTTCAATTCATTCAAGTAGTTTTCCCAGCCTAAGACTAAACCCTATAAATGATGGTGACTTTTCTAGTTATGTTGAATATAGAAAATTCTAAAGCACATCAATGAGCTTATGAGGAAATCTCTATCCCTGACAATTCCACAACAGCTTTGAGCTTTATGTTGTTGGCACATGTTATAGGGCATGTGCCATATAGAGACATGTGCCATGTATACGCGTCTCACAGGGCACGGGTTTAATTTGAGACGGACTGGCTAAACGGTTGGAGAAGGAACTAATTAAAGAAAGTCAACGGTAGGCATTATCCATGCTACGTTACACAGGTGCAAACTTCGAATACAATATCCTCGGGTATCTCATCTACCTCGTGAAATTTTAACATCTTTGACGACGAAAATGAGGCGCAGTATAAATTTCGCCGTCAGTGAAGGCGACGGATTAATCATAGAACCTCCTATAAAAACTTTTTGACATCTAAAACGTCGTCGAATTCGACGAATCACATTGGCTGCCAGGCGTAGATGACGTATTCCTACCTCAGAATCGGAGTAGACTTACACCTAGCGTAGAGGGCTGCGCTGCTCTTATAATTACCAACATAACCCACTACACCGGCGTAGGCCATTTTACGTCCGTAGTAGGAGATACGCCGACTGACATAACTACCGGCCCAGGTGCGGATACCTCGAAGCTGTGGAGTGTGGACCCGATATCTATCCTAGCGAGCTGCTGGCGGTGTCAAGCTAGATAAGCTGCGTCTTGGTCGGGTTGAGCCGCAGGCGATTTGACGACAAGCCTGAAGGATCTCGGTGGCTTTGCTACTGGTATCCACAGCCAAAGTCGCCTCCCTGGCCAGACAGTGGACATACGCGGGGGATGATACGCCTGGATGTCGTCAGCATAAGATTGGCTAAGGACAGCTTCTGCCTCGAGCAGAGATCCCAAGTCAGCAATGAGTGATCCTGTTTGCTTGTGGATATATATATATATATATATAAAAGCTTGTAGATAGGCCCTATAATCAAAATGGATATAATAAGGTATATCAATTATTCAAGAAATGTTTGCGTTTATTTGTGTATTGAAACAGCGTTATGTAATTTTCTTTTTAAAAATTGTCTATGCTTAGGTGCTGCAGAATCATGTAGTTATTATATATCATTAATAATAATAATAATAATAATAGCGCCGATTTACATGGCGCCGTAAACGCGGCCCAAACCACTTCAAGGGCGCCGTACAACCTAAAACGAAAGTCAGCAGACAGGATAAGCCTTAGAAAACAGAAAAACTTTCAGTTTAGTTTTAAGTGAGTCTACTGAGTCGGCCAATCTGACAGTAGGTGGGAGACCGTTCCAACACCGCGGACCAGCAGCCGAGAAAGCACGGTCTCCGAAACGCGACCTCATCCTATGCACAGGCACACCGCCATCGCCATCTAGCCGTTCGCTAGATGGCGATGGCGGTGCAGTTTATTTTGCCGCACATTGGGGCCAAGTGCACACACCATCTATCTCTTACACCATGATTCATACACGATACGGCGTAGATATCTAAGGCCATAGATATTGACGACAGCAACAACACAGACGATGGTTCTGACATTGTTCTTGCCGATGTGGTGTCAAATCAATTCCAGAATGAATACAGTTCCGACTTCTCATTTTGGCAAAACATAAGTGACAAAACTTCACAATTTGTCAGTACCCCACGGCCTTACTCTTTGGGGGGTAATCCTGTAGTTTAACGTATTTTATTCCACAAAGTTTCATCAGAAAAAAATAGCGTATTTAATTATTTGGCGTGAATAGATATCTAATTGTAGCTCAAATGGAGACGGGATCGATGAAAAAGTATAATGCGCAAGTAGAAACTGGATTGATGAATGAAATTATGCTGAAATGGAAGCTGGATCGGTGAAAATATCATGCTTGATTGATGCGAGAATATCGTTACGATGGACGTGGAATCGATGTAAACAAGGCCGTGTACGCGAGCAAAACCCCAATTGTCGATTGGTGAAAAGAGATATACCTAAATGGAAGCTTGATTGGTGAAAAGAAATATACTCAAATGGAAGCTGGATCGACGAAGAGAAATGAGCATGAATGGAAGCTGGATCGGTGAAAATAGCATGCATAATTAGAACTTCGATTGATGACAAAATGGCGTCGCGATGAAATCGAGTGGAATGTCTGATCAACATTTTGTTTAGTGAAATACTCTAAAACACACTTTTAAAATTCCTTTTATAGATCCAGCTTCCGTTTAAAGCGTAATTACTATCATCATCAATCCAGTTTGTATACTTACAAAATATATGATATAATGAAGGAAATAATTAACTACGCTAAAATACAGGATAGGAACTGAGCAATAATTAAATACGCTAAACTACAGGTTTACCCTCTTTGGATTGACACCACCAGTTTACGGGCAGCGTACGAGACATTACGTTACCGCACTATTTAAAGCCTGGGGACCGTAGAGCAGTGGATTACACACTGGGGCGCATGGCTAAATAACCGAGTTCAATACCCGTACCCTCCTTTAAAACGGACATTGTTATTGTTATCATTATATTCCTTTACCTTGACAGAAATGTTTGATAGTAAAAGAGGTAACAGTTTTTTAAGAGATGGTTTACAAAGGTTGTAAACTAGAATCCCTTGTATAGTTGCAGAAGGAAGTCTATTTAGTCAGCGGGTTATTTGGTAGAAACACGTTTCTAGCAAGGGTACGCCGTAAAACGCTATTGACCCAACAGTTTTTTAAAGCAAAATTCCGCCTCCTTGTCACGTGAACCAATTACAACGAGGCTTTCGGAAATGTTTTAACCTTTTTTTTCCCGGTCACGTGAACCAATCACATTATGTTTTTGCTCATTTGGCCTCACATCCGACGCATTCCCACGGGACGCGGTGGGAAGGAAGAGGCTGCGGGCAACAGATGAAACGACTGTTTTCATGTCGTCTTCGGTCGGACTGACCAGACCTCCTTGACCAGATCGACCGTCTTTGGCAGTTGGGAATTCAAATGACCGTATCTCGGATCCATTACGGTTGGTCTACTCCAGACGGCTTGGAGCCCTCCCTCCTCTTCCCTCCCTCCATCCACGGTCTTCCGATCGATCGAACTAAAGGTTATCCGTCTGCATTCTTCTGATCTCATCTAATCTAATCCTAACACAACAAATGACACCCGACTGACACGAGTCCTGGTGATGGGTTCCTGTGTCACGACGCAGTGTTATTACAAATATGATTAGCGCCGCCCTCCTCCCCTTTCCTGGCTTGGGACTGGCACGCGATGCAAAAACTGCAGTGACGGATTTTCAAACGGCTATATCTGTTATCGGATATTGCTAATCAATCCTAGCAGGAATCGAATCATTTAACTTCTATGGCGCATCTGTTTCTAATGCAAGATCCAGGGTCGCTTCAAGTGTAACAGTAGTGCGTATTCAGATTTGTATCTATATAATTTAACCAAAACACATGTATAACGCGTGTGAGCATCCGCAAAAGCGATTAATTCCTTGTCAGGTAAATTTCTTACATAACTGCAAGACGCGACTTCAGATTACAAAAAGGTTGTAGTTTTAGTTTAACGGCACTGTATGATAGCACAGATCACTGTCGCCCTCCTCCTTTTTCCAGGCTTGGGACTGGTACAGTCGATGGTGTGTGTGTGTGCGGGAGGGACAAATCACAAAATATATACAATGCCTTTAAAGTCTATTGCACAAAACAAGCTACAGTCGTGTATTAGCTAGTATGCCTACTACTGTGTTCCTTTATTTATGTGACTGGTTTCCTCTTTAGGTTAAGGTTTTTCTCTGTTAGGTTAAATTCCCACGGGGATTTTAAAGTTTTCTCTTTTGGGTAAGAGGCTTCTCTTGTATTCGAGGATTTTCTCCTTTGGCCCATATTTTGGGTAAGAAATTTCTCTTATAGGCAAGGATTTTCTCCTTTCGGTATGGGATTTCTGTTGTAGGCCAAAGTTGTAGGCAAGAGCCTCCTCTTTTGGCAACTGTTTCCTCTTTTAGGTAAGGATTTTATGTTTTGTTTAACGGTTTTCTCTATTGAGTGGCTGATCACGAATCAAAGGTTTCGGGTCTCAGAATCGACCGAGTTTAGCCACTACCACAGTACTTCAAAACTATGGTTGATCTGAAAGACATAGGATGCAACCAACTCGGTTGTAGAAACTTTTTTTCTCACGTGAACACTTTGACACGAATGACCGTTAAGAATTGAAAGCGAACGTGAATTCTTCACATTACACATTTATTAATACAAACATTAATAAAATTGTCACGGAATTAAAGATATGATCATCTACACCTATATGCAACTGAGCAAACTTTTAGAATGTTCGAAAACGATTGACTGTAACAACGGCGGAATAAGAAGCGACGAAAATAATCATGCCGTTTGTTATCATAGGCTATATAATGGCCCCTTGAACAAGCCCTCCGCTTAGTTTTGGAGAATACTTTGTCTAGTCCTTTAGAGTTTGGAGTCCTTTGGAGTTTGCGATCACAGCTTCGAGGTCAATGTCCCGTTGGAAATGGAGTTGATCAAAGTTCTAAAATGTGGGCGTGTGTAGGCATCCATGTGGGTGTGTGAAGGCATGCAATAAGTGCTCAGTGTGTAAGAAATTATCAAGGATGCCGTAGATGCCAAATCTGGGTCATAGGCACGTCACGTAACTGTGATTGGATAAAACCAGGTCGCTTCATATTCGTCCGTATATTATAGTTCAATGCTCGTAAATGACGATGAATATGTACAAAGTTACAGCGTAACTCCATTTGCAGTGTTTTGAGCATGCTACGAAGGACCTCGTATAGAAAAGAAGGCAAGTCGATGGGCGCTTTGCTTTGCATACAGAAATCCGAGGGAGTAATACTAAAAAGACGGCCATTTTGAAATGAAACGTAGTTCTGTAAAGAATCTGTATCTTTCCGAGTCGGTAGCAAGTGCAGCGTCAGATCGTTTACTTCTGATTTTAAAGGGTGTCTGCACATAAACCATTCAAGTTTTGATACAACCCATCTGTAGTTTTGGTGCGAATCTGAGTAATTTCTTGCAAGTCCCACTAGCGAAACAATATAAACTAAATATACAGTTATAGGCCCTACTTAATGCTGTGTGGTGTTGACACAACGTATTGTTGTGATGTGACCGACATTTATTGGGTTACTGAGATTAATTTTTTTTGTTTTTAACGTGTTGGGATATTTTAAAAGGTGTTTAGGGTTGTCGAGATACCTGCTACGCCATACTCTGCTTTGTGCCATGGCTATTGTTGTGTTAAATTGCCATTTTGCCGAAATCGCTGTTGCGATATTCGCAAGATATTTGATACGGCCTCATTGTTATGTCCTTTTATGTATAGCTAAGTAGCCTCTACGGAATGGTCCCAAAGTTACAACCTACTTCTGATTGGATTGCTCCAAACATTTGTCTCAGATGAAAAAGTCCTGCTTGAATTTCTTCCTCTCTACGTTTCAAGCTGGTCTTGCCAAAGCTTTCTGTTTGTTGAGAAGACCCACGGCTCTTGTTTGCCGGCAAAGAACTGGGGCTGCTTATCACATACTGAAGAACCTTACAGAACTGCTTATCACATTAATCATAAAGCCTTAAATGCGCAATTGCGCATCACTGAAATTTACAGGTCAACTGCCGCGTATTTTACAAAACCTAATATGCCAATCATCTCAGGCGTGCTTTTCACCTTGTTTATAACAGCAATTGTCTATCAATTAGGCAACATCAGATTTCCACCTATACTTAAAAACAGAGACGAATTATCACTATAACTGTTATTCCACAGTTGCTTATCACATTCTCCTGAACGAACAACACACTGCCCATCGCTTTTCTTGTGAGACTTCTGCTGCTTATCAACGGCAGCTAATTATATGGAATCCGTGTTTCGTCTGCAACCATTGAGATTTGTCGCTTGAAAGATCAGACGACACTGACTAGTGAAAGGTGCGAACTTAATTTACAATAGGTAACGACGGTTAGATTCGGTGAACGCGGCCATGTTCCCTATGTGTACATCCGTTTAAATTCGGTTAGCCCGGTTAAATTTATGAATTCCGATTGGATTTGTGGAACCTTGTTTGGTTGCATCAGATGAACCAGGTTGCTTTCTTAAATCGGGTTGTATTCGTTGGGTAGATGTCGAACTACATATTCCTCCGACTGGCAGTTCCATTTCCGATATCGTCAGTGGTAGAACTGATAGGCGACGTCGGTTGACAGCCGGAAAGTCGTGGGTTGGAGCGTGCGTCATCTAATTTATTCTGGAGCGATCCAATCGCGCGCTGGCCATTCCAGAAGAGTTGCGTCCTCCGCTCTCCGTCTGATTCCAGCAGGGTGTTACCGTCTCAGTCCGCAAGATCCGGCCGTCGGAGTCCGTGGGGGTAATGCCGTCGTGTATGTTACCGTTGTTACTGTTAGCATCGTTGTTATTATTGTTGTTGTTGTTGTTGCTCCACGTGGTGACGCGATCGCTCGGCAGGGGACGTGCGGTGGTAGTTGAGCTCGCAAGGTGGCGGTCGGCGCTGGCGGCCTCTGCCTGACGGGTCTTGACCTCTGACGGAGCGCCGCAGATACCGTCCCTCAGAAGACAGTTATCGCGTGGGACGAGGGAGTTGTACGCCCCGTAGGGAGGAGGAGGCGGAAGCGGAAATGAGACTGCGGGCGATGGAGAGGATTGGATGGGAGGGCGGGGTGGAGTGGCCGCCTTGGACGTCGGTCGCCGAAGCGAGAAGGTCTTGTCCGCGAGGAAGGTCCGCGCCTCGGAGACCGGAAACGGAAGTCGAGTCAGCGACCGGACGTTGAGCTCCTCGAGGGCCTGAGCCACCGGAAGTTGAGACGGAATGCTGTGGCGGTGATGAGAGCGATGATGATGACGACGACGACGCTCATCATCGTCGTCGTTGTTCTTCGATGACGACGGTTTGGTCGTTTCGTCGGCGATCGTTAGGCGGCAGCGGTCGGCGTTGACTCTTGACCTTGTTGGTCCGGGTGATCCACTGCCGGCGTTTGTCTCTTCGACCGGCAGGAGGCGCTCTGTCTCTTCGTGGCAGAGGGCGTCCCTCGAGTGGAAGGCCTTACGTCGGCTGCATCCACTCCCACTCCCTCCTCCCAAAGACCCTCCTTCTCCGCCACCCGATGAAGGCTTCGACTTCCTGCCGATGTTGTTGCCGTTGTTGACAGCGAAGGAATCTGGAGACAATAAACATAACAATAGACAGACCGAGAAATGAACGGACATATCAACTGACCGACAAACAGACAGACAATACAGCAGGACAGACAGGCGTGCAGACAAACAGACGGAATTATGGCCAGCAGTCTGAAGGTTAATCAAATGAACATATCGTGCGTGTTTCTGCGGTAGATGTAGTAGTAATATGTTACCATATTAGTTGACATTGACATCATACAAAGTTTTCAAGCGTTTCTTCTCTTTCCACATATGAAGCAACTTTAGTACATATAGAAATCAAATGCCTTTTGGTGTTGATCAGTCCTAACAATCCTGTCAGCGACACTTTTCATTAGATACAGGTTTTGCAATCTGTGCAAAGTCTTTCAACAAACTGACGATAATACATGCAAATAAAAAATCCAACCAGTTTGCTTTAGTTGCTTCTTTGTTTCTTCGATTTTCAAATGAACCGAATTTTTAATTCTTTCTGGATTCACCTGAATCTTACAAGAACCAACTATGCGACCAAGGGCGTCAATCCTCCCTTGAGTGATGGAGTCAAACCTCTGTCCCAAGCGTCAGGAAGGCAAGATTACCCTCCCCAAGACTAAAAATATTCCTCCCACCTGAAATTGAAGGCATCTGCCTCCAGACCCCTATCTGGACGCTCCTAGATACGACCCATAAAAGTCACCTCTCTCTTACCATTTTGACACAAGGTCAACGTGAGGTAATGCAATCTATTTGCATCAAAAGGCATCTAAAATTCTAAATGCTGTTCAGTTAATCGTCGCGATGCATAGCATTATCTTCTACCTACTGTTCAGCTAAATCATTTACTGACTGTAAAGTCATAGACGATGTCGGATATATAGATGGTCTGACCGTGAATGTTGTGAGCTGTTGTCGGTCGTTGCATAGTTGTTGTCGTTCGTTGCATGTAGCTGTTGCTATTTTCGTCTCTGCTGTTCGATTCGATGTCCTTGTTTCTCTCCTCAAACGTTGCCTACAGCAGACAACGAAACGTGAGGTATAAAAGTAGGGTCAGGTAGGGTCTGCCTGACCTACTTGACTCGGTCAGGTAAGATGTAGAAAAGTAGTAAGTACAGTAGTGCAAGGGAAGCAAATATGGACATGGACAGGTAAAAAATGAGGTCCGCTATGGCAAAGTATACGTTTAACTGCCTCTCTGTGTCTACTTCTGTTTTGATCTGTGCCTCTTCTTCCTTTCCTACCAGCGCCTTATCTACCACAGTTCTCTTCTCCTCTTCTGTTTGCTCCTCTTCATTTACCCCGTATTAGACCTCGGCTTCTCTCCTTGTCAGTCTCAATCCTTCCCTCCATTTATTTTTGCTCATTTCGCCCCTCGTAAGTTTACCCATTTCCTCTCGTCATTATCTATCTACCCCTCATCTTTTTCTCCCCCACTCTTTCTCCCTTTTCCTCATCCGTAGCACCGGACTGTCTCCTCAGTTTGACCTCCGCGGATCCTGACCTGTCATCGAAACTAACCAAACGACCCAGACATCGTGGACTTGATTGTATATAACGCTAGTGTTGAATCCGTTCTCCCTGGCATGACTTTATGTGGCGCCGATAGAATTAAGAAATTTACGTTACATGGTTTTTCGTATACTTCTGTCCCACCCTCTTCTCCTCTCCCCTCGCCGTCCTATTGCACCGTGCCTTGCGGCCGTTACCTCGTCCGATCGGACCTCGTCGGTGAGGCCCTCGAAGTCGAAATGCCGCTCGGTTGCTGAGCCAGCGTTAGGCGTCAGCGGAGTGTGAACGGACGAGGCAGGGGCATCACCAGAGAACGACGCGATGCCGGTGTCGGCAGACCTCAAGGGCACGGCATCCACCACAGTCACCTGCTCAAGCTCCGCGGTTACAGTGGTCAGCTGCGACGCCTGCGGGCACTGACCCTGACCGGAAGCTTCCAGGTCATGGTTGATGGAGTTGTCCTTGGTGATGTGGATCGAGATGATGCTGCCGTCACGCTTGGCTCGTTCGTAGGCCTCTCGCCGCTTCTGAACCTTCTCCCGCCGCATCTGCTCCTTGTAGTACTCGGCGAAGTTGCTAACGATGATGGGGATGGGCAAGGCGATGACCAGCACCCCGCTGACGCAGCACGCCGCCCCGACTACCTTGCCCCACGGGGTCTTGGGGTAGACGTCCCCGTAGCCCACCGTCGTCATGGTGATTGCCGCCCACCAGAAGGCCTCCGGGATGCTGCCGTACTCCGTTTCGAATTCGTCCTTTTCGGCGAAGTAGGCGAGGCTGGAGAAGACGAGTATGGAGATGGCGAGGAACATCATGAGCAGACCGAGCTCCTTGTAGCTCTGCTGAAGAGTGTATCCGAGCGATTGCAGACCAGTGGAATGACGAGCCAACTTCAGTATACGAAGAATACGCATTATCCGGAAGACCTGATTATGAAGAAAGCAAACATTGATTAATTAAGTAATTAATTAATTCGTTGATTAGGTCGACAAGTAACTAACTCAAGGGGCCGTGTTGAGTAATAAATAACACACTGAGGCGCAGAGCTGATGAACCGAGTTTGGTACTTGTAGCTAACATACAGTTGACTAGTTCTTCTGTCACTAGGTGGCGGCGTTGGTTAAGTTAGATGTAGTACGTAGTGGTCAACCAACATGGCTGCCAACAGTTAAATTCGACTCCTGTAATAACTTGTCATCAATTGTTCATACTGTACTTGTGGCCATACTGCGGTTTGTCAGTTTGAAATGTAAAAAATATTATTATTATTATTATTTTTATTGTTATTATTATTCAAGTAGGTAAGCATGTATTTTAAGTTTTTACGTATTTTGTTATATTCTAGAGTTTGAAATCACCTCTAGCAGTGCAGACCAAGTGCAAGAGACCGAGAGAAAAGGAAAAGATATATGACAGCAAAGAGATGCACATGTGAGTAGGAATTCGATGGAAGTGTATTATAGTAGCTGAGTACAAACGTATACATGTTAATATATACGGGACTATGTGTTTATTAGTGTTTGTATAACCATAAGCATTAACCAAGCTTTTCTTATTGATTCAGAATAACAAATCACAGGATACAAATGTTGATAACCTGCTGGGTGTCAGTGGGGTCAGATAGAGACCCTCAGATGCACAAGTCCCTGTAGACAGAGTCCCACTTGATGACTGGTGAGTTGTCGCAGCTGGTTAGGTATAAATACGTTAGCATGCAGTGAGCAGTATAATTATGTATGTATTTTATCAGCTCAGAAACTAAGTGTGCAGGCAAGTGAATAAGTAAGCAAGTAAATAATCATGGAAACGAAAGCTAGCAAGCAAATAAGCATGGAAATATATAGGCCTATAATTGAGTAAGCAAGCAAATAAGCATTGAAATATATAGGCCTATAATTGAGTGAGCAAGCAAATAAGCACGTGATCAATATAGACAGATAGAAACTAGAAAGTGAAAAACCCTTAAGGAAAGTATTATAAGATAGTAAGCAAGTGAACAAGCATGGAACTTGGAAGTATAAATGTGTAAGCAAGAGAATAAGTGCTGGGAGTATAAGTAAGTAAGCAAGCGATAGAAATGATGAAAATATAAGTAAGTGAGCATTGGTATACCTGGACGACCCGTCGAACGTTCTGGAACTGTTCGGTGCTTTCGTTGGACTCCCCGAGACAGAGCGAGACGTAGTAGGGCAGGATGGCCAGCAGGTCGATGATGTTGAGGGCGGCCTTGAAGAAGCGGCACTTGCTGGGCGAGGCCCAGAGGCGAAGGACGAACTCGAGGGTGAACCAACTGATACAGACGGCCTCTACGATCGACAGGTACTCGTTGTCCGTCGGCGCTCCCTTCTCGTCCTCTCCCTGGATCGACGGAAGGGTGTTGATTGTCAGTCCGATCGTTGAAACGACTACGAAAAGGATCGAGATTATTGCTACAACCTGAAAACAGACGTTGCCAGAACCCAGTGATTTCCACGCTTAGGGTATATTGAGGCATGACACATGTATTCAGCATTTATATCGCGCCTTATGAGAATATCACGAAGGCTCTAAACGTAGCAGTCATAGCTACTACGTGGTATTACTTGTGCTACCGTTTGCACTCCGACAGCGCCAGTCCCAAGCCTAAGTAAAGAAGGAGGGGTCAACTATGATGTTTGTGTTCGCACATTATCGTTAAACTGAAACTGCTGCTAATAACTCCGCCACTGTTCGCACTACGACAGTGCCAGTCCCAAGCCTGGATAAAGGAAGAGGGCCGTCTATGATGATATTTGTTAGCACACAGTGTCGTTAACTCCTCCGCTGTTCTCACTTTGACATTGCCAGTTCAAAGCCTGGATAACTCCGGAGGAGGGCGACGCATATCTTGTTATCACACAGTGTGACTATATATATTGAAACTGCTATGCTTATTAACGATGCGGTCGTGCATATATATATATATATATATATATATATATATACCTCGCCAACGCGTTGTCAAAAACTGAAAGTCTGTCTGTTTAATTACTGTGAAGGAATGAAAGAAACAGATAATTATGGATCAGAAAATGGGAAAAATAAGAGAATTTGTTAAGGAATAACAGAAGGGAAAGGAAACATGCATATCATGCATGGGATAATAAGAATGATTGGATGGATTGATGGATGGATGAATTGATGGGTTGATGGATGGATGGATGGATGGATGGATGGATGGATGGATGGATGGATGGGCTGAATTGAAATAGATGTATCGATAGTTGTGTATGTGAATTAATTCATTATACTGGTGCTTAGATGCAAGGAACGGATGGAAGGAATGGTTGGATGTACGGATGGATGGCTGGATCACGGATGGAGTGATGGTTGAATTGATGGAATAAACAGGTGGAAAGTAGGGTGGATGAACACGTGAATGGATGAGCGGATTAATGAACTGATGGATGGACGATTGCACGGATGAATAGATGGACGAATGAGCGAGTTAATTGCAATAAAACGACCGAATGATCGCCATAGACAACCACACGCCCGTGGATCATCGCCAACTTGTGGAGCTGCCAGCGAATGCAGACACCAGTTGGCAATCAGTCGATCAGCCGTCGACAGACTCCCTCCGTCAATCCATTTATCAATTTACGTCATGGAAAATGCTTATATAGCGCCACTCGATATCAGATGCGCTCACGACTCAACACATGGCTAAACGAGGAACAGGAAAGACGACTCAGGAAGGCAGCAGGGGAAAAGAGAGCTGCTCCTCCCGAAATGGAAGAGGAATGCTGTTCCAACTGGTAGGACCCACCTAGGTGAAGCTCCTGCATTGGGCTGTGGTAGATCGCATCTCTCCACTGCCTCGCCCAAGCTGGCTTCTCCCTTCCCCTCCGCTTTGATCGTTCGATACTTAATTACAGGGGACTTATCTTCGGTATTTTGCCCCATTCATCCCTTTATCTGCATCGCCAGTCTCCCTCTACTGGGGCGCAGCGCAAAATCTCAGATTTTTGTCGGTTGATCGAAACCCATTCTGAGTCGATTGACGCCGCTGGGCGGCGCTGTAAGCACGTCTATTAATAGGCGGTGCCGTCACGTGATCGGACGTGGACCGCCTCGCCCTGGGTACGCTGTGGGTCCGGTGTATCGGTCGCGTACCGTTTGTGTCCGTTTCGTTGTGTCTTTTTTGTATGTCACTGTAGTTGTGTATCTGTGCTTGTCTTCTTGCTTCTGTGTAGATCTACCTGGCTCGGTCTGTGTCTCTCTGTGTATCCATATATTTATATATATACATGTGGACACACCACATTGGTTTCTGCTGTTGCCAGTAATGGGACCACACTTGTATCTGCTACTGGCAGATGATGTGAGATATTCGTTTTCCCCGAATAGATCATCGGACGAGTGCGCAGCCGCGGGGACATGCGCACGACCGATAATATGCAAATGAGTTCATCGTCCCAGACTCTGACCGCACGAAAGACGACTGATCCATCGATCCATCGATGAGCCATCATATCGATCTATTGATTCACGATTTCCTATATGAGAAATTTCAGTCGGATGATTTAGGATTCAGGGCAATTAAAGTTTTGGACACGATTTTCAATGAACCAATAGCAATGGAACATGTGACGTAATTATTACAGCTGCTCAGCGATTAGAATTTTTAATTGCCTTTAATCTTGTGATTAAAAATAATAATCTCAAATATTAATGCGATTAATCGCATTCCTGAAAAAATAGCAATGCAGTATTGCCATTGTTTCTACATAGTAATAAATGAGTAGCAAGTGTGATTTTTAGCCGTACAACGGTATATACTTAATATTAGTGAAATATCAGAATTTAAGAAGTTCATTTAAACAATAAATTGTCTCTGCTGTCACATTGTAAAATTTCTTATTAACATAAAAGTGCATGTAGTAGGAACTGCAAAGTTTTCTCAGAAGTCCAATTTTAACCAGTTGTTGAGAAAAACTAAGTTATTTACATTGTCAGGTCAGAATTAAAAACGTTTATTATTAGTAAGAATTTCCAGCAGCAGCATAAGACAGTCTCTCGCACGGGATGGTATTTGCTGCCGAACCGAGATAGGCCTATGTATCCGTGCTAACCTTGCCAGTGTCTTATGTGCCCCTTCGTCTGTTTTCAACCACTCCAAAGGACAACAATCTATGTCCATCTGAGGTTCGTCTCTGCAACGCAGCAGCGCTGTTATAGAAGATTTTTGTGCGAGGGGTTCATCTTGGGACTCTGTTTAAAACTCACAACTGGGTGAACTAATCCCAATCCCGCCCAATGACTTTTTACCTTGGCCGTTCCACAAAGATAACATGTTCGGTAGCTGATGATGGTGATGAGTGCTCTGCCCGAAGGTAGGTCCTTGGCTTTACGCCCCTGGGGAATGAGATGAGTGAGGTGGTTTCCCGTTGCCTTCCTCACAGACAATTATGGGTGAGCAACTTGTTCAAGGTCGCTACGCAGTGACCTTGGGTGGGTTCGATACTGCGATCCTCCGAACGCGAGGCGCCGAACTTCCCACAAGGCCACAGCGCCCCAGTTAGCTAGTAACTATTAATAACCCATCCAAGACAGCTTTTAATCGCGATTAAATGTTCTAATCTCGTTAATCGTCCCAAAAAATTAACGCATTAATCTCGTGCATTTACTGCGATTAATCAACAGCCCTAATAATTATGCGCCGATGATAGAGATTCACATGAAAGCTTTTGTAGGCCAAATGTATGTAATGTAATGTAATCAAACCTTTGTATGATTTCTAATTTACGTATTTATATTATTTATTTCAGTAATTTATTTTATATTTATATAATGTTTGTATCAATCAATCAAAATACTTGATATAGCGTGCTTCAAGATATCTACTCAGAGGCGCTCGCATGTGTGTATATGTTTGTACGTGTGTATATGTTTAGTATGTGTGTATATGTTTAGTATGTGTGTATATGTTTAGTATGTGTGTATATGTTTAGTATGTGTGTATATGTTTAGTATGTGTGTATATGTTTAGTATGTGTGTATATGTTTAGTATGTGTGTATATGTTTAGTATGTGTGTATATGTTTGTATGTGTGTATATGTTTAGTATGTGTGTATATGTTTGTATGTGTGTATATGTTTAGTATGTGTGTATATGTTTAGTATGTGTGTATATGTTTAGTATGTGTGTATATGTTTAGTATGTGTGTATATGTTTTGTATGCATGTGCATTTGTCTGTATGTATGTTTGTTTGTACATGTGTATGCTTATAATTATGTTTGTATGTAAGTCCTTGATCATCACCATCAGCACTTTAGAAGCAAAAGAAGTAGAAATAAGATCATCACCAATTCAGCAACAACACAACTACCTCCACTGCCAACACCACCACCACCGTCACACCCATGAAGACCTCTAGGACTCCGAAACCACCACCCCTACCCCCACCCCTACCATCTGCCCTGTCTGGTATTGACGGATAAATTCCTGCAGTTATCACGTGATTTACAAATACATATTCATATTCAATAACATATTCGAGTTCATATTCATATTCAGGACCGGTCTCTGGTTCCGTGACTACGTGACAAACTTCCGGTTGATGCGTTTCCACGACCGATCGCCAGGGGTCCACTAAGCGCATGCGCACTCAGGGGATCTGTCGCACTTCCGATTGTGACGCGAATTAGTTCGGAATGGAAAGTAGTGTGGAGAACAAATCACTGAGTCATAATCGGGGCCACGCTGAATCCTCTAAATCAGGTACTATGTGGCTTCATGCAGCAGGCGCTATATAAATTCACTAGCACAATTTGCCGGCGTTTTTCTCCTGATTGTTCCATCCATCCAACCGTCTATGTTTACGTCCATTTATTCACCTAGTCACCGATATATTGACCAAGCCATCCATTCATCTATCCAATCATATCTCCATCTAGCCATCCATACACACCCCTCCATTCATCTTTCCATCAAAGCATCCATCCACCCATTTCTTCATCCATTCATTCACCAATTCATCCATTCATCTATCCAACCATCAGCCATTCGAATTTCGTACACAACCACCCATCCATTCATCTATCAATCAGCCCATTCTTTCATCTACCTATTCGCCCATCCATCAATTCATCTATCCATCAACTTTTCTATCCATCCATTCATATACCCATCCATTCATCTACCCATCCATTCATCCAACCATCCAACATCCTTGTGCTCCGTTTTATGGGAATCTTTTTGTGGCGACTTTCAATAGTAGACCTACTACCGCAATGCTACCATTGTAGCTCGAAGCACCAGTTCTCTTATGTCTGCCGATTTCTGTCGAATAGTCTATGTCTGACTCTGCGGCTGTGCCTCAAAATATGCGTATGTCTCTCTCTGTCCCTGTCTCTGTCTCTGTCTGTCTCTGTCTGTCTCTGTCTGTCTCGGCCTGTCTGTCTGTCTGTCTGTCTGTCTGTCTCTCTCTCTCTCTCTCTCTCTCTCTCTCTCTCTCTCTCTCTCTCTATCTCTATCTCTCTCTGGAGTGCTGATGTTGGGTGCCGGAGTATCGAATTATTCCAGTGAAATCCTTGAGATTTTCCGTGATTGGTCGCGCATTTGGTAAACAAATCGGAACGAAACGCTTCCAATGTTTGGCAGCAGTCGTCGCCATAAGGAGACCAGAAGTCCCATAATGCCCCGCGGCGACGCCATTTTCAGCTCAGTCGATGTTTGCATCCATTCGACCCTTTATGCCCCGTTTACCCTCCGTTGCATTTCCCCCCTCTTCCATTAACTTACTGTCGCCTGCTCCCCTTTGTATGCCAGGAAAACGTTCAGTGTATGCCTTTGTGTCTGCTTCCGTATCCTTCTTTTTCCTCTCTGCCTATCACTCTCGTTGTTCCCTTATGTTTTAGATCTGTGTTTCTCTCTGTTTTAACATCTCTCCGTCTCTCAGTTCATCTGAACATCTGCTCCTGTCTCAGTTCATCTGCTCCTGTCATTCTCCTTCTCGCCTTAGCTGTGTGTGCGTGCGTGTGTGCCTGTCCCCGTGTCTGTCCTCGTCCAGCTCTATGTGCCATCATCTCCCTGTTCCTTTCTCTAGCTGTCCATTCATCCAGCCGTCCATCCACCCAAACCCAAACTCTGTCCATACCAATGCCGCAAGATAAATTCCCGGTACTGGGATCGACATGTCCCCTTAAACTACCATCCGACCGACCGACCGACTGCGGCCGGTTCTTCTATGTCAGCCATCTATCTATTCATAGATATTATGCCCTGCCCTCCAGAACTTACGTTGTCCGCCATGACAGTCATCTCCTACTATTGATGGATCCACGCTTACAACAAAATGTTACAGCAAACTCCTTGGACCAATGTAAAGAATGCATAAAGTGATTATGCTATTATGATGACGACAAAGGTGACTGTGATGATAATATTTATAATAATTAGTATTATAATTATTATTGTTGTAAACTAATGATGGATAGGTATAAACGATTGTAATCACAATCAGATTATTTATAACAATGCTACGAAGATGATGAAGAGAAGTAAGTTGGTCGAAGACGCCGCTGTGGGCATGAGTCTGAGCGACCTAACTTTCTTGGCATTGGGTTATATATAAATGGGGCGGGTATTCACTTATATGCTTCAATTCAATACAATTAAATTCAATATTCTTGTAATAATGAAACCAAGCTGTCACAGCCACAACGTAGTATACAAAAGCAGTTTTTTAATGTGTACTCGTAGGTGACTTCTGCGTCTGTGCTTCGAACTTCCCTCCTCATGACAAAGATAAGCTTGTGAGGTCATTATGTTTCATACTGTCTACCATATTAATTAATAAATAACTCAATGCAAATTTTCGACCTATAACCAGTGCAACTAGTATATAAAATTATATACACCAGTAGTTATATATATACAAGTATATATTATAATATATTATATATATGCAACTAGTATAATCAGTACAACCGATTCGAGCCGAAGCATATATTAAATATATATATATATATGATATATTATAATAGATATATATGTATACTATATATTTATATGATATATTGCCTTATATACATGTATATATATAATCAGTATGACAGTACAATCAAAGCAATGCAGAAGTTCCCAGGTGGCGCAGTATATCAACGTTAAATTATCTACGTTACATTACATAGATCAACTGTTTCCCGCCATGCATTTGTGAGCAACAAAGAGCTGTAACGAAATCGAAATTTTTATAGCGCCCGCGTTTGTGAAAGCCTCATTTGCGGCCTTCGTGTAGGTTGTCAGTTGCGACGTCCGGTCATTAATCCGGCTGATTGCCCCATGGTCGCATTCCAGACCGGTTTCCCCGATTCTCCGATACACGAAGCCCTAGCCCCGACATAAATTACGACGATGAGACCGCGATATACCGTCACTGACCGGCTAAGGTCTGAGCGAGAGAGTTAGCGAGAGAGTGAGTGAACGAGAGAGTTAGCCAAAGAGACAGTTAGTGAGTATGTGAGCGACAGAGTTATGAATGAGTTAGCAAGAAAGTTGGCGAGTGAATTAATGAAAGAGTGAGCAAGAGAGTTGGCGAGTGAGTTAGCGAGTGAGTAAGTGAGATAGAGAGTTAGAGCTTTAGCGAGCGAAAGCGTTAGCAACATGTTATTCAGTGTGTGAGTGAGTGAATGGCAGATTGCTCGAAAGAGTTACCGTGTGAGTGAGTGATGGAAGGACTGGTACACCGATGAATGGACAAATGGAAGGGAAAACGAAACACGGAATGAATGAAGGAAAGACGGGAGGATGAATTACATATTATGGACAAACTAATGATTACGGACGGATGAAAAGACGGATCAACGGAAGAAAGGAATGAAGGATGGAAAGGTGGATGGATGTTCCTTTTCCATTCCGCCGGAAGATGGCATCCAAACGGACAATAACGTCACATTAACAACGTCGCTTCGTGCCTCTAGATAGCGCTGTCGTCTTAATGCCTTTCCACGCTCCCCCATCCATCTCGTTGCGTTATATGGTGGGGTGGGGCGGGGTGGGGGTGGCTGCTACGATATGCCAAGGACGAATTAGATGCCATCCCCAACGTCTCGTTTGACCCCTATGCTGCAAACCCCGTGTGCGGAAACACAGTTCGATGGTATGGACTTGGAGGAGGTTAGGGGTGAAGAGCTGTGTTTGGATAGTCAGGGTGGTTATTGCATCATGAAGGTTCTGGCCACGTCGCTGGTTCGATGTCATTGGGCGGTCACAGATTAAGAAGTGTTTGAAGGTTAAGGTGCTTTATCTTCCATCTATAATCGTTTTATATTCAACGAGGTGTCGTTTTAATCATATTGATTACGATTATGCTGTTGTTGGGGCTGTTGATGATGACGATGACATGACGATGATGATGATAATGACGACGACGAAGGTTAATGTTAAGGATTATGACGATGATGAAGACGACGAACTGATAATACTGATGATAGGAAGAGAAGCACTGAATCCACGAGAGCCATTACTGTTCTACATCGTGGACTATAAAAGACTAATACTGAATGATCGCTGGCATCGAGGTGGGATACACCAAATCATTCTGAAATAAAACTCAAATATAATTCAACTCGGACTCAACGACTGAGTCAAATCTTCCATCGAAATGAGGCTCAATGAAACTGAAATCATGAGCTAAATTTAGCATAAAATCTGTCTAAAATGAGTCATAAAATCACACTCAAATTGGGTTCGAATCGGACTAAAATCGAACTACTATTATGCCCAGATCGGACTAAAATCGTACTCAACTCGCACTCAAATCGGAGTCAAATGTGACTCAACTTTTACTCAAATCGTACTGACATTGGACTCAAATAGCACCAGTTGCTTCAAATTCACAAGGCTTAGCCTACCCATCGAATTCCTCGCCCAAGTTCTGCGCATTGAACTTGTGCACGATTTCAATGGAATAGTAGAAACGGGTCATACTATGGAGCAATTTATGCCGCGTTCTCGAGCAGCTTCGTCGCTTAATGGGAGCCCATCGGAACCAGATACTCGTCTGTCCTGCCGACGACGTTGCCTTGCCTTGGCCTGCCTGCCTGCGTCGCAGCCTGCCTGATGACTGCTATATAAGTTGCGATCGATATACGAGTCGCACGGGGCTTCAGGCGTCGTCTGTCGGTCGGTCGGTCGGTCGGCCGTGTGTGGATGGGACGGTCCAAGAAGGTCTGGCGAGGCGCTGTCAACGTTGAAGCCACATGCGACCGGCTCCTCTACTGCAGCCCAGAACAATTCGAGCTTGGCACGACGACGACGACTCGTCTGTAATTCACCGTGTTCGACGGAGCGTGTGTGTGTGTGGCTGTGTGCGCACGCTTCTTTTTTGCGTGGCCAGCTGGGGATTTAATTGGCGTCGTCTTTAAGGAGGTCATTGGGGCGATGCATGGGAGACTGGGTTGGGGAGACCGCGTTGGGATTAGGGTTGCCAACTCTGAACAAACCCATTCCGGGACATTTCCCAGCTCCCACTATATATGATCAGCCCGCAATATACCAAACCGTTGAAACCATTGAAACTGCCGAACCCGCTAAAGCCGCGAAGTTTTCCGCATTCCTCTAGGCTTATGAAATTACGAATTTCGTAATCGTAATCTCCAAATTTCTCAAGCGCCACTTGAAAGCTAAGAGCAGGGCACCAGCTTATTCACGAGCGCTGCGTAAAATCGAAAGGGTTGTCAAAAGGATAGTCCGTGGGAGGTCAAAGTTCTGTTGCCAGGAGAGTAGCTGTTAAGAGGGTGTCGCTTTGGTCGAGGATTGACAGATGGAATGTCAAGTAATGAGTCTGGGTAAGAGTTCTTGAAAAGGTGCGATTTAAGTTTAGAATGGAAAGCCCGAGGTGTGATGGACAGGGGCGCTAGGCATAGATGATGTTGCATGACGGGCAGTGATGATGGAGGAACCGAGAAGGCACGAAATTCAGAAGGAAGGTCGTTCCAGAGACGAGGTGCAACGTTTGATATGGCGCGGTTGGAGAACTTGAGATGAGATGTAATCGGGGTCGAGTGAGGGTGAGGCAAGAATGATGTATATATAAAGTCTGTTAGTCTGAACACTTATGATTGAATTATAATTATGAGCATTGAGAATTAAGATTTTGTATTGCAGTATCGCTCATGTTGCGTGGATTTGGATAATGTCATTGAAGCACATAATCTTTTGTAATTACTTCCCTATTCCTGAATTCCGGAACAAAATGAGCATTGATTTCTGGACTGTCCCGGCCATTCCGGGACGATTGACAACCCTAGTTGGAGTAGACAGCGTGGGGAGACCGCATTGAGGAAAACGCGTGGTTCCTCAAATGATCACCATAACAATGTAATCTTGACGACGCCATAAAATTAACTTATATAGTTCACGAGTATCACCAATTTGTGGCGTGAAAGATCACACAAGTAGCTTCGCAACGTTCGATAGCCGTTGATATGGTAGAAATAAAAACATCCAGTCTAGTTGATTTTCATTTCATAGCTCGACTTCTTCTCATCATAAACATTTATAATGTCTGCATCATTATCAACATTTGCAAATCAACATCCTCGCCTCTCGTATAAGTTTCACTTTTGACACCAAATTTTAATACATTTATTTAGTAGTTTCGTGGTCTCAGTTGCAAGGATCCACTACTTTTAACGTCATTTGATGATAAATAAATGTACATAATAACTAGTAGTAACAACATTATAGTCACTTCTACCGCCTCAGATGAAATCATCATTGCCATTTTAGTCTGAAAAAAATTTAAATATTAATTTCATGAAACAATTGATTTCCTATTATAGTAATATAGTACTTAAACTACAATTCGCCTTCAGATTTATTAGCATCGACGTCATTATCACTTCCATCATATATCAATCGACGAATCTCATTCGCCGATGGCCAAGCAATTGCGTCACGTGACAAGACCGACCATCCGTCGGCGTTTTTATCACTCCCGTTGTTATTATCTGACCAAAGTGATCCGCGTCTTCGAAACGCCGTCCATGTGTTCATCTGGAGAAACGAACACATGCCCAGCGCTGCCTGCCTGAGGATGCCGGTTGAAATCTTGTGAATGGTTTGTTCGATTGCCTTAGCCTCCAAGTCGCCTCACGATTAATCAATTTAGAAACTTTTCCGAACAAGACCGAAGCATATCTCGTCTGATTCCGGATGCGCTGAGTCCTCTGGTTAGGCGGTCGAGGTACGGCGGCCAAGGTCAAACTGGTTTCGAGAAGCCAGCTGACCTTGAACCGCGGCTAAACAAGGTCAAATACTATATAACGTGCAGACCAGGAAGAATACTCCACCAGGGCAGACGAACTTGTGTCGCAAGTAAAGTAACGTCTAAACTGTGTAAAGTCCTAATCACGACTTTTCAATATCAGAACTATTTTTGGGAGTTCGTTGAAGTAAGCACTTGTCCTGCCAACTCTTTCATGAAAACAGGTACTTACTTCGCAAGAGCGGACTGTTGGTATTGTATTTCCTTAGAATAACAATAACAAGGCCTACTCGTGTTCTTTTACCTTGCAAGAAATTAAGTGGCATAGAAAACTGTCGGTAGATGGCTACGGACACTTCGATCTGCAATTAAATCTGAACTGAAGCCTATTCAGTTTTAGATTTTTAAATGTGAAAATCCGACTCCTCTGGTCGTGAGTGCATTTCTGAACTTTGTAAGTAGAGGGCAACTCAAGTACAGTGGTATTGTATCATTCAGGTTTTCGCGTTTTCCTATGGAAGAAATTTTCTATTAAACAATGCATGATAGGCCTACTGTTCCAATTTGTTCGCCAATCTGCAGACATTTTGGTATATATATATATATACATATATATGTATAATATATATATATATATGTATATATATATGGGTGTGCGTATATATTATAGGTCAAAATTGGTTAGATCAGATAACCATTGTTAGCAGCGCTTTTGAGGTGAGGGTGCTTGAAATACGTCATGTCAATACTTTCTTACATTACATCTCAAAAGGCTTTTTGAAGACAGACAATCAAATACATACGCGCACATAAGACGCAGACAGTCAGAACGACAGACAGACAAGCAGACAGACAGAAAAAGACAGACAGATAGTGATGATGCGGGGGGTTTCTTGGTATGAATTGTCGTCTGAACATTGATGTAGCGCCTTTAAGAGACGTCGCCATCTCTCTGAATATAGTTCATAGGATACCACGAGATGGGGATGGCTGGCATCGGGTTGCAGCAGCTGCCAGTTATCTGCATCTGCATCAATCTTCCGCGGAGGGATGGAGGGAGGTCTCCAGAGCCTACACTTTAGAGTCGTAAGGGGCGGGTGTATTCACTTTCGATTGCTGCCGCTATTAGTGACTAACATCTGGCTACTGATGAAACCAGATTCCACAGCGAAATCAGACAATGCTTTTAGGATGCGGCTATTGTTGCGGCTGCTGAGTGCCATCAGATGATGCTGATGATGATGTGATGATGGTGATGATGATGATGATGTGATGAAAGAATGCAAGGAATCCTTCCAGACTCTGGTGGGAATGCGAGGAAATTCCTCTGACTGGGACAGAGAGCTAGAATTAAACTCTTAACAAGCTGTACTACTACTATTAATAATAATAATTTTCGTTTAATTTCAAACTGACAAACCGCAGTATAACCATCCCCATTGCCATGTGTGTTTCTAACTCAACAGTATAACAGTTAATCACAGACACATTATACTAGACAATTATATGTGAGTTGGAGACAATAGGGACCAAATGAAAAAACCTAAAGGAACCATGGGGTCTATAGGTCCAGCTAGTAGCGCTACCATTGCTAGATAATCACAGCAGCAGTTTATAAGTATGCATTGATCACTTCGAACAAACTATCTTAACGAGTTAACTAAACCATTATAATGACAGAACAGAAAAATCCAAGAACAAACACAAAAAATGTGCTCACTAGTTACTCAGGCGAATTTGATAGTGCTCAGGTATTCTTCAATTTCAGTTTTAAAAGAGGGTAACTGCTAGAATCACGTATATATCAAGAGGAATTTAATTCCAAGCGTTAGGGCCAGCACATTTTATGGAAAATTTCCCAGTATTAGTCCGATTATGAACAGGTCTATAAGGATTGTGGATTAACGAGTGAAGTTAGAATAAAGTAGTTCTTAAATATAGGAGGAAACTGATCATTGTTATATCTATACACGAATTCGTTGAATTACAATAGTGCAGTGTTGTATGCAAGACTTGAAACTTCAAGACCAAGACGAGACCGAGACAGTGAGGTACCAAGACCGAGACACTACGCTCAAGACAGTACAAGACAGTAAAAGTCAAGTGATCCTATATAAAATGCTGTAAAATTCTACTGTGTCAGTTTTCTGGATTAAGGTTCATTTGTTATTTCAATTTGAAACTTATAATGTATATAGTACCAATTCCCGAGGACAGTTTTTATATTGCCGCGTTTGATCTTTTTCGATATTTGTTCTTCGACATATCTTCTGAATAGTATAAGGAAAGCTTTTTTGGACATGTCTGAAATATTCAGACGATTTTGAACAAGCAAATTCGATACCAAATATCAAACGAAATTATTAATTTGCACTTATCCTTACGCACCCTGAGAAACACGAAGTTATTCCGTTCGTTTCGGTTATGGTGGTTTTACATCAATGACAAACCAATAGCCAATAGCTACTCTTTTGTCAATAACTTCAAATTGCGTAAACGCAAACGTCGCAATTTCAGGTTCTCTCTCAGACATCTTTCCACTTTAAGGTAACTGAATTGATCAGTATAATGTACCTCGCGAGTTAACCAGAATTACCGTTTCTCGTAGATTCCAGTTTCAGTTTCTAGCGCAAGATTCTAAGACAGCTAACGCGAAACTTATCGAGACCGTTTGTTCGAGACAGAACAAGACTTTTACCTCAAGACAGTTTCTAAAATATTGAGACACTGCCTCGAGATCGAGACCGAGACAGCAGGCTTCCAAGACCGAGACACTAAAAAACTGCCTCGAGACGTCTCGAGACCGAGACACTGTCTCGAGACCATACAACTCTGCAATAGTGTAACTTTTAACTGCAATAGTGTTATGATTACAAGTACAGTATGAACGAATGATTAAGACTTATTACATGAGTCGAATTTAACCGTCGGCAGCCACGCACGATAGAAGGAAATAAGTCAACCTGAAGGGGGTCTCGAACTCGGTTCCTCGGCTTTGCGTACCGATGTGTTCACAACTACTATATGTACTCTCTGTGGGTTCGATGAATACGAAAAGGAAGTGGATAGCCACAGTAATGAAATCCAATTAAAAAATTTGAATTGCTGCTTTCGCATAGCGCTACTGCAGCAAGTGTCACCTGCGGAAGCGTAGCCATCGGCTATTTAAACACTTCCTTCTTGGTTCGCCGAAAACAAACTACAATCCAATACGTCCCAGACGTAATGTAAATCCGCATTTACATGGCGCAATATCCGCCTCGCTTGCGATTCCTTTCAGCCGGGAGCATCGAGTCGGGCTGACAGACGCACTGACCCGCGACGCATGGCTTTCATCGGCATGTCGCCATGGTAACCGTCGCTATGGTTATTGATTCCTTGACGACGCGGTTCGTCATGCGTTGAGCAAGAGTGCGGAGTGTTTGGTGTACATTAAAAGGATGCACGCGTGCCTGTCCGAGCAGACACTCTGTGGAGTGCAACCTGGAGGCAGTGGACACTAGTTGTCTAATAATAGTAGTAGTTGCAATTCAACGACACTGTACGACAACAAAGATCATTAGCGTCGCCCTCCTCCTTTATCCAGGCATGGGACTGGCACTGCCAGAGTGCGAGCAGTGGAGGAGTTTAGACACTAGTTTGCCCAGTATGCTTATAAATTGTCTAAATGAGTTGCCTTGAGAGTAGCATCCGTTAAAAGGGAAGACTGTTTATTGTTCAGAGTTCTATTGACTAGAGAACAGCATGCGTTAAACCCAAATGCGGTTCAAGTATTGTCTTTAAACAGCATTTCAAAAACAAAGAGTCGCAACAATGTTGAGAGGTTGTCCCAGGAGCGTATCCAGGGTAGGACAATCTGACCCTGCTCCCATGCACTTGATATATTTACCCAGTACACTGAAATTGCTACTACCACTTCCACATCCACTTCCACTACTACCGCCTTCTAGTATAGACGATTAGATCTCCATTTCTTCATATGACGTCAAACATATTTTCAAGACTCAACTGATTTGTTTTGGAGCAAAACAACAGTTGATAAAGCTTGATCATCAATTGTTAGCCTACTAAGCCCAGACTTTAACTTTCTTCCTCCACTGTTCGCTTATGTAGGTTTGCTGAACACCCATCTCTGGTCCTGGGTTTGGTAGACAGTTCGGAAAAATATCAATCCACAAACATGTGGTGGATGTAGCAAAAAGATGAATAAATTTATAATTTTCAAAAAATATTTTTGAAATATTGGGAGGATATAAACAGCTCCATCGCCTCCACAAGTCCCCCATCTTTCACAATAATGGGACATATTATACGTTTCCCCCCACATTTCCTACCCCTCTGATTGGGTGTCACCCCAACTGTCAAACGAGATCGCCGCCTTTGTCCCCAAAGCTCGGCTGTTCCCTGTGCAATCTCTCTTATTTAATGCTGCAGCCGTTGCTCGTATTCCCTGATACTCACATATCTCCAATTATCAATGAAGTACACTTGTATGTATGTAATAGGCTATTTTTAATAGCGCCTTATAAGAACCTCTCGAAGGCACTAAGCGTAGCTACCCAACAGACCCCGCGACACTTGCTCCCGTTATCAATGAACTGCACTTGCTCCCGGTTTTGTCTCGAATCACAGCGGGACCGTTGGTCCTTCTGGGGCTTGTTTCTTCCCTGTATACAGTTCCCATTCATGTTGATTTCAACATGTGCATTCTGCTCTCGTGTTCTTCTGTTGGGATAAATAAGAACATGTGTTGAGAATTGAATTGTGTATTGTTGTTGGTTGCCATGTCTCAGCAGGGTCTAACCGAAGAGAGGGTACTCGTTCCACCGTGCCCTCATTGAGGGACAGAGAATTCGGGGGCAGGAGGAGACAGTTGAGGTGAAGCTGCTTATTTCCTCCCAATATTTCATAAATATTTCTTGAATATTATGAATTTATTCATCTTTATTTCTACATCAGCCACATGTTTGTGGATTGATATTTTTTCCGAACTGTCTCCCAAACCAAGGACCGAGTATCCACTTATGCCCCCATCTCTCCCAGATTCTCTCCCACGCGGCAACGAAAAAAAACAATCAAGTCTCCACCACCATTGAGAACGCGGCAAAAACTCCCGCCTGGTTCTCTCGCTAGGCGGCGTCATTTTTAGGTCCCGAAATAATAACTTTGCCGCCGCGCGGAGCCCAGCCGATGGCGCGGAGTAAACAGGCCTTTCCATCAATTACCGGACTTCTTTACGCGCGAATTCGGTCGGTGGCTTCACGGTGGCCCTCGGCTCGTGGTGACTCGATATATATATATGTATATATATATATATACATAGTCCTAGGCGTCCTCAAAAAGAGACAAGGGGCAAGGCTATCGCAGTCTATAGGACAGCTGCAGCACAGGTTAGAGCGCTTGCTTCGTCGTAGCGCTGAGGGTTCGATGTTTCTCCTGCTGAGACGGTCACCGTAAATGAACTCTGAAGAAGTCTTCGATGACATCTGATCAACGCCATTGATTGATGTTGGTTACTGGGTGATAATTGACGATTAGTCTTCTTCCTATTTGATCTTTCGGTGCCTGACAGATCTTGTGTACCTCCGGACGAAATAATAGCAATAGTAGTAGTAGTACCAATAATAATTATAAAAATAATAATAGTAATGATGATGATGGTGATGGTGGTGTTGGTGAAAAGGATGATGAAGATGATGATGATGATAAAGATGATATGATGATAATAATAGTGGTAATAATGATAATAGTAATAATGATAATAGTAATAATTATAATATTAATAGTAATAATAATAAGAATAATAGTAATAATAATAAGAATAATAATAATAATGATAATAATAATAGTAGTAATGATAATAATAATAATAGTAATAACAATGGTGATGATAGCAATAGTAATAATGATAATAATATATAATAGTAATAATAGTAATAATGACAATTATAGAAATAGTGATGATAATAATAATAGTAGTAGTAATAAAACTGATAATAATAAATGTTAGTAATAAAAATTTAAAATAATAATGATAACAATAATAATAATAATAGTGATAATAATAATAGTAATGATGAAAGTAGTTCTGGCTGTCCCACAAAGGTTTTCATACTTTGCGAATAATTGTTGAATTCCTAGCGTTCTGAGATACACTGAGTCTAAGTATAATATTAAGAAGACTCATTACATGACCATGCAAGCCTGGACCGAAAAAGATCGTTGCATATTGTTATCTAATGCAGTCAAGCATGGAAGAGACTAAGTCAGCCGAGACCAACATTTCAGGTAGAAATAGAATGATGCTTAATTGTAATTACGTTGTTCTAATAATTAATTAAGCTGATCTGGCAGTTAATTACTTGATCCAGAGATGCATCGACCGATTTAATGAAAGGCTTCTCGTCGAAATGTCCCACTGCTTATGTCGTATGTTTATGGGTCTGTCTGTCGGTCTATTTGTCTCTTGCTGTCTGTCTGTCTGTCTGTTTCTCTGTCTATCTGTGTATCTGTTTCAGTCTCGCCTGATGCTTTTTTGTCTCCTGACGCCTGCCAGGCAGCAGATCTGTCTGCTAATATGAATGCATGCGTATGTATGTATGTATGTATGTATGTACTAATGCATGCATGCATGTATGCATGCATGTATGTATGTATGTATGTATATATGTATGTATGTATGTATGTATGTATGTATGCATGTATGTCTGTATGTATGCATGCATGTATGTATGTATGTATGTATATATGTATGTATGTATGTATGTATGCATGTATGTATGTATGTATGTATGTATATATGTATGTATGCGTGTATGTATGTATGTATGCATGCATGTATGTATGTATGTATGTATGTATATATGTATGTATGTATGTATGTATGTATGCATGTATGTATGTATATATGTATGTATGTATGTATGCGTGTATGTATGTATGTATGTATGTATGTATGCGTGTATGTATGTATGTATGTATGTATATATGCATGTATGTGTGTATGTATGTATGCATGTATGTATGTATGTATGTATGTATATATGCATGTATGTGTGTATGTATGTATGTATGTATGTATGTATGTATGTATGTATGTATGTATGTATGTATATATGCATGTATGTATGTATGTATGTATGTATGTATGTATGTATGTATGTATATATGCATGTATGTGTGTATGTATGTATGCATGTATGTGTGTATGTATGTATGCATGTATGTATGTATGTATGTATGCATGTATGTATATATGTATGTATGTATGTATGTATGTATATATGCATGTATGTGTGTATGTATGTATGTATGTATGTATGTATATATGCATGTATGTGTGCATGTATGTATGCTTGTATGTATGTATGTATGTATGTATGCATGTATGTGTGTATGTATGTATGTATGTATGTATGTATGTTCATATTTATGTTTGACTGTAAGACGGTGTCTCTCTAGGGACTCTCCTTAGTCCGTTCGTGCTCTTATGTGTCTGTCTGTTCGTCCACGTGTCTCTCCTTCCTCTGTGCCTCTGTCCGTGTGCCTCTCTTCGTCTGTGTGTCTGATTGTATTCATATGTCCATCGATCGACATTTTGTCCTAGCCACGCATCGTTCGCTCGCTCGCAATGATGAACAGAGGAAATGAGGGAAGGAGGATGGGTGGGTGAGAAGAGGGAGGAAGGCAGAGAGGGAAGGAGGGAGGGAGGGAGGAAGGAAGGAGAACCTACCCTACCCGGGAGTGGATATAGTATGGAACGATAGGGTATGGTTTGAAGAGGAGTGGTATGAAATGAAATGCTATGTAGTGGTACGGTATGAATATAATAATAATATTAATAATAATAATATTATTATTACTATTATTTATGATATGTATTGGAATGGTATTTTATGGTATGGCATGCATAAAGTTGGATGGTTTGGTATGGGATGGAATGACATGGAATAGAATTGGTTAGGACTGAGTTTCCCTCTCCAATCTTCACTTCCTCGCATAATTCCTTTCTTTCAGTCGTCTTCTTCCTCCTCCTCCTCCTCCACCTTCTCTCTCAACTCCTCGTCATATTCTTTCTTATTCTGCGGCTCACCTCTTCCTGCTGTTTCAAAGTGTTCTTCCTACCCCTACTTCTCCTCCTGCTCCCTTGCCCCTTCTTCCCCACCGCCATTTCATCTTCCTCATTTCCACTTCTGCGCCATTGCCCTGCTCCAACTCGCCTCTCCACTCATCGTCTTTAACCATGGCACCTCGTCTTATTCCTCCTCCTCCTCCTCCTCCTCCTCTTCCTCCATCATATCCAGCCCTTCTCGTCCTATGCTCGCGTTCTATTCCTTCTCATCCACTTCTCTCCACCTCCGTTGCACATTCTAGTTACATCCATTCATTATTCCACTTCATCCTCTATTCCTCGTCTCTCACTCTCCACTTTTATCCACTCGCTCGCTCTGTCGATGCTGCTTCCCTCTGCACTCCTGCCCTTCCCTCAGCGCCTCTGCCCTTCCCTCTGCACCCCTGTCCATGCCTATGCACCCCTGCCCTTCCCTCTGTACCCTGGCCTTCTCTCAGCACCCCGGCTCTTTTATTTGCACCTACCCTTTTCTCAGCGCCTCTGCCCTTCCCTTTGCACCCTTGCCCTTCCCTCAGCACCACTGTCCTTCCCTCAGCACCCTGACTCTTTTCTCAGCACCCCTACCTTTCTGTCAACGCTCCTGCCCTTCCCTTCCCTTCGCACCCCTGTCCTTCAGTCTGCACCCCAACCCTACCCTCAGAATCCCTGCCCTTCCATCCACACCCCTGTCCTTCCCTTAGCACTTCTGTCCTTCTCTCAACACCCTTTCCCTCAGAATTCCTGCCCATTCATCCGCACCCGTACCTTTTCATCCACACCCCTGCCCTTCCCTCCACACTCCTGCCCTTCTCTCAGCCCCCCTGCCCTTCCCTTAATACCTATCCTTCCCTCTGCGCCTCTGCCATTCCCTGCCATACGGTCCTCCCAGTTCCAGTTCGGATTTGCCATGTCGTATAAATCTGATGGCTGTCATCTACGTCCGTGGTCATAGGCACGGCCTCTGTCTCGAACACCAGAGCCCGTCACAAGCCCTGTATTATCTCCGGTCCGCCAGAAGGAGGCCATCGCAGGACCAGCCTCCTCCATCGTTGACCAGGACTTTGGACAAGAGACCGCTTCCCTCTCCTCCCTGCAATAGACCGACCGGCAGGCTTCATGGGCGCGACAACATCAAAACCATAATGCTGCCGTCCCTCCCTTTATTAGCCCACCTCCTGCACCACCACTATCGACACACCACCACGACATTGGAATAAAAATCATCTGGGCTATCAATACTCTGTTCAGTGATATGATCCCTTGAATCTCTTCAACGCCTAGTCTGAGATCTGATCGTGTATTGATAATGATTCGATCGATCATTCATTCATTCATTCATTCATTCATTCATTCATTCATTCATTCATTCATTCATTCGTTCATTCATTCATTCATTTCATTTATTGTTTGACTAGAGCATGGATGAAGACAAACGTCATAAAATGTCAGTGACTAAATTATACGTTAGTCCATATCTCACTATTGTCCATGCAACCCCAAGGTCCATGCAACCCCAAGTTACCCTACAACATTCGTAGGTGTTGGACCAACGTGTGTCGCTCCTCGCAACTATAAAGAAAACTTTCCGGGGGGGGCTGAAACAGGTTTTTGGAACTGGAGACCTGGAAAACAGCGTGCGAGGGTTTCACGAACCCCTCGACTGCGTGTGTCAGGTGTTCTTCGAGCCAACGGTGAAGGTTTCGAGTGAATAGCTCTCAAACTGTGAAAATGCATCGCCGTACAGAGAGACACACAGACCGACATAATTCTCTATTTATATAGATTAAATAACTAAAAAATAGTTTATTAGTTAATTACAGAATTAATTCATTTATTCATTCATCCGTTCATTCATTTGCGCATTCCTTTGATCAGCCATTTACCCATGCATAAATGAACTGCCTGGCTGCCTGATTGATTGATTGATCGAGTGAGTGAGTTAGTAATTGAGATAGTCAGTCAGTCAGCCCATTGTTCAATCAGTAAGTCAACAAGTCAGACAATATGACCATAAGTCAATGAATAAGTAGGTCAATAAGTGGGTCAATAAGTAAATAAGTAAGTAAATAAATCGGTCAATCAGTAGGTCAATGAGACGGTCAATAATTCAATCAGTAAGTCAATAAGTCGGTCAATAAGTCAATCATTAAGTAAATAATTCGGGCAATAAGTCTATCAATATGCCAATAACTCGATGAATAAGTTAGTCAAGTAGTAAGTCAATATTTCTGTCAATAAGTCAGTCAGTCAATCAGTAAGTAAGTCAGTAAGTCAATAACTCGGTCAATAAGTCAGTCAATAAGTCAGTCAATAAGTCACTAAGCCATCCTGTGAGTCAGTCCATCAGTCAATCAACCACTTTGTCAATCAGTAGGTCAATAAGTCGGTCAATAAGTCAGCCAATTAGTATACTCGGTCAATAAGTCAGTCAGTCAATCAGTAAGTCAATAACTCGGTCAATAAGTCAGTCAATCAGTAAGTCAATAAGTCAGTCAATAAGTCACTAAGCCATCCTGTGAGTCAGTCCATCAGTCAATCAACCACCCAAACAGCAGACCAAAAAGGGAACTCCGTAAATCAAACAATCAATCAAGCAAACAGTCAGCCAATCAGACGGTCATTCATTTGCTACGACCATTTAGGCGTCAATGAACTAAGACCCGACGATCATCGGATCCCCCATCCCTTCCTCACCCCCCTACCCCACATCCCGTGGCCTAACGCTGAAGATGCCTCTGCGCGAGGTACTGCGATTGATTGCGGGAATCGAACGAATCAATGATGGACGAAACATTGCTGAGGGCTCTACATCCATCCATCGATCGATGCAAGGCAAGACGGGCGCTGCCTCAAGCCCGAGAGGGTAAGGTCAGCCCGTCGAGCGCCCGTCGACGTCGGCCCCAGGCGTCGTCGTCAGTGGGGAATGGGATCAGATAGCGTCGCATCATGGGCTTCCATTACTCAGGAAACGGGAAGTTCCTCCCTGGGTTTAGAATGTTAGGCGGAGAGATAGAGACAGAGATAGAGAGAGATAGACAGAGAGCGTGAGAGAATGAGAAAGGACGACACAGAAAAATGAGTCGGGGAAAAGAGAATGGGGGAGAGACAGACAGACAGACAAACAGATTGCAGAAAACCGGAGAGGGAAGAAGAGACGTGAAAATATAAACCATTAAAAAACGAATGCGAATAAAGATCCCATCTACGTTATTTTCAAGAATACTTTTCCAGCATGAACGAGCAGATAGATAGATAGATAGATAGATAGATAGATAGATAGATAGACAGACAGACAGACAGACAGACAGATAGACAGACAGATAGATAGACAGATAGACAGACAGACGGACGGACAACGGACAGGCAGAGAGAGACAGATACAGAGGCAGAGAGAGACAGAAAGAGAGACAGAGAAACATACGGAGAGAGACAGGGATAGAGATAGAAACACAGATAGATTGAGAGATATACAGAAAGAGAAATACAGAGAGATAAACAGAGATAGAGACATATACGAAGAAGCAATGAACGGACGACCGAATAAGACCAAACCAACCCCCTACCCCATTCCAATTTTAATTCAAACGCGTCTTCAGAAAGAATCGCGCCTTTATTCGTTCGTCTGAACCCAGTTCCCTCTTCAATCCATCCGACCGTAATCGTTAAAGAAAAGCCGAACTAAGCCTGGCACCGGTCGACCGATCGATCTGAATACAAGACCGATAAAAGAGAGATCGATAACAATTTCCTTATTCAACAGTTCAGTTAAGTGCATTTCTCAAAATGCCAAGTACGTCAGATCGAAGAATGCAATCAGGCGGCAGAAGAATCCTGCGACCTTCCAGCATATATATATATATATATATATATATATATTTTTATATATCTATAGGGCCTATGCATATTATATATATATAAAATAATATATATGTATATTTGATGATGATGATGATTACGTAATATAGGTTTCATAGAAGGAGGATCCCCGGATATATATATATATATTATATTTTATATATAACTTTTAACATATATATGTAAATATAAATTCAGAATATATACATATATACACGCACACGTCTATATATATATATCAGGCGGCATATATATATGTATATATATGTATATATATATATATTTATATATATATATTTATATATATATATTTATATATATATATTTATATATATATATTTATATATATATATTTATATATATATATTTATATATATATATTTATATATGCACGCTTATTACATAATATAGATTTTTTATATATGCACATTGAATGTATGTCTATACGTCATATATATATATATCATATATATATATATATATATTCCGAATGAATATACATACATAATTGACGATATATATCTATACATGTAGTATATTTATTTATATTAAGCCTACTTGTGGTCATGGAACGAACTGATGGTTTGATATATCGATGGAGCGATGGATTAATTGATGGGTGGGGGATGGGTGGATGTATGGACAGAGGCATGGATTAATGGATGAACGGATGGAGGCTGTGGATGAATAGATGGCTGGATGAATGAATGTCTGGATGGGTTGTTGAGTGTCTGATTCAACCGGATGGATTGACCGTTGAGTGGCCGGCTTAATGGAGGAATGAATGGATGCATAGATGGTGTGTGTGTGTTTGTGTGTGTCTGTTTGTGTGTGTTTGTGTGTGTGTGTTTTGGTGTCCACAATCACGTGGTCAAAACTAAAGTGTCGAATTCTGACTATCATAGAAGGTGCCGATTCAACCTGAAACCTTCGCAGAAACAAGTATCTTTGTTTCCTTCTATTCACCCGTGTTGTTTGTATTGTAATATCGTGTAAATCCTCGAACATTTTTCAGCGCCCACAAGAGTCACGTCAGGGAGAGCAACTTATTCACCGGCGCTATGCAAAATCAAGCCCGCCATTGCCAAGCTTCTCGTTGCGTTTTGGTGACAGGTCAAAATCCGGGGAGGTGAAACCAAGGAGACAGCATGGTGTTAGGATGGCAGTAGGTGATGATGGGAGTCGTGTGGTGGCACAGGGTGTGTATATATATATATAGAACCTGGGTGTCTCCAGGCATAGTTTCAAGATCCCTGTCCTGTCTCAGATCCTGCCAACGATCTTTTATCTTCCACAACAATTGAATGAAAACCACGAAACTCGTCAGACCATCTATTCAGCATTCCATGGACATCTGTGGTACCTGGGTGAGCTCACAGTTGGACTGGCCCTTCGACTGATATGGAAGGCAATGAAGCATCAACGTTTCAGCCAATCAGTGATCATCTTTTGTGATACCTTGTGGACGATATCTGAGTTTTCTTTGGCTTCACATTCCTTCCATGTTAATCCCAGATTGCACTCTTCCGTCCAAAGCGTTGCGTTTGCTGATTATGAAAGAATGGCATACAATTTAAACAGCAGCGTGGATCGGTTCAACAAGTTGATACCTATTGCTGTATACATTTGATCAGTCACAACCGAGAAAGTACAATTTTTCATCTCCCGGCACTATAGGTCTCAGCCCTACAGCTGCCACCGGAAAGCTGGAATGAAAATGAAGATTATCTTGCGTGACATGTATGCGGTCACAGTATACATCAACAACTCAGAGAGACGAATGAAGCTAAATAAGGATTACAACTCAATCCTTACTAGTGACAAAGATAGGAAATAGTATTAATCGCTTCCAGTTGTTACTGCGCATCTCTATCAATATCCCGTATCGAATAAAAAGACATTGCGGGCAGGGTTAGATAGCGCCGTTGCCATGGTCGCCGTTGCCATGGTCGCCGTTGCCATGATGCGGATACTACAGCAACTCAATGTTGAGAAATTAAAAACATTCTGACTTCATTTTCTAAAACTAGCATTGTTCGTACACAAAGTGCTATTGAGTTTGAATGGTGAAACTGTGAATACATTGTCAGGTTTCTGTACCGATGTTTGCTTGCCATCCCTTTTGGTCGTACGTCCATGATGCATCGGGGTTTTTAAGTAGTCCAAGTGGGTCCTACCATTTGGAATGGGCTCCCTAAAGAACTTCGCATTCCCTGCCTATTCTACTCTTCCTTGGAGTCTGTCTTCTTAACCCGAAGTTGGACCGCTTGCGCCTCTGGGTAGCAGTCTTGAAAGGGCTTAATTGACTGATGATTGTTTCATTGATTGTGTGAATAACTGATTGTTCGATTGATTGTTAGATGAAGTACAGTGAGGAACTTGACTATGTATAACATTTGTTTGGGTTGCCTCGTCCAGCCCCTAAATTAATATGGTTCAACTTGGTTCAAATTTTCGGAATGCTAGTTTCCAATTATTGGATTGCAGTGGCCAATTCTCAATACCAATACTGACCTTTCAACAACGTTTTTAGACAACCCATTATATATATATAATATATATATATATTATATATATATGCTCTGCCTTCCCTTCTGAATTGATTTTCCTAGTTTCACAGTCCGCCGCTAAGAGCGTGGCCGCCCGCACCACGTGCAATGGCGCTATATAACCGTTGGCGGGGACACTGATTGCATCATCGGAATTAAATGAATCCGGTTCGATCCCCCACAGTCTTATAAGATCTGTGATCTATGGGTTCAGGCGTGCAACTTCAGACCAAAACAAAACACGCACATAGAGACATACACACTGACACACGGACAGCCGTAAACACACGACCATAGCCTATATATTGTGCCAGGCGAATCGCACTGTTGTACTACATAATAGTATTGTCAATCAATCAATCAATCAATATACTTTATTCAATCATATTATCCTCAAGATATACACAGTATTTACATTTATACAGTATAACTTGCTTAGTTAAGACTCTATTTAAGACTTCCTTCTTTATCTATTTCTATTTATCTTGTTTGTGATTCTTATTAGTATCGGTAGCCCATCGCCAGGTTATAAACTCTACTTAGGGGCTCCTAGTTAACGAGGTCTATGACCCCTTTAGGTTCTTCTGTGTAACCAGATTGTTCATTTTTGAAATAGTAGCTTTGTGGTTTTGTTGTTTTTGATTACCAAATATATTGAGTTAAATTGAATTTAAATAGTTATGTTTACAAATTATTAGAACCACATTATCCGAAAAATCGACTACTCGATTACTCGTCGACCTGGATTTACGCGTACTAAAGTAATCGCTAGTTTCTTCCAACCACCAACAATGACGTCACCTCTGACTTTCGCCAGCCACAGATAACAGATTCCAATAGAAAACTAACTGAAAAAGTGAAACGATCGCATACGGTGAGTACGTGACACATTATTTTCCTGGATGTTGCATTTGAAATTCGTGTTGCTCTACTAGAAAAAGTTGCTACAAAAGACTAGGAGAACAGATATCTGTGTCAAGATATGAAAGACAAGATGGCTGAATCCATCAATGTATCATCTGCTAATCCATATAGATGCTGTTTGTCCAGGGGCGTCAATCCCCTCTCAGTGACATAGGTAACCCCCCCCCCCCGGTTCCATGTGTCAGAAAGGCAAGATATTCCCCCTCCAAGACTCAAAAACCATCCCCTACCTTAAATTGGAAGCATTTGCCTCCGGACACCCCTATCTTTACGCCGCTGTGTTTGTAGATTCATTTCCTGATGGGGCATTGACAGCAGCCGCAACAGCTGGGATGCAGTATCGTGCCTTTTGGTCGTGGGCTCAACTGCTTGGAATGACCTCTCATTGGATCTTCGGCTCTTGCCTATGAACTCTCTAGTCCATTGCTATTTTACTCTGAAATCTGTTTTATTTGGTCGAAGTTGGACTGGGAGTACCTCTGAGTAGATTTCTTGAAGAGGCGCTATATCAAGTTTCGTTTATGAGGTCATGGATAGAGCGCCCGCCTACTCGCACGAGAGCACGGGTTCGAGCCGCTTCTTTCTCTGATTCAACTATGTAGAGACCTTGAACAGGTCCCTCACTCACAGTTGCCCAGCGCCATCTATCTATGTAATTTATATAGCTCCTCTTCAGACGACTATTCAGAGGCGCTCCCGACCCAGGTCTGGTAAGAAAGTTTCGCGAAGGTTATAGAAAGAACCAGACGGGTGGCGTGGGAGAGAACGCAGGTCAGAGGGGAGGAGATTCCAAACACTGGGACCCACAATCGAGAATCTATGCTGATGCTATATCTAAATTGTGCTATATGAGTGTGTGATTACAATAACAAGTGGGGAGTCGAGATTTCTCTGAGGCGGTTTCTGTGATGGAGACTTTGAGCAGGTTGCTCGACGTCGGTTGCTCAACGCCTTCGTTTGGTGCTTGGCAGGGTTTGAATTGTCAGATTTGAATTGGGGGTGATAAATTTTAGCATATCCAGATGTCCCGACCAGAATTTTTATGAACCTGAAACTGGTAAACGCCACTTACATGTATACGAGGTAAATTGTAGAGGGTAACTGTGAGTTTTCGGTGCACGAACTTGATTCTTAGCTGTGTTAAGTTACGCTATGCCACTTAAAGCTGATCTGAGGGATTTTCTTGACGCCCCGAGGTAATTTTTGAGAATTAACTGGCGGGGTTGAAAAATGAACTGGGGGTTGAACCCTCCCAACCCCAACGCCCCCGACAATTCGATCACTTGTGCCTTGTAGTGAGATAGTGGCGCTTAAAGAATAATAGTCAGGACAGTCTCGAAAAACTTTGAATAAGACAGAATTTCACGGCATAGATAATAAATTAATAATCATAATACACGTTACAACCAGATACTTTGGGAGGTACGCATACCCGCTTGCCCTTTGTACCACCCGCAACTTCGAGGATAAAGTCTTACTTACCCGCGCTGCGAGCGACGTCTGAGGCTTTTCCAGAAGGTCCCAGACCTTTCGCTGCCACTCCGTGCACCTTCCCTCGACGAACGGTTCCTCGTCCATCTCGATCAGACTCTCCGCTTCCTTTCTCAGCTCATCGTGGACGATCTCTTTCCGTTGATGGTAGGAGTGCTGGCAGCACGACTCCAGGTACAACTCGTCCATTCCCCAGTACTCCAGGTCGTCGCTGAAGGACAGGACGCACATGTCCTCCACCAGGTGCAGCTTACCAGTTCGGTAGAAGTTGAGGATGGAGGCGAAGGACCTCGGGTGGCGGTCGAAGAAGAACTCCAGCGTCGAGAGGTTGTAGTCATCGCAGAGCTCCGTCAGCTCTTCCACCGTCCGACAGGAGTGCAGCTTTCCCAGTCGGGTGTGTGGCATCCGGTTCAGTGTCGTCCAGAGCACCTCGTGCTTGACCCCTCCGACGTTCAAGGTCACGCGCTTCCATTCGGGGGCTGTGGTTTCCCTCGAGTGAGCGGACGAGGGGCAGTCCCAGGGAGGAGGAGCCGCTGCCGTCCCTGAGGGGTGTGGCAGCGCCCGCGACGCCCGGACGAGGTCAAGGAACCCGGGCGGAGAGTGATCGAGTCGGTCGCTAATCCAGGTAACGAAGGGCTGGCTTCCGCTGTCAGAGACGGCGTCATCCTCTGCGGCAGGGGTGTTTGAGCAAAGCGGGGCGGGAGGGTTCTGGGGCGGCAAGGCGGTCGAGGGCGAGTTGGAGGGCGAGCGATGGGCGTTCTCTTGGATGGACTGGTGGTCATGGTTCCGTCGTTTTGATGATTCCCTTCTGGACGCCAATCTCGAAGATGGCTGAGCGACGGAGTTGGCCTGGGCCGATGAGGAGCTACGACGAGTGGCGCGCTTGAGGGCAGCCTCACGCTTCTTCTTGTATTCCGGATCTCCGTATCCACGACCAGAGGACGATCCTCCACCGGCGTGGTAGAACATGGCGGATGTCCGGGATCGAGGACACCGCCACCACTACCACCTGCTCTACCACCTCCTCTACCACCTGGTCGATATCTCACCGCTGGTGCCAGATTTCCAAGCGCATCATCATTATCATACCCCACGGAAATGGATCCGGCGACTCTTATTTATGTAGCGCAGTTAAAGATCCCCGAATGTGCTCTCGTCTTCGGACTACGACGACATCATCCGCCGCCTTGCTGTAGCTGCTGTTGCTGCTACAGAGGCTGGTGGCTGCGGTTAGTTCGCTCGCCGCCGCATCTTAGGATGCCGAATTTCTTCCGAGTGGGGGAAGGGGGCTCGTTGGTTGTCCGGCAACGGTTCATTCGGCGTCCCACTAATCGAGGCCGTGCTTAGGGGTGAACGCTGAACGGGGCACAGCAGCGACGACGACGCTTGCCAAGACGGACTGACCGATCGACAGGAGGAGGGGAGAAGAGGCAGTGGCTGTGGCGAAGGCAGTGGACGACCGACCGGCCGGCCCGCACAGCAATGGACAGCGCCCGACCGCTGAGGCGCAGGACCTTCGCATCCTCTACCGCCTTCGCCTCTTCCTCCTTCTCTTTCTCTTCCTCGTCCTACTTCTCCGAATCCTCTTCCTTCTTCTCCTCCCAATCCTCTTCCTTCTCTTCTTACTCCAAGTCCTCTTCTTCCTCCTCCTTCTAATCCAAATCCTTTTCCTCCTTCTTATGTTCTCGATCAGCCTCCTCTAAATCCTCTTCCTCCTCCTCCTTCTCCTCCTCATTCAAGTCCTCCTCCATATTCTCCTCCTCCTTCATCTCCTCCTCCATATTTCCTTCCTCCTCCTTCTCATTCTAGTACACCTCCTCCTCCTTCACTTCGCCTGTCTTTTGTCCGTTAGGAATAGCATCGTCGAAAGATGACACAGCCTGCGACGGATCTTCCCGCCTGACAGTCTCTCGGTCTGTCTGTCTATCTATCTGTTTTCGTCTCTCTCTAGTGCGTGCTTCGTGCTCTGTTCATCCGTTTGGTTGTCTGTCTCTTGATCTGTCTGTGAATATCTGTGTGCGTTCGTTTATGTGCATGTCTTAGTTTGTCAGTCTCTTTAAGTAGCAGTTGTTCTTCATGTATGTCTGTATGTCTGTATTTCTCTCCAGCCCTCTGCATCGGTCTCTCTGTCTCTGTCTGTCTTTCTCTGTCTGTCTCTTTCTACCCCTCTCTGTCTGTCTGTCTGTCTGTCTCTCTGTCTCTCTCTCTTTCTCTCTGTGTGTCTCTCTCTCTGTGTGTCTCTCTCTGTCTCTCTGTCTCTCTGTCTGTCTGTCTGTCTGTCTGTCTGTCTCTCTCTCTCTCTCTCTCTCTCTCTCTTCTTATCTCTGCCTCCGTGTGTCTGCCTCGCTCAACCACAATCCTAATTACCCTACCCAATACTCTGCCTTTACCGCCCTGTCTGTCTGCCTCCCTACCACAGTGTCTCCCTTCCTTAATGCTTCTCTGCGTCTCTACATCCCTCCTTCCTCCCTGCATCCCATCCTCCCCGACGCCCTTCCTCTGTACCCTGCTGCCTACCGGTCTCCCTCTCCCATCTATCTTTTTTGTCTGTCTCCCTCTATCGCTCACTCTCTCCCTTACTCCATCTTTTTGCTTCCTTCCTCCCTTCCTTTCTCTCTCTCCCTCTCTTTCTCCCTCCATCCATATTTTTGCTTCCTTCCTCCCTTCCTTTCTCTCTCTCCCTCTCTGTCCCTCCATCCATCCCCACCTCCTTTCATCCGTCCTTCTATTCTTTTCTGAGTCGGTGCCATCGTCGTCGTCGCTTGGCTTAGGATGTACGGAGCATGCAGCGGCTGCGCTGCGTCGATCGGCGCTGCGTCCTCCTCATAGGCTCAGATTGTTGGCGTCTCTGCTGCGTCGCATGAGGCAGGAACATCCCAGCGACGCAGCAGCCTCTCTTTGGACACAGCCTCGTCATCATTCTCATCCTAAACCTCCATTCCTCCTTCTTCTCCTACTCCTCCTACTCCTACTCCTCTTTCTTCTTCTTCAGTATGTATTTATGATGCATGTCTTTTTATATGTATGTATGTATGTATGTATGTATGTATGTATGTATGTATGTATGTATGTATGTATGTATGCACGTATCTATGTATCTGTATGCATTTTTGTGTGTGAGTAAGTAGGTAGGTATGTATTTATGCGTGTATATATGTTTTTATGTATGCATTTATGTATTCCTCTCACTCTCCTATCCTCTTTCTGAGTCTCTCCTTTTTTCTCCACTTCCTTTACCTCCTCTTCATTGTCTTTCTCTTTGTTCTTTTTTCTCCTCCTCTTTTCCACCTCCTCGTATTCCTTCTTCTCTTCCTCTCATCCACCACTCCTCCACTCCTTTCTCCTCCACCACTCCTTCCTCCCCTCTCTCTTTCCCTCCAGTTTCTCCTCTCCATCCTCTTCTTCCTCTTCTTCCACTCCCTCCACTGTACCTCCACCTTCTCTTCTTCTTCTCCTTTTATTCCTCATCCTATTCTTGCTCTTCATTCACTTCCTACTCTACCTTCTTCTCTGTCCCCTCCTGCTCCTCTTCTCCCCTCTATATTCTACACCCTATCGTCATTGCTTGACCTCAGTTGACCTCAGCGCCACTTGGACCAGGAACTCTAAAGGTTTCGTCAACCCTCTCAATCCCAGAGGGTCTCGCATGATGTGTCCGCTCTCTCCCACACTAGTTGGCACTCTCCTACCTATTTCAGTATGATTTGCATACAGAAGCACTTGTTCTCGCTAAAGCACCGGTCACGATAAGGTCACGCAACGCACAAAAGCACCGACTACGATAAGTTTCGATTGCAGACTATGGTGCCGACGATAACCCGTCCATACTTCCCTCTAGCGCTCCAGGATCCTCTCATCCACATTTCCCCTTGGCTCGGCGGGGGTTTGCTGGCACATCCCTCTGCGGAGGGAGAAGGCAAGCCCAGCGTCCGTCCGGGGGCAACATTCTGGTCACGCGATGGGCTCATCCATCAGGCCCCAGGTTGCCCCACTCGCCACCCAGCAACCCAAACATCCACTGCCCCACTGTTTATCGGGCGCCACATAAATTCATGCCCCTTCCTTTGTCTTTTTCAGTCCTCTTTTGTTCGCTCCTTTGTCCTCCTTTGCTTCCTTCTTCGTCCTTCCGTCCAGT